>OX422211.1:632129216-632729216 GCA_949130495.1 Sambucus nigra | reverse complement strand
CTTTGAGGAACTCAATTTCCCCGACCAACTCAGATACTCCGAGCAGTAGATGCTCACCGAGGAACTTTACTGCACCGAGCAACTCATGGATACCGAGATACTTAGGCGGTCCGAGCTGCACCTCGATTAGAGAATTTATTATCAGACAATTAAGAGGATTAAATGAGCATTAAATGCTGATTATTATCATACGGATGTATACGCTTATTGAACAGCTATGTATTACCCATTCACATGCACAGCCTCATGGCTATAAATACATTGTATCATCCTCATTTTAAGGGGACCGAAATTTCTTGAGATAAACCCTAGCTCGAGAATTTCCAAACAGTCAATAATAACATAAACAGTGGATGTAGGCCATTCGTTCAAGGCTGAACCACTTTAAAATCTCTTGTCTTATTTTTTTTTTTTTTATCTTTGATTAAACAATTAGAGACAATCTAATTTTTTACATCAACAGATTGGCTCCGTCTGTGGAAATCGACTGTAATTTTCATTTTTCACCAAAAACAAATCATCACCAATGGATGACAATCCTGAATCCAGCAATCAAAACGCTGGAAACCCCCCAAATCCATCCGCTCCTCTAAATATCCAAGATCTGGCTGGAATCATGGCCAATTTGGCTCAAGGTCAGACAACCATGCAAGAAACAATGCGACAACTCATGCAAATTATCCAGGGTGGAGCATCAACCTATTCAGGACAAAAAAGTGTTCAAAGAAATACTCGTTTACTTTCTTCACGCATTAGGCAAAGCGATTCATATCGTACTGAGAAATCTGAAGATTTTTCTTATCAACCGGGTCAAACTTCGTCAGTACGAGCCACAGATACTGAACAACACATCACTCTCTATCCAAAAAGGATCAGTGCACTGGAAAGATTAAGTAGGGTCTCTACTTTTGATCGATTAGGCCCTAGGAAGAATAAAAGTCCTCCTAAGGCTGTGTTGAGAAACTTTTGACGACCATTTGATCTAAGAGAGGGTTTTGCCCAATCACAACCAGTTGCTCGACAAGATAGATCCCAGGAAGCGACTTCAACACGATCAATTGCTCGAACCAATAGGCCCGATGAGGGAAATAATGCGTGGAAAGGCTCTATTCAGAGGTTGGAGGATAGATTAGGGGAAATGGCTAAGGCCAAGAATCCTCTACAAAGAACTTTTATCCAAGGGACACCTTTTGTCCAAGCAATTGTGGATTTTCCTACACCATCAAAGTTCAAAGCACCTGTTGCGACTCCTAAATATGATGGAAAAACCGACCCCGTCCTTTATATAGAGCAATACCAAGCTGCTGCCAACATCTATGCTGTGCCAGATGAGATGAGATGCAGGGCATTCTCGGGAACTCTTACAGGATCTGCTCAAATATGGTACAATAATCTTCCTCGGGGTAAAATTTCCACTTTCTTTCAGCTGGACGAGCTGTTCATTGGAAATTTCTGTTTTGGAGTAAAACCTGTTAAACGAGTAGCACACTTGTTAAGTGTTAGATAAAAGGCAGGTGAGAGAACCAGGGATTATATAACTCGTTTCAATAACGAGAAACTCAAAGTTATCGATTATGAGAAAAAGACAGCGATTACTGCTCTGATGAGTGGGCTGTTGCCCAACAAGTTGTACTACACTTTAGCCAAAGATCCACCCCGAACCATGTCAGAACTGATGGCAAAAGCGGCCAAGATCATGAATGCCGAGGAGGCTATGGCTGTAAAAAAGAATATGGATACCAAAGAGACCAAGGTAGAGGTTGATAAGGCCAAAAAGAAAGAGCATAAGAACAATGGTGGTGACAATCACTCAAAAACAAAGCCATCATGGGAGGTATTAAAGAAATTTGAAAATTATACTCCTTTGAAGGTAGATATCAACCATGTTCTAGAAGAAATCAAGAACAGCGAGAAGTTAAAATGGCCAGAGAAAATGAAGTCAGATCCTGACAAGAGCAATAAGGCCAAATATTGCGAGTTCCACAAGGATCATGGCCCCATGACCAAAAATTACATAGCTCTTCAGAATGAGATCGAAGCACTCATTAGACGAGGAAAACTGGCAAAGTATGTTGATCGTAGAAATGAAAGAAGAAACAACAATCGAGCAAGAGAGAGGTCTAGATCTCCTCGTCGAGCAGAGGAGAAAAAGAAAAGAGACCATGAAGATGATCCAGAAGATGACCCCGATCTTCCCAAAAGACCAAGGCAGCCAGAACGTGAGGTATTTTCATTACGTTTTGGATCATTTGATTGAAATATTATTACAGGTGGAGATGCGGGAGGTGGAGACCTTACTGCAGAAAGAAAAGCTTACCTCAATGAGGCTCAAGCCTGTTTATATATTTAACGAATAAACTTGGCTGAAGAGGATCGCCCGAGGAAGGTCAACAAAGAAAAACTGGTCATCGATTTCTTAAAGAATGACCTCGCAGGTGTGCTGTATCCTCATGATGACCCATTGGTGATCAAAATGAGAATGAAGGAAGTGATGATCTCGAGAGTACTGGTTGATAATGGTAGCTCGGCTAATATTATGTTCTACTCATGCTTCGATAGCTTAAATCTAAAGTTGTCTCAGTTAGAGCCTTATCATAGGCCCCTCCTCGATTTTGTTGGCGAGAAATTTTTTCCACTTGGGACGATCAAGTTGGATATGTTCATTGGTACATGGCCTGCTTGTCGAACAGAAATAGTACGCTTCTTCGTGATGGATAAGAATGTTCTATCAGCCTACAATATCATCATGGGAAGGGTAGGATTGAAGAAGTTTAAAGCAGTACCATCTACGATACATCAATGCCTAAAATTTCTAACTAATTTTGGAGTAGGAGTTATGAAGGGTGATCAAAAAGTAGCTCAGGAATTCTACTATTCATCTGCCGAGCAAGAGGAACTGGAGGAATCTAGGAAAAAGACTACTACCTATCAGGTGGATGGGGGTGCAAAAATTGAAACATTGGATCCTAGAGATGAGTTGCAACTCGTGAAAGGTCAGGTGGTGGAAACTACTGAAAACATCATTCTGGATGACGAGCACCCTGAACGAATAACTCAGATAGGTTCGTCATTAGATGCCTCACTAAAATAGGAATTGATAATTTTCTTAAAAAGAAGAAAACAAACTTTTGCTTGGAGTCATGAGGATATTCTCGGAATAGACCTAAATTTCTTATGTCACGAGCTCAATGTGAATAAGGAGATCAAGCCAGTGAATCAAAGAAGAAGAGTGTTCAGCCCCGAGAAGAACCAAGCTATACAAGAGGAGGTTGAGAAGCTCCAGAAAGCTTGCTTTATTGATGATGTTAAATATCCAGACTGATTAGCAAATGTAGTGATGGTGAAAAAGAAGAACAACAAATGGGGGATGTGTGTAGACTTCATCGGCCTCAACAAGGCATGTCCAAGGGATCATTTTCCCTTGCCCCAAATTGATCAATTAGTGGATGCTACCTCGGGACACGAGCTGTTGAGCTTCATGGATGCTTATTTTGATTACAACCAGATTAAAATGAAACCTGAAGACAGGGAGAGTACTTCTTTCATTACCCTTAGGGGAACTTATTGTTATAATGTTATGCCTTTTGGTTTGAAAAATGCTAGTGTAACATATCAGCGGCTGATGAATAAGGTGTTTACAGAGAAAATCAGTTGTAATATGGAAGTTTATGTTGATGATATGCTGATAAAGAGCAAAAAAGCTGCTGACCATCTAGTTGACTTAGGCCAGACCTTTGATCAATTAGATAAATATCAAATGAAGTTGAACCCGACTAAGTGCATATTTGGAGTATGAGAAGGCATGTTTCTCGGGTATATCGTCAATCGATGAGGCATTGAAGCAAACCCTGAAAAGATCAAAGATCTATTGGGACTACGATCCCCAACGACGAAGAAAGAAGTGCAAAGCCTTACAGAACAGATTTGTATCGCGAGCAACTGATCGATGCCTCCCATTCTTCAAAACGCTCCGAAAGACTTTTGAATGGAATGAAGAATGTGAGAAAGCTTTTCAAGAATTGAAGAAATATTTTGGAGCACCTCCACTATTGTCCAGACCAGTGATGGGAGAAAGGTTGTACTTGTATCTGGCAGTTTCGGAAAATGCAGTTAGCTCGGCATTATTAAGAGTAGAGGATGGAGTACAAAAACTAATTTATTACACTAGTAAGGCCTTTCGAGGAGCAGAGAACATATATCCAAAACTGGAAAAGTTGGCACTGGCACTGATCGAAGCGAGTAAAAGAATGAAGCCATACTTCCAGGCTCATACCATAGTCGTATATACCGATATGCCGTTGAGGCAAGCTCTTCATAAACCAGAAAAATTAGGGAGATTGATGTACTGGGCAATAGAACTCGGTGAATATGATATAATTTATGAACCTAGATCGTCACTAAAAGGGCAAGCAGTAACAAATTTTATAGCAGGGTTCACTTATCCTGATACCCCCGAGGAGCAAAAGCTGAACATCGACCAACCTGTGGATGTTACAGGATCATCAAATTTAAACCCCGATCAACTTAAGTTGGTCGGAGAGTAAGAAGAGATGGTCGACGAGCAGCGAGGTGTGGTAGACATGGAGATAAGGGAACAACAAATATTCCGTCGAGGAACTTTGTCCAATAATAAGTTTGAGGAAAAAAATACCTGTATGGAACCTATATGTGGATGGCTCATCATGCACCTCAGGTAGTGGAGCTGGGATTGTATTAAAAAGTCCAAACGAGGTCGATATAGAATATGCTCTGCGCTTTCAATTTCAAGCTTCTAATAATGAGGCCGAATATGAAGCGATGATTGTAGGTCTTAGTCTGGCAAAAACCATGAAGGCAGAGAAGGTAATCGTATGCAGTGACTCATAGTTGATTGTAAACCAAATGCTTGGTGTATATACAACAAAAGGAGAGTTAATGATTAAGTACCATGCAAAGGCAATGGAATTGGTATCAGAATTTGTTACTGTTCAATTGGTCAGAATACCAAGAATGGAGAATGTAAGAGCAGACGCTTTAGCTCGATTAGCATCAGCTACTCGTACCGAGCTATGAAGAATAATCCCAATTGAAATTCTAGCTGGTCGGAGCATAGATAAAGATTTGATGATGAATTTTATTACCCTTGATTTAGGGCCATCTTTGATGGATCCCATTAGGGCATATATTGAGGAGGGAGAATTATCGATTGACAAACTCGCAACCAAGAAATTAAAGTTTAAAGCTGCTCGTTATGTACTGACTAATGGTATTCTATACAGACGAGGAATTATAGCAGGTTTGCAAAGATGTGTGCATCCCTCCGAGGTGAAAGACTTGATTGAAGAGGTCCATGAAGGGTCCTGTGGAGCCCATGTAGCAGGTCGGACGCTTTTGCAAAGAGTGATGACGCAAGGATACTACTGGCCAATGATGAGGGCTGATTGTATAGCCTATGCCAAGAATTGTGACAAGTGTCAACGCTTCTCCACTATCCGAAGAACTCCCCAAGCATTGTTGACACCCATTAATTCCCCTTGGCCATTTGACATGTGGGGAATTGACTTGGTTGGGCCACTTCCAACGACCAGAGGAAGATTTAAATATCTCGTCATTGCAGTGGATTACTTTACTAAGTGGGTTGAAGCCGAGCCTCTTGTCGACATGACGTACGAAAAGGTGTACCAATTTATTTAGAAAAATATCATTTGTAGATATGGTCTTCCCCATACATTCATCACCGACCATGGAACACAATTTGACAACGAGGAGTTCGCTACCTATTGTCATCAGTCAAATATCTTGAAAATCAACTCGGCATCAGGCCATCCCCAAATCAATGGAAAAACTGAAGTGACAAACAGAACGCTGTTAAATGTCTTGAAGAAAAGACTGAATGACGTGAAAGCAAACTGGATCGACGAGCTACATTCAGTACTATGGGATTATCGTACTACTCTCCGAGAAGCAACTAGAGAATCTCCATATATGCTGGCATTTGGAAGTGAAGCTGTTATACCTGCCGAGTTGGGCCTCCCAACACACCGAGTGCTGACCTTCAACTCCCCTGTCAGCGATTTAATGAGAAGGTTAGACTTGGACATGCTCGTGGAAGTTAGAGAAGAAGCAGCCATCAGGAATGCTGCTTACCAGCAACGAACATCTTTGTTCTACAACAAGAGAGTGAAGAAGTGCGACCTGAAAGAAGGAGACTATGTTCTAAAGAAAGTGATTCAAAAGCACAACAAACTGGAAGTGAACTGGCATGGACCTTACCGAGTTACAGAAGTTGTTCGACCAAGAACCTACAGAATAGAAACTTTAGAAGGGGAGGAGTTTAAGAATGCATGGAATGCAGAGCACATGCGCAAATATTATCAGTAATGTAAACCCTCATGTAATGCAGTTTCATCAGTATGAATAAAATGTGAATATTCTATCCAATTCTCTCATTTTGTTGAAATTTTTTCGCAGAATACTAGTGCTACACACTACTCAGCAAAATCCACCAACTCCGGTTGGTTGGGAAGAAAATCCACCAACTCCGGTTGGTCAGGAATAAAAAATATTTCCCAAAAATACCAACTCCGGTTGGTTGGGAAGAAAATCCACCAACTCCGGTTGGTCGGGAATAAAAAATATTTCCCAAAAATACCAACTTCGGTTGGTTGGGAAGAAAATACACCAACTCCGGTTGGTCGGGAATAAGAAATATTTCCCAGAAATACCAACTCCGATTGGTTGGGAAGAAGATTCACCCACTATAGCTGGTCGGGAATAATTTTTTTTTACCAACTAAGGTTGGCCGAGAATTAAAAACACCAACTCTCTTTGGTTGAAAATAGTTGGTTAAACAAATAATGGCTTAGAATTAAAAAGTGATCAAGCAAAATTTTAATACTTAAAACATTTCACCAAGTTGGTCGAGAAATAAAATATCATCAACTCTGGTTGGTCGACTAATGATTATTATCAATTTAAGACAGTCAATAAAACCAAATTTAGTTGATCGGCAAATAACACAATGTTGTTATATTTTTAATAGATATACATGCACATTTATTAGTAAATAAGTAAAGTGTTTTACAAAAATACCTACAAGACAATGTCAATCAAGATTTCAAAGAAAAATAAAAGTTTTTCATTAAATCCAAAACAAAATACATTGGGAATAAAATACATAAAAAAAATTATTACATCAGGAATCCTATTCTATGGGTTTCTTCCCTTCTGCCTTTAAAACAGGTTCTTCACCAGCAGGAGGATCTTCTAAGGCATAAGGGGAGTTTATGAAGTTTAAATCTTTAAGCATCCTAATGTTCATAACTGATGGTCGATCAAGAAGGTGCTCTGGGCGAGATATCTCAAAGTTGGAGTGAAGACTGTAGTCACCGAGATACTTTGAAATTAGGCATTGTAGAATGGCCCGAGCAGGAATCCAACTCATATCAAGCTTGAAAGGAGGCACTAGTAGGTCGAGCAACCCAGGATTGTGGTAATCCCACAAGTAATGACCTTGTTCCAACTTCAGCACGCCCAAAGCATTTAGACATCCTTGCTTGTAACCCACATTATTTGCATTTTGGATCCGATCATCTAGATGGTAGAGGGATTCATTATAACCAGCCATCCAAAACTCCATGGGCTGCTTGTGGAATTGATAGGTTAGCCTCTCCAATTGCTCGAGGAGATTCTTCGCTAAAAGTTCTTTACTCTCCAAAGCAGACTTTTGAGCAGAGAGCTGCTCGTCCAGATTCATGATTTTCTTAGACATCTCAGCCAATGCCTAGTTCTTTGCCATCAATTGGAAGGCTTGGTTCGATAGAGCCGATTGAGTTCTTTGTTCCTTAATAGTAATTCGAGCAGCTCTTTCTCGTTCCCGAGAAGCTCTTGCTCGTCCCCGAGCAGAGGTAGAAGGCCCTATCCTCTTCAAGGTTTTTAATTCGTCTCTCAGATTGGCATTTTTGACCTCCAAGAAAGAGAATCCCTCGTCGTTTACAGGGACCAAAGCGTTTGAGGTAGAGGCTGCAGACCTCAGTTGGGATACCTCTCCTCGCAAGTTATTATTTTCTTGCTCCAGCAACTTGGCTATCTGCGTGTGCTCCTCGACCTCAATTTTCAAAGTTCTCTCCCTCACATCATAAGCAGCAAATAACTTATCATATCCCTTATCAACATTCAGTTACTGATACTTCTTCTCATATCCTTGGTGCAAGAGGGCTGAAGATTCCTTGTATTGTTGTTGAAGCTCCTCGAGAGTGCCCTGGAGGTCTTCAATCATCTCATAATATGCTACATTATTAGCCACTGCCCGGTCGATCAGACACTTTAAGTACTAGTAGGCTTCGATTGCTTGCTCTGAAGCATTTGGACCGAGGATATCAACAATCTGAGCATCAGTCATATCTGTATGACCAGCTTTGAAGTACTCATTGCATTGTCTCAATAATTTTGTATCATGAGCAATAATAATTCCATCCTGGCCATAAACTAGTAAAAAGAAGAGATAGCAAGAATCAATAAGGAGCAAGAGGAAGAGAATCAACAATATGAATAGTCAAAATTTCAAATTTTATTACATCGTAAAAGAGAAGTACATAGTTCAGAGATACAACTGGCAAAAATAAATAGAGAGAAAAATCCGAACAACTCTACACCTTCTCCTTGTCTCCCAAAACTTTCTCGGGAGGCTGGGACGAGGAGGTAGGTTGCTCGGATGGCATAGATGGTTGCTCGGTGGGTGCTGGGAGCTGATCGGTTGAAATAATAGATGGTTGAAGTTGCTCACAGGAGGACTGGACAACTGGGGGATGAGAAATTTGATCTCCTATCACCATGGATGATTCCTCAGAGGCAGCTTCATCCTCTTCTTCTTCTTCAGGAGTTGGAGGGGGGCCAGGGACATGTCGCTGAAACAGGTCAGAATTTTCATCAACACTCATCTCTTTCAAAGCAGCGACCCAGCCATCCTTAAAGTACTTAAGGCTACCATATTCCACTTGTGACATCATGGCAGCCAGACCCTTATTCCAACCTTTATCCCAACCAACGCTGAAGGACTTCTTAATAGCCATTTTCCTTTTCACTTTCTCTGAGGAAATATTCTCAGTCATGAGTTCCTCGGCAACTTTTAATTTCTTTTCTGTCTCGTCCCTCTGGTGATCCACCTCACGAAGTTTGCCCAACTCTTCCTCAGCAGACTTGAGCCTACCTTCAAGCTCCCCATCATTTTGGAGCTTCCCTTCGAGCTCTTTATTTTTACTTTCCAAGTATTTTATTTTCTTCTCCAATCCCTTGGAGACCTGAACAACCTGATCCCTCTCCTTCTCGGTGGAATTAAGCTTCTTCTCCCAAGCAGCTTTGTCATCAACATACTTCTGACGAGAATCCTTCAGAGATTGCGTCAGACCCACCAAAGCTTCCTCTACACCTGACGAGGAACTTGAAGCCTTAATAGCTTCATCCTTCTTCAAAATTGTATTGAAACAGGTTACCAACTAAAAAAAAAACAATAGCAAGTCAGTGCAAAGATATAACAGTGGAAAAATGAAAGTTTAGGACAATTATACTTACAGAAGCAATATGTCGAGCAGACAATGTGGTAACCATATCTCGAGAAAGATTTTCTTCAATACCTTGGATCTCGAGGATGATCCAAGATTTCACCTAGCTCATGGCAGAGCTCGGAGCAATGAAAGTGGGAACACCACTTCCTGTAGTTGGAGGCTGAGAGATGGATTCAGCCAAATTGATCGAGGAGCTCTTCTTCAGCCTCCTCGAAGGATCATCAACGGTCTCGACCAAGGATGTAGTCTTAGTAGGGGATATGACTATAACCTCGCTTGGAGCAGCGACTTTTCTCGGAGCCACTGGGGGCTTTTCGGTAGCCTTCACAATTGCAGCCGGAGGAGGTGCATCGATTTTTCTTGTCCCTTCTTCTGGGACATCATGTTTGCTTTTCTTTGCCTCTCCAGCAATAGAGGCAGATTTCTCAAAGAGGGAAGGAGCTCTTCTTCTCTTCATTCTCTCACTCAGAGGAATATGTGACTCAGGTGAAGAACTTGCAGAAGCTGGTACTGGTTCTACGTCACTTATCACCGGACGAGCAGTAAAAGACGAGGTGTAACTCTTATACTGCAGCAAATATGAAGCTGATCTGATATTTTCATCGGCAACAGTCTGATGCAAACCCCAGATAAGTTTCAGATGTTTTAAATTAACTTCTGTCTCTTTTGGAGACCTTCTTTTGCTGTCAACTGCAAATAAATGAAAATTAAAATATCAGTGACACATTTTATCAAAAACAAAGAAAGCATAATTTCAAAAATAAAGTAAAGTAAAAATAACCTATCCCATTGCCATAGGGAGGGCATCTGGGACCCTGATACACATCATTTCCAGTTAGTGGAGCATGTTGCCAATTTTTCATAACAACACCATGCTCGAAATAATCCCTATTGGCATCTGGGAGATTGACCACTAAAGCTCTATTTAAAAACCTAGTTTTCAAGTAAAAAGTACTGTCGCTGACAGCCCATCTATAGAAAAACATAATTTCTGGAATTCCTATACGAGTTCCATGAATCTGATTTAATCTATAAACTCCATTAACTATTCTCCATGTATTGGGGGCTATTTTTGTAGGAACCACGTCAAAATATTGATAGAATTCCAGACACAAAGGGTTTGAGGGAAAAAAAAGCCACATTCAGCCACAAAGAGACTGGGGAACCAATGTCCCTCAGCCAAATGGAAATAATCTAAAGATTCAGAAAGTTCCTCCAGAACAACCCATGAAGGAATAGAGAAATCAGAACGAAACTTATCAAGCGACTCAACAAGGTAAACCATGATGAATAAAAGAAATAAAAGAGAAATAAGAAGATCTTACAGGAAAAGGATGGATCTGTTGACAACGAACGATGAAAGGGATGAACGCACAAGAGAGAGAGAAAATGGAAAACTAAAAGATACAGATTTGAAAAAGTAGAAGATGATATGATTTTCTGCAACGCTTAAATACCTTACCTTGGGAAAAGATAAAAATAATGATTATAAAGGGAGACGTTTACGCTACCGGCCACTAAAAGGACAAAAAGGGCGCGGAGATCGAAGCAGTTAGAAAAATTTGAAAAGTCTGATTCTATGAATTAGAAAAGAAAAATAAATGCAAAGAAAACGCTCCTAAAATTCAGGATGACCATTTAATCCCTCCATATTTTGAGAAGAATGTTCCACACTCCTCAGTATCGAACTGTGAAACATTGGGGGCTTCTGTTGGTACAAAATTTAGTCTGCTGACATGGCTAAGTTAAGTTGAGACAAGTGTCAATATACATGGCACTAACAAATATTTTTTAACAATACCTTGACTTCGAGTAACTCAATTTCCCCGACCAACTCAGATACTCCGAGCAGTAGATGCTCATCGAGGAACTTTACTGCACCGAGAAACTCATGGATACCGAGATACTTAGGCGGTCCGAGCAGCTTAGGCGGTCCGAGATGCACCTCGACCAGAGCATTTATTATCAGACAATTAAGAGGATTAAATGCGCATTAAATGCTGATTATTATCATACGGATGGATACGCTTATTGAACAATTATGTATTACCCATTCACATGCACAGCCTCATGGCTATAAATACATTGTATCATCCTCATTGTAAGGGGACCGAAATTTCTTGAGATAAAACCTACCTCGAGAATTTCCAAACAGTCAATAATAACACAAACAGTGGACGTAGGCCATTCGTTCAAGGCCGAACCACTTTAAAATCTATTGTCTTATTTATTTTTTATCTGTGATTAAACAATTAGAGATAATCTAATTTTTTACATCAACAATATCCATAAGGTAGAGGACTGGTAAAGTATAATGGTTAAACGGGTGAGTTGAGAAACCTAAGAAGGTTTAACCATAATTAACACAAGGGTGAATTGTGAAAGATTTTCAAAAGTTAAATAAGTATGTTCTAACACGGTGTTCGCGTGTGTTGAAAATCACGATTTTCAATGAAAATACTAACATGAGTTGGTTTAAATAAAAGGGATGATTTCGATAAAGAAATGGTTTCTGGTTAAATAAAGTGTAGTTGTTCAAGTATTTAAACGCACATGTTAAGTAAAGGGATAAATTGAAAGTCAAGAAAGAGGAAGTTCTTTATAAGATTAAGGTGATTTAATCGGAATAAATTCCCTTTTTTGGAAATAAA
The DNA here is from genome assembly GCA_949130495.1 of Sambucus nigra. Taxonomy (NCBI): domain Eukaryota; kingdom Viridiplantae; phylum Streptophyta; class Magnoliopsida; order Dipsacales; family Adoxaceae; genus Sambucus; species Sambucus nigra. Next base: position 632,717,023 of record OX422211.1, on the reverse strand, counting down.
AATGGTTTCATGCATTATGTGTGTGTGTGTGTGTATATATATATATATAAGGTATGCGCACGTAGGTATAACGTGTTAGATCTGTCATTCGATTCTATATTTTATTTGTATATTTTCCACTGAGCATTCAGCTCACACCCTCGTTTTTGTTATGGCAAGTTGGGTGCGGATTCATATTTGTATATAACGTGTTAGTGTAGTTGTTCAAGTATTTAACCGCACGTGTTAAGTAAAGGGATAAATTGAAAATTAAGAAATGGAAAGGTCTTTGTAAAAAAAAGGTGATTTAATCGGAATAAATTGCTTTTTTTTGGAAATAAAAATAGTTTCATGCATTAAGTATATATATATATATATATATATATATATATATATATATATATATATATATATATATAATGTAGTTTCATGCACACGTAGGTATAATGTGTTAGATTCTTCTTTTTGTCGTTCGGTTCTATATTGTATTTGTATATTTTCCCTTAAGCATTTGGCTCACACCCTCGTCTTTGTTATGGCAGGTTGGGTGCGAGTTCGTATTTTGAAAGAGTTACACATATAAGTACTATCTTTCATTTTATGTTAGTAGCTCTATATGCTTAGACTCCGGGGATGCTTCCCATGTGTCTTTTACGTATATTGATTTGAAATTGAAATCTCATATTAAACACGTGAAACCTTAATTAAAAACTGGATTAGCGGCATTATATATGTTGTTTCATTGCACTTCACAGCTAGTGCTCGGGTCGGACCGAGTGGAATAGGGGTAACCTATAAATCTGGGCCGGGACATTACACTAAATCTTGAATATCAAGTTGAGTTAAACCAATATAATAATATATCCAAATATCTTTTAAAAGAATATTTGTGGTTAAAATTTTTAGTTTCTTTATTGAAATATTTAATACGTTAATTTTATTTGTATAATTGGGGTTTCGAAGGTTGAATTTACTAGGAACAAAAAATAATTAATATTTCGTATCATAATTGGGTCAATCGAGACGTGGGATGTTACAAGATTTTACTTTATGAAAAAAATAAGAAAGAAATTGAAATATGTATCTTGTGGAAGTTCTTTTTTGGGAATGAATACTCAAGAAAAACTTTGTAAAAATATTGTTTCAATAAAAAGGGGTTTATTTGAAAAATAAAAATGGTGGAAAAGTAGAAAAAAAAAATCCCAAAATAGAGGGTGTGCCGATCGGCATACCCCTTGGCCTACCTATAGGCATACCCATCAGGTCAAAGTTATTTTTCTAGCCATGATTGTCCTTTTCTTGCATTTCTGTGTACTGAAAAGAAGTTGTAACAACAGGATGATTCATTCATAATTTATGGAATATTTCAATTGTGAAAAGTCCCTTTGGGTAGAGTTTTAAATCACACCTCAACTTCTTTCTTTCTCTCCGTTTTACAAAGTTTCTTGCTATTATGAGTTGGCAGTTCCCATGACTGAGGCTTTTATTGCCTATCTTACGGGGTTGGAACCCATGTGTTCATACAATGTCAACTACGAGGTGTTCAACTTGAGCCCGATTACTTTGTGGCGTAGTCATCCTATTGAATGAATCTCCTGGAAGCGGTTTTTCAATTCTAATACCCTAAAGACCATATATTCCTCTTTGTACTTGACAAGGTATGTCCCACCAATGATGGATTTTTTACTATGTGAGGTGTTAACCCTAGTGTTGTGCTCGACTTGTCCCATTATCCTCCTTTCATTGTTTAACCACTGCTGTGTGGGACAATATCAACCTTCTCATGGTGTTGAATTATGTGTGCTAGAGAGAATATACTAAAAATGGATTTGTTGGAGCCATAGCCTTCGGATTGAATGCCAGGGTACTCTTAGTGATTGGAAATGTGGTGGCCATGATCATACTGTGGATGTCATATCATCGTAATTTAGCTGCTACTATATTGGCAGAGATATTGAATGGCCAGGATGGTTAGAAAGAAGGTCAAGACAACTTTTTGCGAAGAACCTTATGATGATGTTTATGTTGTTTTCGGAGAGAATTCGCCTAGCGATTATCCATTAGTATCTTTTGATAGGTGTCCCAAACTTCTTTATACAGTCCTTTCATAACTTTGGTCCCTATGTGGAGAACTAGTTTGATTGGTTCGTGGAGCATGGGTCTAAACAACCTCTTTAGGTAGTGTCGTAGTCGGGAGAACTGCACCATATCCTGTAACTAGGAGACTATCATTATGTTTGACAATAGTCCTTCACCAAACTTCTTTCTCCTTTCCTTGGTGACTTCTACATCAAGTGGGCTAGGATTAAATTATTCCTTTGCGCGTAACCAATTTCTTTTCCAGTGAAGGATTTAAATGAGTCTTTGGGGATGATTTTGGGGCCTTTATGGTAAAGCCAAATGTCGGCTACCCATCCATTCCAATATGTTATGAAACCTAGATTTATATTTAGGGATTATTTGACATGGTTATGGGGGAATGTGGTCACAAAGTTTTATGTTGAGGAAACTGGACAGGGGTGGCTTGCGATGTTTGATGCTTAAGAGGAAGGGGTGGTGATTTCGTCCAAGTTGATCAAGTCATACTGTTGCATGGAGCGCATAAGGCAGGCCCGTTTGGTGGTTAAGGTAGGTTTTATGAAGGTATATGACAAGTTTAGTAGTAAGTTTACTTGTGTTTGGGTAGGTTAGGCTGCATGGATGTCATTGTTATGAAGGTATTTTCACAACACCAAATCCTTTGAATGGTCACGCCCAGTGGGTCACGGCCCAAGTCCGCGACAAGCTGGTCGCGGACTTAGGCCATGGCCATTTTATTTTTTGGCGTGACCATATTCATTACCACACTGTGTTATGGATGTTCTAGAAGTGGTAACAACCCAAATCCCTAACCACTGTGGGTTACGGACTTGGGTAGTAACCATAGGCTTGACGAAGAAAAAAATACACTCACTGAGGGTCACGGCCAGGGGCCGTGACCATTTCTTGGCGTGGGTCACGAATATACACAAATTGATGGGGTAATATAGTTTAATTAAAGGGTTTCCCTCGTGGGTCACGGCTGAGAGCCGTGGCCATGTTCAATATGAAAAAAAATTGCTGCTTCATTTCACCCATACGCACTGCCTTCATTTCATTCATTTCCCTAAATGAAACCCTCACAATGAAACCCCCAATGAAACCCCACTGCCTTCATCTCTCCCTCTCTTTCTCGTCGGTTCCTCGCTAACCCTTACAACGATCCCTCGCTGCTCTCTTCTTCCATATGCAACAAAGGTACTCGGAGCAGCAGGTGATTGCTTGCTCCTCTGCACGTAGCAGGTGCTTGCTTGCTTGCACGCACGCAAAGGTACTTGGATCTAGGCATCTCCAATAAAACTTATCCAGGTAAAACATAACTCCAATATAAACTTTTTAAGACTCAAGTTGTAAGGATCTGTAAAAGCTCAAATCAATAAATAAACAAAACTAATACTAATGTTGAATAATAATACTCAAAAGCTATGAATCGTGTGAGAACCCCAAACGAGTGATGAAGAGTGTTGATACTAAATTTAATCTGCTGGCGTGAACCAATTCTGTGAAGACACGTGTCAATCTACATGGCACCCGCGAACATTTTTTACAACACAATGACTCCGAGGAACTCAACCTACCCGACCAACTCAGGCGCTCCGAGCAGCAAGTGTTCTCCGAGGAACTTTATTGTACCGAGGAACTCATGTATACCAAGCTACTTAGGCAGTCCGAGCAGCTCAGGCGGTCCGAGATGCACCTCGTACTGAGCATTTATAACCGAATAATTAAGAGGATTGAATGCGCATTAAATGCTGATTATTATCATTCAAATGTACACGCCTATTGGACAGCTATGTAATATTCTCTCGCATGTACAACCTCAAGGCTATAAATACATTGTAACCTCCTCATTAGCAGGGGACTCGGAATTTCTTGGTAAACTCATTATCGAGAATTATGCAAACAGTCAGCAATAACACAAACAGTGGACGTAGGCCATTCTTTCAAGGCTGAACCACTTTAAAAATCTCTTGTCTTATTTATTTTTTATCTGTGATTAAATAATTAGAGATAATCTAATTTTTTACATCAACAGATTGGCGCCGTCTGTGGGAAATGACTGAAACTATCGTTTTTCACCAAAGCAATTCATCTCCAATGGCTGATAATCCTGAATCCAGTAATGGAAACGCTAGAAACCCCCCAAATCCATCCACTCCTCCAAGTGTCCAAGATCTGACTGGAATAATGGCTAATTTAGCTCAGGGCCAGACCGCCATGCAAGAAACCATGCGACAACTCATGCAAACTATCCAGGGTGGAGCTCCTGCCCAGTCAAGACAACGAAGCATTCAGAAAAATACCCAATTGCCTTCCTCACGAATTAGACGAACATTACTCCCAGAGGAATCTCGATCTAGACATGTCGATTCATATCGCACTGATAGATCTAATGATTTTTCTTATCAACCTGGCCGAACTTCATCAGTACGAGCCACAGATACTGAACAAAACGTCACTCTGTCTCCAGAAAGGACCAGTGCTCTTGAAAGATTGAGTAAAGTCTCTTTCTTTGATCGTTTGGGTCCTAGGAGGAATAAAAGTCCCCCTAGGATGGTGTCTAGGAACTCTCAACGATTCTCTGATTTAAAGGAAGGTTCTGCCCAATTCCGACCAACTGCTCGTCGTAAAAGATCCCAAGAGGAAAACTCAACACGATCAGTTTCTCGGACCAACAGGCCCGAGGAGGAAAATGATGCATGGAAAGGCTCTATTCAGAGGTTGGAGGATAGACTAGGGGAAATGGCTAAGGCCAAAAATCCTTTACAAAGAACTTTTGTCTAAGGGACAACTTTTATCCAAGCAATTGTGGATTTTCCCACACCATCAAAGTTCAAAGCCCTAGTGGTAACACCAAAATATGATGGAAAAACTGATCCTGTTCTACATATAGAACAATATCAGGGAGCTGCTGTTATCTATGCTGTTCCAGACGAGATGCGATGTAGGGCATTTTCAGGAACTCTCACTGGATCTGCTCAAATATGGTACAATAATCTTCCTCAGGGGAAGACTGCAACTTTCTTTCAACTGCCCGAGCTCTTTATTGGAAACTTCTATTTTGGAGCAAAACTAGTAAAGCGAGTAGCAAACTTGTTAAGTGTTAGATAAAAAGCAGGTGAGAGCACCATGAATTATATTACTCGTTTCAATAATGAGAAGCTCGAAGTTATTGATTACGAGGAAAAGACAACAATCACCGCTCTAATGAGTGGATTGTTGCCAAATAAATTGTACTATACTCTGGCCAAAGATCCACCTAGGACCATGTCAGAATTAATGGCAAAAGCAGCTAAAATCATGAATACCGAGGAAGCCATGGCTGTAAAGAAGAGCATGGATACTAAGGAGACCAAAGTTGAGGCCGAGAAGATTGAGAAGAAGGACCAGAAGAATAATGGTGGTAACAAACAGTCAAAAGCAAAACAAGCGTTGGAATAGTTGAGGAAATTTGGAAACTATACTCCTTTGAAGGTAGATATAAACCACGTTCTGGCAGAGATCAAGAACAGAGAGGAGTTAAACTGGCTTGAGAAAATGAAGACACATCCTGACAAAAGGAATAAGGCTAAATATTGTGAGTTCCATAAAGACCATGGTCACACGACCAAAAATTGCATAGCTCTTCAGAATGAAATTGAAGCGCTCATCAGACGAGGAAAGCTGGCCAAGTATGTTGATCGTAGAAATGAAGGAAAAAACAACGACCGAGCAAGACAGAGATCTAGATCTCCTCGTCGAGCAGAAGAAAATAAGAAAAGAGATCGTAAAGATGATCTAGAAGATGACCCCAATCTCCCTAAAAGACCAAGACAGCCAGAACGTGAGGTATTTTCTATTCGTTTTGGGTCATTTGATTGAAATATTATTACTGGTGGAGATGGAAGAGGTGGATACCTTACTGCAGAAAGGAAAGCTTACCTCAACGAGGCTCAAGCTTGTTCGTCTATTCAACGGATAAATCTAGTTGAAGAAGATCGCCCGAGGAAGGTAAACAAAGATAAACTGGTCATTGGTTTCTCTAAGAATGACCTCGCAGGTGTGCTATATCCTCATGATGACCCATTGGTGATCAAAATGAGGATGAAGGAAGTAGTGATTTTGCGAGTCTTGGTGGATAATGGTAGCTCGGCATATATTATGTTCTACCCATGTTTTGATAGTTTGAACCTAAAGCTATCCCAGTTGGAGCCATATCATCGGCCCATCCTCGGTTTTACTAGGCGAGAAAGTTTTTCCACTTGGGACGATCAAGTTGGATATGTTCATCGGTACATGGCCTGCTTGTCGAATAGAAAGAGTGATTTTTTTGTAATGGATAAGAATGTTCAATAAGCTTACAATATCATCATGGGAAGGGTAGGATTGAAGAAGTTTAAAGCAGTACCATCTACTGTACATCAATGCCTAAAATTTCCAACCAACTTTGGAGTAGGAATTGTGAAGGGTGACCAGAAAGTAGCTCAGGAATGCAACTATTCATCTACCGAGCAAGAAGAACTGGAAGAATCTAGGAAAAAGACTACCACCTATCAAGTGGATGAAGGTGAAGAAATTGAAATGTTAGATCCTAGAGATGAGTCGCAGCTCGTAAAAGGTCAGGTGCTGGAAGCTACTAAAAATTTCATTCTGGACGACGAACACCCAGAACGAACAACTCAAATCGGTTCATCGTTGGACACCCCACTAAAACAGGAATTGGTAGCCTTCCTAAAGAGCAGAAAACAAACTTTCGCATGGAGCCACGAAGATTTGCCAGGAATAGACCCAAATTTCTTGTGTCACGAACTTAATGTGAACAGGGAAATCAAACCTGTGAAGCAGCGAAGAAGAGTGTTCAGCCCCGAGAAGAACCAAGATATACAAGAGGAGGTCGAGAAGCTCCAAAAAACTTGCTTTATTGAAGATGTCAAATATCCAGATTGATTAGCTAATGTGGTGATGGTGAAGAAGAAGAACAATAAGTGGAGGATGTGTGTAGAATTCACCAACCTCAACAAGGCATGCCCAAAGGATCATTTTCCTTTGCCCTGAATTGATCAATTAGTGGAAGCTACCTCGGGACACGAGCTGTTGAGCTTCATGGATGCTTATTCTGGTTACAACCAGATTAAAATGAAACCTGACGACAGGGAGAGTACCTCTTTTATTAGCCCTAGTAGAACTTGCTGTTATAATGTTTTGCCTTTTGGTTTGAAAAATGCAGGTGCAACATATCAGCGGCTGATGAACAAGGTGTTTGTAGAGAAAATCAGTCACAATATGGAGGTTTATGTTGATGATATGCTGACAAAGAGCAAGAAAGATGCTGACCATCTAATTGATCTAGGTCAAACCTTTGATTAATTAGATAAATATCAAATGAAGTTGAACCCTACCAAGTGCATATTCGGAGTACGATAAGGCATGTTCCTCGGGTATATTGTCAACCAATGAGGTATTGAAGCAAATCCAGAAAAAATAAAGGCTCTATTAGGGCTACGATCTCCAACGACGAAGAAGGAAGTGCAAAGTCTCACAGGGCGAGTTGCAGTACTTAATAGATTCGTATCACGAGCAACTGATAGATGCCTCCCATTCTTTAAAACACTCCTAAAAACGTTTGAATGGAATGATGAATGTGAGAAGGCCTTTCAAGAGTTAAAAAAATACTTGGGAGCACCCCCACTGTTGTCCAGGCCAGTGATGGGAGAAAGATTGTACTTGTATCTGGCAGTTTCAAAGAATGCAGTTAGCTCGACATTGATAAAAATGGAGGATGGAGTGCAAAAACTAATTTATTACAATAGCAAGGCCTTCTGAGGAGCAGATATTATATATCCAAGACTAGAAAAGTTGGCACTAGCGTTGATCGAAGCAAGTAGAAGAATGAGGCCGTACTTCCAAGCTCATACCATAGTAGTGTATACCGATATGCCACTGAGGCAATCTCTTCATAAACTAGAAAAATCAGGGAGATTGATGTACTGGGTAGTAGAACTTGGTGAATATAATATAATTTATGAGCCTAGATCGTCACTTAAAGGGCAAGCAGTAGCAGATTTTATCGCAAAATTCACTTATCCTGACACCTCCGAGGAGCAAAAGCTGAATACCGACCAACCTGTGGATGTTACAGGATCATTAAATTTAAACCCCGATTAATTTAAGTCAGTTGACGATCAGGGGGAGATGGTCGACGAGCAACAAGAAATACTAGAGGAGGATAAAAGGAAGCAATAAATATTCCATCGAGGAACTTTATCCGATAAAAAATTTGACGATGAGGTACCTATATGGAATCTATGCGTGGATGGTTCATATTGCATTACAGTCTGTGGGGCAGGGATTGTTTTGAACAGCCCGGATGAGGTCGATGTGGAGTATGCTTTGCGCTTCCAATTCAAGGCTTATAATAATGAGGCTGAATATGAAGCTATGATTGCAGGACTTGGCCTGGCAAAAACCATGGGGGCGGAGCAGGTTATCGTATTCAGTGACTCGCAATTGATCATAAATCAATTGCTGGGAGTATATGCGGCCAAAGGAGAATTAATGATCAGGTATCATGCAAAAGCAATGGAGGTTTTATCAAGCCTGATCACAGTACAGATAATTAGAATACCAAGATTGGAGAATGCAAGAGCAGATGCCTTAGCTGGGTTAGCTTCAGCCACACGCACCGAGCTACGAAGAATAATCCCAATAGAATTCTTGGCTCGTCGAAGCATAGATGAAGATCTAATGATGAACTTTATTACCCTTGATTTAGGATCATCTTGGATGGATCCCATCAGGGCATATATTGAGGAAGGGAAATTACCAACCGATAAACTCGCAGCCAAGAAACTAAAGTTTAAAGCTGCTTGTTATGTATTGACTAATGGTATTCTATATAGACGAGGAATTATAGCAGGTCTGCAAAGATGTGTGCACCCTTCCGAGGTGAAAGATTTGTTGAAGAGGTCCATGAAGGGTCTTGTGGAGCTCATGTAGCAGGTCGAGTGCTTTTGCAAAGAATAATGATGCAGGAATATTATTGGCCGATGATGAGGGCTGATTGTATAGAGTATGCCAAGAAATGTAACAAATGTCAGCGCTTCTCGTCCCTTTGAAGAACTCCTCAGGCATCACTAACACCCATAACATCCCCTTGGCCATTTTCCATGTGGGGAATGGACTTGATCGGGCCACTCCCGACGACAAGAGGAAGGTTCAAATACCTCGTCGTCGCTGTGGATTATTTTACTAAATGGGTGGAAACCGAACCTCTTATTGATATGAATTATGAGAAGGTGTATCAATTTATTTGAAAGAATATCATTTGCAGATATGGTCTTCCCCATGCATTCATTACTGATCATGGAACCCAATTTGACAACGAGGAGTTTGCTGCATATTGTCACCAATCAAATATATTGAAAACCCACTCTACACCAGGCCATCCTCAGAGCAATGGGAAAAATGAGGTGACGAATAGAACGCTACTGAATGGTTTAAAGAAAAGACTGGATGATGCGAAGGCAAATTGGATCAACGAGCTACATTCTGTACTGTGGGCTTATCGTACTACACCACGAGCAGTAACAGGAGAATCTCCATACATGCTGGCATTTGGAAGTGAAGCTGTTATACCTGCCGAGCTGGGACTCCCAACACACAGAGTGCTGAATTTCAATTCTCCTATCACTGACTTGATGAGAAGATTAGACTTGGATATGCTTGAGGAACTTAGATAAGAAGCAACAATCAGGAATGCTTCATACCAACAATAAACAACTCTGTTCTACAACAAGTGGGTAAAAAAGTGTGATTTGAAGGAAGGAGACTACATGCTAAAGAAAGTAATTCAAAAGAACAATAAATTGGAAGCTAACTGGCATGGACCTTACAGAGTAACATAAGTTGTTCGCCCAGGAACTTATAGGATTGAAACCTTAGAAGGAGAGGAGTTTAAGAATGCATGGAATGCAGAGAATCTGCGCAAATATTATCAATAGTTCAATCCTTATGTAATGCAGTTTTCCTCGATATGAATAAAGCTTTGGATGTTTTACCCAATTCTCTCCTTTTGTTGAAATTTTTTCAGAGTATTAGTGCTACACACTATGCATCAAGTTCAAAATAAAATCCTACCAACTACGGTTGGTCGGTAAATAAAACCCTACCAACTACGGTTGGTCGATAAATAAAACCCTACCAACTACGATTGGTCGATAAATAAAACCCTACCAACTACGATTTGTCGGTCTACCAACTATGGTTGGTCGATAAATAAAATCTCACCAACTACGGTTGGTCGGTCCACCAACTACGGTTGGTCGATAAATAAAATCCCACCAACTACGGTTGGACGGTCCACCAACTATGGTTGGTCGGTAAATAAAACCCTACCAACTACAGTTGGTAGGTCTACCAACTACGGTTGGTTGATAAATAAAATCCAACCAACTATGGTTGGTCGGTAAATAAAACCCTACCAACTACGGTGGGTCGGTCTACCAACTATGGTTTGTCGATAAATAGAATCCCACCAATTACGGTTGGTCGGTCTACCAACTATGGTTGGTCGATAAATAAAATCCCCTAACTACGGTTGGTCGGGGAATAAAAGTTCACCAACTCCGGTTGGTCGAAAATAAATATCTTAATAAATTCTAGTTAGTAGGTAAGCCAATTACAATCATCTCCAGTTGTTTAAATTAAACAGGATCATGAGATAAAGGACGTTTTATCACATAAAGACCAAAGATTGATAAATCACTGCAATAAAATAAGCAACCAACAAGCAAAAACATTCTACAAATTATTTAGAAGAAAATGAAATGACAAAAGACAAATTTTCATTCATACTAAGTAAAATTACAAATGACGTGAGAAATGCATTACCAAAATTTTTCATTCAAAACCAGAAGGATTACATATGCTGTGGAAAGTAGAAATTATTACATAAAATCCTATTCCATTGGTTTTTTTCCTTCTGCCTTTGAAACAGGTTCTACTCCAGCAGGAGGATCGTCTAAGGCATAAGGGGAATTTATGAAATTCAGATCTCGAAGCATTCGAACATTCATCAATGATGGCCGATCAAGCAGATGCTCAGGGCGAGAAATATCAACGTTGGAATGAAGACTGTAGTCATCGAGATATTTGGAGATTAAGCACTGAGGGATTGCCTGAGCAGGAATCCATCTCATGTCAAGTTTAAAAGGTGGCACAGGTAACTCGAGCAATCCAGGGTTATTATAATCCCATTGATAATGGCCCTGCTCCAATTTTAATACACCCAGTGCATTCAGCCATCCTTGTTTATAACCCTCATTATTCTCTTGCTGGATTCGATCATCAAGATGGTAGAGGGCTTCATTATAGCTAGCCATCCAAAATTCTCTAGACTGTTTGTGAAATTGGTAAGTCAACCTTTCCAGCTGCTCGTGGAGATTTTTCACAAAAAATTCTTTATTCTCTAAGGCGGATCCTTGTGTGGAAAGTTGCTCGTTAAGGTCCAGAATCTTCTTGAACATCTCTGCCAGAGCTTTATTCTTCGCAACCAACTGAACTGCTTGATTTTCCAAAGATGCTTGAGTTCTCGCCTCTTCAATAGTAACCCGAGCAGCTCTTTCTCATCCCCGAGAAACTCTTGCTCATCCGCGAGCAGATGTAGAGGGACCAATTCTCTTTAAAGTTTCCAATTCGTCTCTCAAATTGGCATTTTCAACCTCTAGAAACAAGAAACCTTCGTCATTGACAAGGACCAAGGCTCCCGAGGTAGATGCTGTAGTTTTCATTTGGGATATCTCTCCTTGCAAGTTATTATTTTCCTGCTCCAGCAGTTTCGCGATCTGCCTATGCTCTTCAACCTCGGTCTTCAAAGTCCTTTCCTTAAAATCATAAGCAGCGACTAACTTATCATATCCTTTGTCAGCATTTAGTTGCTGATACTTTTTCTCATACCCCTGATGCAAAAGGGTAGAGGATTCCTTGTATTGTTGCTGAAGTTCCTCGATGGTACCCTGGAGATCTTCAATCATCTCGTAATAAGCAATATTATTGGCAACAACTCGGTCGAGTAAGCATTTCAGATATTGGTAAGCTTCCACTGCTCGTTCAGAGGCATCTGAGCCCAGGATATTAAAAATTTATGACTCATCCAAATCTGTATAGCCAGCTTTGAAATATTCATTACATTTTTTCATCAACTCAGTATCATGGTCTGATAAGAGCTCCATTCTAGCCATAAACTAGCAAAAAGAAGAGATAAAATGGATCAATAATAAGAATAGAGCAAGAAAAAGGGAATTAAGATGCACAACCAAAACTTCAAATTTTATTACATCACAAAAAGAGGTACATGGTTTAGAATTACATTCAACAACAAAATATAAAGCAAAAAGAAAGGTCCGAACAACTCTACACCTTCTCCTTGCTTCCTAAGACTTCCTCGGGAGGCTTGGACAAAGAAGTAGGTTGCTCGGGAGGCATAGAAAGTTGCTCAGAAGGTATTGCCAGTTGCTCGATAAAGGTACTGGTAGATTGAAGCTGCTCAGTAGGAGTAATAGTTGGTTGGGGCTGCTCGTAGCGAAGTTCAACAGTAGGGACTTGATCCCCAACCATCATTGAAGACTCTTTAGAGGCATCTTCGTCCTCTTCTTCTTCATCAGGGGAGGGAGGAGGACCATGAACATGACATTAAAACAACTCAGAATTCTCAGAGACCTTTAACTCGTGCAGAACTGTGACCCATCCGTCCCTGAAATACTTGAGGCTAGCAAACTCCATCTGAGAGGACAAGGCAGCTAGGCCTTTGTTCCAACCTTTGTCCCAGCCAGTGCTGAAGGGTTTTTTAACAACCAGTTTCCTCTTCACCTTCTTCGAGGAAATCTTCTCAGACAGAAGTTCCTCGGCATCTTTCAATTTCCTTTCTGCCTCTTCCTTCTGACGATCAGCTTCACGGAGTTTACCCAGTTCCTCTTCAGCAGTTTTAAGCTTGGTCTCAAGCTCTCCAGCATTCTTAAGCTTTTCTCCAAGCTCTTCATTTTTCTTCTTAAACTCTTTCATTTTCCTCTCCAACTCCTGAGAGGCCTCCACAGTTTTCTCTCTCTCTTGCTCAACGGACTTCAGTTGCTTCTCCCAAGCAACCTTATCTTCTTCATATTTCTGATGAGAATCCTTTAAGGATTGAGTTAGACCTACAAAAGCCTCCTCCACACCTCCCGAGGATCTCAAAGGTTTAAGATCTTCATCCTTTTTCAAAATAGTATTGAAACATATTACCAGCTGGAAAAAGAAAATAATTATAAGTCAGTGCGAGGACATAACATGGAAAAATGAAAGTTTAGATTGGTAATACTTATTGAGACAATATGTTGAGCTACCAAAGTCGTAACCCTCTCCCGAGAAAGATTGTCTTCAACACCTTGGATCTCGGGGATAATCCAAGATTTCACCGAACTCATGGCAGAGCTCGGAGCAATAAAAGCGGGAACACCACTTCCAGCAGTTAGAGGCTGAGATATGGATTCAGCCAATTTATTCGAGGAGCTTTTCTTCAATTTCCTTGTGGAAGAAGGAACATTCTCGACCAAGGATGTTGTCTTGGTCGGTGATATAACTATAACCTCGCTTGGAGGAGAAACAAATACAATCTTGCTCGGAGCCACAGGGGGCTTCTCGGCAACCTTTTTAACAGCAGCAGGAGGGGATGCATCAATATATCTCGTCCCTTCTTCTGGGATATTTGGCTTATTTTTATTTACCTCTCTAGCAGTAGAGGCAGACTTATCAAAGAAGGCAGGCGCTCTTCTTCTCTTTATTCTGTCACTGAGAGGAATATTTGATTCAGGAGAGGAACCTTCAGAAGCTGGTGCTGGTTCTATATCACTTATCACTGGATGAGCAATAAAAGAAGAAGTGTAACTCTTGTAATGCAACAAGTACGAGGATGATCTGATACGTTCGTCAGCAACAGTTTGGTGCAAACTCCAGATAAATTTCAAGTGCCTTAAATTGACATCAGTTTCTTTAGGAGATTTCTTTTTGCTATCAACTGCAAATAAATAAAAATTAAAATGTCAATGACGTATTTTATCAAACATAAAGAAAACATAATTTCAAAAATAGAATAAAATAAAAACAACCTATCCCATTGCCATAGGGAGGGCATCTAGGACCCTGATACACATCATTTCCATTTAATGGAGCATGTTGCCAATTTTTCATAACAACCCCATGCTCGAAGTAATCCCTGTTGGCATCGGGGAGATTGACAACTAAAGCCCTATTTAAAAACCTAGTTTTTAAATAAAAAGTGCTATTACTAACAACCCATCTATAGCAAAACATAATTTCTGGAATTCCTAAATGGGTTCCATGAATTTGATTTAACCTATGGACTCCATTAACTATTCTCCAGGTATTGAGAGCTATTTTTGCAGGTACCACGTCAAAATATTGAAAGAATTCCAAACACAAGGGGTTTGGAGGAAAATAAAATCCACATTCAGCTACAAAGAGACTGGGGAACCAATGTCCCTCAGCCAAATAAAAATAGTTAGAAGTCTCAGAAAGCTCTTCCAATATGACCCAGGAAGGAATAGAAAAATCGGAGCTAAATTTATCAAGCGACTCAACAAGGTAAACCATGATGAGCAAAAGAAATAAAAGAGAAGGAAGAAGATCTTACAGGAAAAAGACGAATCAGGTGACAACGAACAATGGAAGAAACGAACGCAGAAGACAGAGAAGAAGTGAAGAAGTTCTAAAGATAAAGATTTGAAAAAGTAAAAGACGATCGAGTTTTTTGAAGCATTTAAATACTTTACCTCGAGAATGGAGAAAATAAATGATTACCAAGATGGACGATTGCGTATCCGGCGGCTAAAAAGAAGAAAAAGGCACGAAACACGAAACGGTTATTGAAATTTGAAATACTTTAAAAATACTGATACTATGCACTCAAAAAGGGGCTATAAACAACGAACGATTGTCTAAAATCCATAAAGTTTAGGTAGCATAAATGTTCCATACTTTTCTTCAACATCAAACCAAGAAACATTAGGGGCTTCTGTTGATACTAAATTTAGTCTGCTGACATGAACCAATTATGTGAAGACACGTGTCAATCTACATGGCACCCGCGAACATTTTTTACAACACATTGACTCCGAGGAACTCAACCTACCCGACCAACTTAGGCGCTCCGAGCAGCAAGTGTTCTCTGAGGAACTTTATTGTACCGAGCAACTCATGTATACCGAGCTACTTAGGCGGTCCGAGCAGCTCAGGCGGTGCGAGATGCACCTCGTACTGAGCATTTATAACCGAATAATTAAGAGGATTGAATCCACATTAAATGTTGATTATTATCATACAAATGTACACGCCTATTGAACAACTATGTAATATTCTCTCGCATGTACAGCCTCAAGGCTATAAATACATTGTAACCTCCTCATTAGCAGGGGACTCGAAATTTCTTGGTAAACCCATTATCGAGAATTCTGCAAACAGTCAGTAATAACACAAACAGTGGACGTAGGCCATTCTTTTAAGGCTGAACCACTTTAAAAATCTCTTGTCTTATTTATTTTTTATTTGTGATTAAATAATTAGAGATAATCTAATTTTTTACATCAAAAAAGAGGACGAAGCTAATAGAGACAGAAAAAAAGAAGGATAATACTTAATTTTAAAACCTTTCCCAAATTTTGATATCCCTCTCACTTATCGGGTATGTAAAAATGTCTTGTGATTTTAATTCCCCCTTTCCTGCATAATTGGTAGTGTTTTAACAAAAATATCCCTTCCATACTGATGTGGTTGTGGTTCTTTATGAATCCCCTCCCTACTGTTGGTTGTGGTTTTTCATAAATCCCCTCCCACTTGATTTGTTATTGCTGAATGATGAAATAGGAATATGATACAACACTAATTATGAATTTTCTCTGAAAAACCTTATCTAAGACACCATTCCTTGTTGGATTGAATTCGACGAACTTTTTTTTTTCATATACACACATTATCTATGATTAAATCCCCCATTTGTCTAATAATAATATGATAATTTGACTTCTTTTGAGGAAAATGTTACTTATTTCTTTCTTTTCAATGGTACTCGGAGCAGTAAGAAGCGGACGTGGGTACATTTTTTTCAGTTTCTTTTCTTATTTAATGTTTTTATGTTTTTGATGAAATTTTAAGTTGTTGATTTGTTCAATTTGAGTTGTTGCTGAAATTTGTTGCTCAAATTGGATATTGTATGAAATTTTATTAGTTAAGTTTATTGATTTGTTCAGTTTTATTTGTTGCTAAATTTTTTTCCTTTTTTTTGGGCAAAAAAAGATTCATAAAACTCAAAATTACCCTAAAAAAATTTGATTTTATACTGCAAAGTTTGATTTGTTGCTTTTTAACTTTTGGGTGCCTCTATTAAGGATATGCTGTTGTTTTTCTTATTTATAGATTAAGGATTTAAGGGAAGTCAAGTGGAAATAAAGAGCCAAAGTTAAACAAAAAATATAAAAATTATATGGGATTTGATATAGTGATCTGAATATATGCTATGATTCTTAGGGATTCTTTGTTTATTGACCCTTAATTTCATTATGTAGATCTGAATTTCTTAATTTATTGATCATTGGTATGATTGTTATGTAGATCTAATCTCATATTAAGCTTTTTATTTGATTATTTTGCATATTCTACTTTGGGTTTAGATGGGATTTGATATGAGAATGAATGTTGATGCGTATAAGATGACAACCGGATAATCGTGAGAAAAAATGAGAAACCCTTGGTATTTTCTTAGTTCCAAGATAAATCTTTTACAATATTTTTATAATTTTACAATCATTTTGTTTAGCTATTATTTGGCTTATGAAAAATTATCCTATTGTATAGGGAATATTTCACTGAGGAATTAACATGATTGTTGGTGTGGACAGTTATACTTTATTTCACATGTATTATATTCCTATGTTCTTTCACAGGCATTTGTTTATTTCATTATTCCTCTATTGTTTTTTACTAATGTTGTCTCTATTACACAGTGATTTAGATACAAAAATAAAGATCTTGGACTTTATCCTTGCAAAGGTATGTTTTAATTCTATTTAATTCTGTTTATGTGGACTTCATTATTCCTCTTTTATATGAATTTTGATAGAAAACTTCTATGTCTCACTTTAATCATCATCTAGGTTTTACTCTTTGTTTTATATAACCCTTTACATCCGTGTGTTAAGAGATCAAGCCATGACATGTGTGGGTCTCTTACATGACATTTCATTTGGCATAACATAAGTCTTATTTCAATGTCTTCATTTTGTTCTTTGAATCAATTTTTTCTTTATTATCTGTGTGAATCAATTTTTTCTCTATTGTCTATTTGCTATGCGGTTGTTTGTGGGGTAAATTAGATTCCTTCACAATATATTGATTCAAATTCCTTATTTTTAGATTTGTGCATGTATTTCGTAGAAGATGTTGTTGAATACTTAGTATAGGTTATATTGATCAAGTATCTACACTACAGGGTTATGATGATTTTAAAATACTTGGTATGGGTTATTTTACCTATATGTTTTCTGATTTGGGATTTTCTGCGTGGTTACTCTAATAAAATTGTATAGGTGATCTAAATCATGGTTTTCTAATTTGATTTACTTTTGTAAGGTTTGGATATTATATGATCTTTGTTTGTTTGTAGATATGGAGAAGTTGAAGGCAATGGAGAATGTAGTCCATGTAACATGAGTTTTTATAGTGAGTAACAATGTGCATTGGTGTCATGTATCACGAGTTTTCTACTGTAAGTAGTTTTCAGATATATTATAAATTAGATATATTTCTAAGTTATGAATCAATTTATATTTCTAAGTCCTCCCACCATTACCTCATAATTTGTCTCATTGTTTGATGTTGTGAATTGTGTCTGCTCTTAGTATATCCAATGCATATATGCTCCAGTACTTGGGTTGTTTAAAGAATTATATACATGGATCCATTCTCAAAAAGTGGGGTTCACATTAATAAAATGGAAACTTAGGATCTTTAAGAATAACAATTGGAGATGTATCAGGGGTCTTGAGTTCCTCTATACCGAATCTTTTGTTTTATTGAAATCAGTTGTAATATTGTTTATGTTAGGGGGAATTATTTATTATGTGTCTCATATAAGTTGTTTTTTTGCATCTCTGTGTTATTTGATAAGTGACATTCACATACACTTAACATAAAAAACTAATATGCCAATGAATGTTATTGTAAAATGCAATTGGGAGATGTCCAAGGACATTGGTCATCCCTTCAACTGACATGATAATTATTCTCTAAAAATGAGCAAGAACTAATTTCTTGGTGTTTTCCAAGTGCACAGGCTGTTAAAGTCAATATTAATGGCACTAATACAAGTGTCGGTCCATTTGAGTCCTTCTTACGTGATGAATTTTGAGCCATTATATCTACCACTTAAAAACATTTGTCACAATCATTCACACCAGATGAAATATGTGAATCCTATATGCCCTAAAATCTGATCAGGTAATTATTTATGTTTTGTTCTCTGATAACCTTTTCATTTTCATTAATTGGTAATTTGGTTAATTGTATTCCAATGGCGGTATAACTTGCATTTTGTCTCTTTATTTCGAGTTGATATTTGTTGATGGGTATCAAAATGAATTAGCTACTATACAAACTGATGTGCTGTAGAAGTAGCTACTATATTAGTTTCAATACAAACTGCTATAGCTGCTATATAAAGTAGCTGCCACATAGTTGCAATATAGCTACTATACAAACTGCTGTAGCTGCTATATAGTTGCAATGGTATCTTAATGTTGAAAAACAAAGAAGGAAGAATTGCGATTGTATTTAATTTCTTGAGTTAAAAAGTATTTACTTTTATAGAGTGAATGTGCAGTGTTGGTGAATTTTTTAGTCCGTTTTGTACAAAATTATACTATTACAATGTTAGAGTGATTCAAATGAACATGTTAGATCCATTGTGATTCAAATGAACATGTTACTATTTTTTTCTAAATGTGTGCATTTTTTTGTCTGAACCATTTTCTAAATAGTATTTGTAAATTTCTTTTAGATCCATTGTGTAAAGGATATGGAGTAAATCAACGACAATAATAGTGTTCGCGGCAGCATGTGCCCTTACTTGCAAGGTATTAAACCCCATTTGATCACTCTTTTATGCATATGTTATATTGTTATGATCATACCAATGTTAAATGACGAGTTCCGTTTGACACTTTTTCATGTAAGATATAAACATAATTGAGGGGAAATTAGATGCGCTACCTCTAACTTTTAGTATTTTTTCTTTCATGGCGTTAGAGTGGGACATCCTGAAACAGTCCTCGAATGGCCCCGTGAGAGGCATCGACACATTACACGAGACCAATGTAACTCATAGGAACTGATCGCACTATCATGGGACTCTCGGTTTTAGAATACCATGATAATTTGAAAATATTTAGATTTAGGCTTAAAAACGTGGAGTTAGAAGGCAAAATCCCATAACGGCCCCCGAACCGCCTCGTAAGAGGCACCAACACCTCGTAGGGGACCAATATAACTCGTAGGAACTAAACGCATGCCCATGGAACTCTGGGTTTAAGAATACTACGATAATTTGAAAATATCTAGACTTATGCTTAAAAACATGTCGTTACAGGGTGAAATCTCGAAATAGCCCCCGAATAGCCTCGTGAGCGGTGCTGACACATCGTACGGGATCAATGTAACATGTAGGAACTAATCGCCCGATCACAGAACCCTTTGTTTAAGAATACGATGATAATTTCAAAATATTAGGACTTAGGCTTAAAAACATGGCGTTAGATGACGAAAACCCGAAACAACACATAAACGGCCCCGTGAGAGGCCTCGCACAGGACAAATGTAACTCGTAGGAACTGATCGTGTGATCATGAGACTCTCGATTTGAGAATACGAGAATAATTTAAAAATATCAGGACTTAGGCTTAAAAATATGGCGTTGGAGGGTGAAAACCCGAAATAGCCCCCGAACGGCCCCGTGAGAGGCACCGACACCTCGCACGGGACCAATGTAATTTGTACGAACTGATCACGCTGCCACGAGACTCCCAATTTGAGTATAAATGGATCATTTCAAAATATCTAGACTTAGGCTTAAAAAATCGCATTAGAGGGAGAAACCCCGAAATAGCCCCTGAACGGCTCTCTGAGAGGCACCAATACCTCGCACGGGACCAATGTAACTCGTACGGACTGACCACGTGATCCAAGGATGCCCAGTTTGAGAATATGATGATAATTTAAAAATATATAGACCATAAAAACATGGTATCAGAGGGGGAAACCTCAAAATCGCCCCCAGACAGCCCCGTGAGAGGCATCGACAATTCGCACGGGACCACTGTAACTCGTATGAACTGATACTGCCATCATGGGACTCCCGATTTCAGAATTCAACGATAACTTGAAAATATCTAGACTTAGCTTAAAAACATGCTGTTAGAGGGGGAAACCCGAAACAACCTCCCAAACGGCCCCATGCAAGGCATTAACACCTCTCAAGGGACCAATGTAACTCGTAGGAACTAACCTTGTGATCACGGGACTCCCGATTTGAGAATATGAGGACAATTTGAAAATATTAGGACTTAATCTTAAAAATATGACGTTAGAGAGAGAAAACCCCAAACAACCTTCGAACGGCCTCGTGAGAGGGACCGACACCTCGCACGGGACCAATGTATCTCCTAGGAACTGATCGCACGATCATGGGACTCCCTGTTTTAGAATACATGGATAATTTGAAAATATCTGGACTTAGGCTTAAAAACATGACGTTAGAGGGAAAAAACCTAAAATAGCCCCGTTAGAGGCACCGACACCTAGTAGGGACCAATGTAACTCGTAAGAACTGACCATGTGCTCACCGGACTCCCTATTTGGGAATATGATGATAATTCGACAATATCTAGACTTTGGCTTAAATACATTGCACTAGAGTGGAAAACCCAAAAATAGCCACCAAACATCCCTGTAAGGGGCACCAACACCTCGCACGGGACCAATGTAACGCGTAGGAACTCACCGCGCGATCACGGAACTCTCGTTTTGAGAATAAGATGATAATTTGAAAATATTAGGACTTAGGCTTAAAAACATTGTGTTAAACGGTAAAAACTTGAAACAACCCCCGAACGGCCCCGTAAGAGGCACCGACACCTCGCACGGGCCCAATGTAACTCGTAAGAACATATCGCGCGATCACCAGACTCCCGGTTTGTGAATATTTGCATATATCAGGACTTATGCTTAAAAACATGGTATTTGATACCGAAAACCCAAAATAGCCCCCGAACGGCTTGTGAAAGGCACCGATACCTCCCACGGGAGCAATGTAACTCGTAGGAACTTAACGCGTGCTCAATGGACTCTCAGTTTGAGGATACGATGATAATTTGATAATATTTAGACTTTGTCTTAAAAACATGGTGATAAAGGGGCAAACCCAGAAATTGCAATCAAACAGCCTCATAAGAGGCACCAACACCTTGGATGGGACCAATGTCACTCGAAGAAACTAACCGCATGATCACAAAACTCCCGATTTGAGAATATGACGATAATTTGAAAATATCCGGACTTAGGCTTGAAAACATGGTGTTAGAGGGCGAAAACCCAAAGTAGCCCTCGAAAACCCCCGTGAGAGGCACCGACACCTCGTACAGGACCAATGTAACTCGTAGGAACTAACCACGTGCTCACCAGACTCTCAGTTTGAGAATATGATGATAATTTGAAAATATCTAGACATAGGCGTAAAAATTTGGTGCTAGAGGGGGAACCCATAAATGACCCCGTAAGGGGCACCGACACCTTGCACGGGACCAATGTAACTCATGGAAACTGATCGCGTGATCACGAAACTCTCGATTTGAGAATATGATGATAATTTAAAAATATCAGAACTTAGGCTTACGAACATGGCATTAGATGTTGAAAACACGAAACAACCCCCGGACGGTCTTATGAGAGGCACCGACACCTCGCACGGGACTAATATAACTTGTAGGAACTGACCACACTATCACCGGACTCCCGATTTAAGAATACAGGGATAATTTGAAAATATTCAGACTTCGGATTAAAAACATGGGGTTAGAGGGTGAAAATCCGAAACAGCCCCCGAACGACCCCGTGAGGGGGACCGACACCTCGCATGGGACCAATATAACTCGTAGGAATTAACCGCATGATCAGGGGACTACCAATTTCATAATATGAGCATAATTTGAACATATCAAGACTTACTCTTAAAAACATGGTGCTAAAATGGGAAACCCTGAAATAGACCCCGAATTTCCCCGTGAGAGACACCGACACGCCGCACGTGACCAATGTAACATGAAAAAACTGACTGCGCGATCACATAAATTCATACTTAAGAACACGATGCTAATTAAAAAAATATTAGGACTTAGGTTTGAAAGCATGGCGTTAGAGGGTGAAAACCCGAAATAACCCCCGAACGACCCCGTAAGAGGCACCAAAACCTCGTACGAGAGCAATGTAACTCATATGAACATACCGCGCCATCACGGGACTCCTAGTTTGATAATACGAGGATAATTTGCATATATCTAGATTTAGGCTTAAAAACCTGGCGTTAGACGGTGAAAACCCAAAACAGCCCCTGAACGGCCCTGTGAGAGGCACTGACACCTCGCACAGAACTAATGTAACTCGTAGGAAATGATCGTGTCATCACGGGACTCCTGGTTTGATAATACGAGGATAATTTGAAAATATCAAGACTTAGGCTTAAAAACATGGCGTTAGAGGGCGAAAACCAGAAACAACTCCCAATAAGCTCCGTGAGTGGCACAAACACCTCGCACGGAACAAATGTAACTCGTAGGGACTGCTAGAATGATCATGAGACTCATTACTTGAGGATATGATGATAATTTTAAAATGTCAGGACTTAGGCTTAGAAACATGGCGTTAGAGGGAGAGAACTCAAAATAGCCCTCGAACGGCCCCGTAAGAGGTATCAACACCTCGTACGAGACTAATGTAACTCGTAGGAACTGACCGTGTGCTCACCAGAGACTCAGTTTGAGAATACGATGAGAATTTGAAAATATCTAGACTTTAGCATAAAAAGATAGTGCTAGAGGGGGAAACCCAGAAGTGGCCCCCAAATGGCCCCGTAAGGGGCACCGACATCTCGCATGAAACCAATATAACTTATTGGAACTGATCACGCGATCACAGAACTCCCAATTTGATAATATGATGATAATTTGATAATATCAGGACTTAGGCTTAAAAACATGGTGTTAGACGACGAAAACACGAAAGAACCCCCTAACGGCCCCTGATAGAGGCACCAACACCACGCACGGAACTAATGTAACTCGTAGGAACTGGTCGTACAATCATGGGACTCCCGATTTGAGAATACGATGATAATTTTAAAATGTATGGACTTAGGCTTAGAAACATGGCGTTAGAGGGCGAAAATAAAAAATAGCCCCCCAAGGACCCCGTGAGAGGCATTAACACCTCGCACGGGAACGGTGTAACTCCTAGAAAATGATCGCATGATCACAAAACTCTCGATTTGATAATATGATGATAATTTGAAATTATTAGTACTTAGGCTTAAAATACATGACGTTAAATGGTGAAAACTCGAAAGAACCCCCTAAGGGCCCCTCTGAGAGGCATCAATACCTCGCACGTGACTAATGTAACTCGTAGGAAATGATAGCGCGATCACTGGACTCCTGATTTGAGAATACGATGATAATTTGAAAATATCTTGACGTTGGCATAAAAGATTGGCGCTCGAGGGGAAACCCAGAAATGGCTCGCGAATTACCCTGTAAGGGGCACCGAAACCTCGCACGGGACCAATGTAACTTGTAGACACTGACCATGCGATCAAGGGACTACCAATTTGAGAATATGAGGATAATTTGAAAATATCAGGACTTAGGCTTAAAACATGACGTTAGACGACGAAAACTCGAAACAGCCCCCGAACGACCCAATGAGAGGCATCAACACCTCGCACGGGACCAATGTAACTCGTAAGAACTGACGAAGTGATCCTAGACCTCACGATTTGAGAACATGAGGATTGTTTGAAAATATCAAGACTTGGGTTTAAAAAAATGGAGTTAGAGGGCGAAAACCCAAAATAGCCCCCGAACGGCCCCGTAAGAGGCGTCGACACCTCGCACGAGACTAAGGTAACTCATAGGAACTGATCGCGTGCTCCCCGGACCCCCAGTTTTAGAATACGATAATAATTTAATATGGACTTTGACATAAAAAGATGGCGCTAAAGGGGAAAACCCAGAAATAGCCCAGTGAGGGGAACCGACACCTCGCAGGGGACCAATATAACTCGTACAAACTGATCGCGTGATCACAGAACTCTCAATTTGAGAATATGACAATAATTTGAGAACATCAGGACTTAGTCTTAAAAATATGGCGTTAGACAGTGAAAACCCTAAACAACACCCAAACAACCCCGTTAGAGGTACCAACACCTCACACGGGACAAATGTAACTAATAGGAACTGACTGTGCAATCACGGGACTCCCAATTTGAGAATATGACAATTATAAAAATATATCTAGACGTTGGCATAAAAACTTGGCGCTAGAGGGGGAAACCCATAAATGGCCCCCGAATGGCCTCGTAAGGGGCATTGACACCTCACACGGGACCAATGTAACTCGTAGGCACTGATCGTGCAATCACGGGACTCCTAATTTGAGAATATGAGGATAATTTGAAAATATCAAGACTTAGACTTAAAACATGGCGTTAGACAGTGAAAACTCGAAACAACCCCCGAACGACCCCATGAGAGGCACTAACACCTCGCACGGGACTAATGTGACTCGTAGGAACTGACTACGCGATCACGAGACTACTAATTTGAGAATACAAGGATAATTTAAAAACATCACGACTTGGGCTTAAAACATGGCGTTAGAGGGCAAAAATCTGAAATAACCCCCGACCGACCCCGTGAGGGGGACCGCCATCTCGCACGGGGCCAATGTAAAATGTAGGAAATAACCACGTGATCACAGGTCTCCTGGTTTCAGAATATGAGGATAATTTGAATATATCACGACTTACTCTTAAAAACATGGCCCTAGAGTGGGAAACCCCAAAATATCCTCCGAACGGCCCCGTGAGAGACACCAACACCTCGTACGTGACCAATGTAACTCGAAGAAACTGACCGCGCTATCACGAAACTCCCTATTTAATAAACACGATGATAATTTGAAAATATCAGGACGCAGGCTTAAAAACATGGCGTTAGAGGATGAAAACCCGAAATATCCCCCAAACGGTCCCGTGAGTGGCACCAGTACCTCGTACGGGACCAATGTAACTCGTACGAATAGACCGCACCATCACGGGACTCTCGGTTTGAGAATACAAGGATAATTTGAATATATTTGGACTTATGCTTGAAAATATGGCGTTAGACAGTGAAAACTAAAAATAGCCCTCGAACGGCCCCATGAGAGGCACCGACACCTCACACGGGACTAATGTAACTCATAGGAACTAACCGCGTGATCACGGGACTCTCGATTTGAGAATAAGAGGATAATTTGTAAATATCAGAACTTAGGCTTCAAAACATGGCATTAGAGGGCGAAAACCTGAAACAACTCCCAATAAGCTCGGTGAGTGGCACGAACACCTTGTATGGGACCAATTGCTCTTATTTTTGTATTTTTTTATTTAATTAATTTGACGAATTAATTGAGGAAAATACGTTTTAATTAAATTACGCGAGAGAAGTAATTTAAAATGATTAAATGGTAAATGTGTTTAATAGAATATTGATAGGGAGTTAAATACGGATTAATATTACATGATAATATTTACTAAGTGCAAATAGTAAATAATTGATAATTATGGTGATACGGCATGGCAAGTGATATGCGCGTATTTTTACTTTATCTCACCGAGAGTCGTGCGTGTAGATTTTTTTGTGGCGGGAAATGAGAAATATGTTTTAAGTGACTCAGATGATAATTTAGAGGTCATGGATGGTTTTGAATGGGTCAAAATAGTTGAAATAGTGTACCCGGGGGTATAATTTGAGTCCCGGATCAATTTTGGACCAAATCGGCACTTATCGAGGGTGTTTAGATCATTTTTATAAAGTGGGTTAAATGACATACAAAATTTAGATCCTTAGATATGATGTTTGGATATTGGGGGTTAGGATTCATAACGCAAAAACTACTAGAGAGGCCATTAGAGAGAAGGGGAGCTAATTCTCAAAGCTTAAGGAGAAATTCTAAAGGCGGTGAAGAGTTCTTGCTCATCAAGCCAAATTGGAAGGGAAGATTGGAGAAGAAAAAATCAACCCTCAATCATGAACCATAAAATCAGATTTACCAATTCAAGGCAAGTGTTTATTTAAAATGAAATTCTAGTTATAATACCCATGTGTAGGGAGTTTTAAGAATTGGTTGATTCTATTGAAAAACCTTGGATTAAATTTATGAATTGATCACATGTTTGGGTAAGATTGCATGTATAATGAATGCCAATGAAAATATAAAATGAAATTTGAATATATTTGATGATTAACATGGAATGTGCATGAGTTCTTTATTCAAGAACATGAATCTTGAATGACTTAGGGTTTAATTGATGAACACAAGATGTCAATCTGCTAGAATTTTTAATGTAAATTTCCACGTATTCCATTTAAATTGTACTTAGAATTAGAGTGTTAACCATACATCATGGAAATTACTATCTCTTATCTATCCAATAAACTTGGAATCAGGTCAATCAGAGTTCTGTAAAGGGAGTAATCGACATTTTACTACAGGGTGTTTGATCTGACAACACAGTAATCTACCAAAATTTTGACGTGATTTTAAACGTGTAAAATTTGAATTATATGTCGAATTATAATGTTAATCATAGATGTCTAGAAAGTTATATCTCTTATCTTTCAAATTAAATTAGAATCGGGTCAATCGGAGTTCTGTAGAGGGAGAAATCAAAATTTTACTAGAGGGAGCTTAATCTTGCACAAAATTTATGATTCGTTTCGGCTCCAAGAAAATGTGAGATTTTTCTTTTTAAGCCTCAAATGCCGAAAATTTTATCGGGGAAGTGTTTGGGACCTTGATGAAATATATTGCTGGATTAATGATATGGCAGTAGGTCTATGATTGATTGTTGGACTTTAATTTTGTGAGAGAATTAAAGTGGAGATTAATAGGCCTGATTGTGACGTATTCTAATTCGAGATGATAAGAATATAATTACAAAAAAGTATGAGAGAGCTTAAATTTGTTGGGTCGGTGGGTTAACAAGGGTAACTACTGAATTAATATAACATGGGGTAACTAGGACCCTTAGAGTTGTGTGAATATTCGAATTAATACGATAGCGAGGTAAATCGTAATGTAAAATGTATGGTGAGTATTTGAGAGAAATATACTACGGACAAGTATGAATGATTATTAGGTTGTGTGTTTACATACTGAATTATATAGATACTTAGGTGGAGAGAATACCTAAAGTATATTTGCCTATATTAGGGTCGAGGTAGGATTCCGAACTAATATATGGAAATAATGATTTGGGGTCGTGATGAAAGAGTTCCGAACCAATATATATATATATATATATATATATATATATATATATATATATATATATATATATATATATATATATATATATATATATATATAGTTTCATTAGTGGTGTCGAGGTGATTTTTTCGAACCACTACTTAAAATGAACTTGGGGTCGAGGCGACATTCCGAACCAAACTCTTACTTAGTGTCAATGGACCATTCCGAACCAATAGTCCTTGATGTGTGTTAAGAGGACATATTAGTAATGAATGAATTTATAAGTATATATTGTGTGAAATGTATACTGTATTAATAATCTACTTATGCGAGTTAGTAAGTAACGAGATGCCGTGATTACATCTAAAAGAAAATTAAGTAGTAAGAAACTTAACTACGAGATTAAAGATATATTGGGAATATGCACGTACATTACATTTACCTTGGGGTCGATGGATTTTCGGACCAATGTAAATGTTAGGATAATTGGGGTCAATGGCTTTACGAACCAATAATCCATATAATATATATTGTGTGTGAAATATGTAGTTCTAACTAAGAGATATAAATCACTATTGGTGCTGGAAGAATGATTCCGAGACAATAACCCATAAAATGTGATGTGGGGAGGTGATTATAAAGTATGTGCTTATAGTATATATTGTGTTCGAAATATATACCTCATGATACTCTACTTGTGTGCGGTAGTTGACTTGTAGATGATATATATAGAGATATACATCTAAATGGAAAATTAAGTAGAGAGAAGACTTAATTATATGATTAAAGATATATTGTGAATATCTACGGTTAATTAGGTAGTGAAACTTAATTGTGGAAGTTGAATGATGATAGATGTGAAATGCTATGTGAATTAAGTAGCGAGACCTTAATTATAATGATTAAACATAACATATGTGAATGTTATATGAGAAACGAATAACATGTGAGAGATGTTACTAATGAAGCGTGTTGTATGAACTCTACGGGAAAGTAAACTATTGATAAGATCGGTTATATACTTTAGTCAAGATATATTGGGTATGATAGCTAGGTGGGATAAGTATAGAACGTTAGGAGTGCACATTAGATAAGAGGTGAGGAAACTCAAGAGAGTGTGCTTGAACCTAACATGTATAATCAACAACCAATTTTAATTGCGATAAATTACTTGCTAAATATTTTCAAAATGTTTTGAGTACTAACACTTGCTATCAAAATATTCTCAAAACCCTTTTAGTTGTCCAGCCACAGGGACGCCAGACTTGAGGATTCAGTCCAGGGACTCGTAGCTGCAGCTTTGTGGTGGCTAGCAGGACTTTGCATAGACGACTCATTTATTCAGATCTAGTGTAGGATCTTCTTTTTAGTACTCTCTATTAGGGCGTGTTGTCCATTGCCATTATTTTTAATTATTCAATATTGGATTATATTGGTTTATTTAGAATTTGCTGATTTTGAGCCGAATGTTGACTCGAAAATTCTTTATTCATTATATATTATGAGATGGTTTGAATTCTAGTATATTGTGAATGTTTAATTATTATTTTCCGCATGAGTTATCTTATCCAGTTAATGGAAGATAAAATTTGACACCGATCTAAATTGACTTAGGTGATTAGAAATTAATTTTTTTTGACAGTGATGCTAAGAATGAAGAAACTGAGGAACCTATTTTAATTTAATTTAGGAATGATCACCCATGATTTAATTAGGTGGGGTGTCACAGATGGTATCAGAGCATCAGGTTCTCGTGTCCATAGGATTTGTATGGCTTACTGCATTTATAGCTTATCGTTAGATTGATATAGATCCCTTTGCTAAAGATGGTTGATTCCTATTGTGAGATTTCGTCCTCCTACTATTGTGTATAATAGTTATACATTTTATACACGTTCGTGTGTGATTCGTATGCCGAACAACGAAGGACGACCGGTGAGGGCCGTTTTGAGGACAGTAGGAGGCGGGGTTCAGTTAGTGTTGTAAAATATATTTCGGGGAATATGACCGTAGTCGAGGTCACCTCTATTGTGTTTGAGAAGTTGATTCTTCTACGTGAAGGGAGCTAAAAGAATTTGAGAAATTAGTCAGGGTATAAGACTGGAAGTAAAGGTACTAGTGAAACACCACGGGTAGAAACCCATGAGGGGGACCCATTTAAATCATGCAGATAATTGAATTCTGATCGAGTGACGGTGAATTCAGTCAGGGCTAGTAAGGCCAGTAGTGTGTTCCCTGGGGCCAGCGGAGCGAAAGGAATAATGGGGGTCTAGTGTGGCCATAGATATAGAGGATTTTATCGAGAGATATTTTTATGAGGAGAGTGAGACCACACGTATTGATTTTTCCCAAAGCGAGTAAAGGGACATGAGTATGGTGCCTAGAAGGGAAATGATTAAGATAGTTTTGGGGTTGGGTTTGGACAAGGGTGTAATGTCCGAGAACTATTTGAGTAGCCAGAGAGATTGGCACGGTAGAAATATGAGTTTTATCCTTGGGCGAATGAGGTATATTTTTTGTGACCGAGCGAGTCATGATATTTTGATTAACACTAGATTCACGTGTGAGACGAGTTTAGTGGATATATCGATACATTATTATGTGTACATATTATACCATTATGCAGCGGGGTTTACGGACTTAGTGAGGAATATATTAGATTTACTCGTTTTAGTGATGTGTTATACGAGTATGATACTCTCCTGGATATAGATTGGTTAGTAATGGTTAGAGTGGTAGTGGGCCATTAGTGCAAGGCTATCGTGTTCGCTATTCCAGGGCAGGATGTGCCATTTGGTGATTCCTCACCTGAAAGAAGGTTGAGCTCGCACTTATGATACATTTTGTTGGGGACTTTGGAGAGCATAGATGTCTCGTTACAATTAATACTGGTGTATAGGGACTAGATTGATATGATTCATAGTATACTGGGTTACAGCTGAGCGGAGAGATTGAGCTCGTTATTTTGTTTAGCGCTTAGTACTTAGTGATAAAAAGAGTGCATTGTTATATCATTCCTTTAGAGATGCGGGAGTTGAGAGATGAGTTGGATTCTAGGGCGACGACTAGCAGTGTAGTTGTTACTCATTTTACGTGTGGAGAGAACACGTCGAATTGAGAGATATTATGCAAATAAGGCATGTGAAGCCTATAGTGCCTTGAAAAAAAAGAAATGATAATTTCCTCTCACCACAGGTTGAAGGGTGAGACGATGTCGAGAAAAATTATATTATGATTAGTGGGGTGATTGAGAATACCCATGTTTTTATGGGCACGGATGATATGCATGGATTATATTATGGTTGTGCAGATATGCACGGATGATAGGGTGTATGAGCACCCTGGTTAGTTAATTCAAAGATGTTCAAGATATAAAGATGTGAAAATGGATGTGTAGAATATATACCTGAGGGGCAGCTATAAACAAGGTTAAAATGGTATGATGGATTGAATGTCGTGTGAGAAAGACGATAATTCAAGCATATATATGCAATGAGAGCTAGCACACCCGAGATGGGTTAAAAGAATATGGAAATTCATTTAAAAGATACCTCTTAATAAAGAGGATACCAAATTGTTGTTAGAAACTAGAGTGGAGCCTTACTCGAACGAGTGTTGAAGAGTGGCTTGCACATGACTATAATGTTAGTATACTCTAAGGAAAGAAGGGGTGTATGTAGTACCACTTAATGTGAGATATTATAAGTGGAAGGTGGTGTTGGGTGAGACAAAGTGAGATTGTATCCGGGTGCACCACTCGTAGATGAGAAAAAGATTGATGAAAAATGACAAAACTAGAAATTGTGTAACGATTCTAGTATTGGAATGGGCAGTCAGGCTGATAAATTTCATTGATGGGTTACCAACATCAGGACAAGGTCACAATTTCCTTCGAGTGTGGGGAATGGTTTGAACGAGGTGGAGAAATTGTTATTTACCTGGGGTGAGTTACACTGTTAAGGTGTTACCCACTAATGTTGTGTATCAGGATGAGATCCTTGAACCCCACCTCCGAGAGGGATTTTAAGGAGGTATTGGGGGATGATGTTTTATTGTGAGAAATTCGTGTTACTTATGGCTCGATGAGTAAACGGGAGGTGAATGACATCTAGTAAAGTTGTAAGAATGTGACTCTGGAGTCATTGCGGATAGTCTACTTTCGTAATGGACCTAGCTCAAAATTGGAATAAAGCATTGTACGGTAATTGGTGAGGAAATTATCGATTGGTAGAGTTGTGTGTAATAACTCATACATGTTTGTTATGGACGACGTGCCTTTTGAGGTTTTGTATGGAAAGCCTTATCGTTTTACCTCTGGTTAATCCCATGTGAGAGGATAACTAGATTTTTGGACTGGACATAAATTGAAGTTTTTTTTGTTAAGAGTGGAGTGAACCATAAAGTATTTTAAGTGGCTTTTAAATTTCGTATGCGTGATGTCACCACGAATCGACGTTTTGATAACTGACATGAGTGGTCAGATATTCGTGTGATTTCTCTTAGAATGGGAGTTTTTTTCGGGGTGGATACGAGAAGCTGGCACTCAGTGATGTGCGACCTTCCATTAGTATTTGAGGCGATAGAGCCAATTTTGAGATCACATGCCTGGTGGAGTGTATCCGTACGTAGTGAATCCAATAAACTTCGGCCATAGTGATTAAGCCTTTGATAGGTAGGTACCACAAACGGGGGTATAATAGAGTGACCCTTATGTTATTATGATTCGAATTTAGGTACTACAGGATATCATGATGTTAAAGATCCTAAGTTTTAGTACAAATCTTCTCCTAATTTCGAGGAAGAAATTCCTTTGTAAGGGGGGAGTATGTAATACCCCGAATTTCTGTGTATTTTTATTTAATTAATTTGAGGAATTAATTGAGAAAAATATGCTTTAATTAAATTACGCGAGTGAAGTAATTTAAAATGATTAAATGGTAAATATATTTAATTGGATATTAATCCGGAGTTGAAAATGGATTAATACTACATGATAATATTTACTAAGTGCAAATAGTAAATAATTAATAATTATGGTTATACGACATGGCGAGTGATATGCGCATATTTTTACTTTATTTCATCGGGAGTCGTGCGTGTAGAATTTTTTGTGGTGAGAGATGAGAAATATGTTTTAAGTGACTCAGATGATAATTTAGAGGTCGTGGATGGTTTCATATGGGTCTAAATAGTCTAAATAGTGTACCCGGGGTATAGTTTGAGTCCCGAATCAATTTTGGACCAAACCGGCACTTATCGAGGGTGTTTCGATCATTTTTATAAAGTGGGTTAAATGACATAAAAAATTTATATCCTTAGACATGATATTTGGAGATTTGGTATTAGGGTTCATAACACAAAAACTACTAGAGAGACCATTAGAGAGAAGGGAGAGCTTATTCTTAAAGCTTAAGGAGAAATTCTAAAGGTGGTGAAGAGTTCTCGCTCATCAAGCGAAATAGCAAGGGAAGATTGGAGAAGAAACAATAAAACCTCAATCAATAACCACAAAATCCTATTTACCAATTCAAGGAAAGTGTTTATTTCAAATCAAATTGAAGTTATAATACCCATGTGTAGGGAGTTTTAAGAATTGGTTGATTCTATTGAAAAACCATGAATTATATGTATGAATTGATCACATTTTGGGTATGATTGGATGTAGAATGAATCACTATGAAAAGATAAAATATAATTTCAATATATTTAATGATTAGCATGGAATCTTTATGAGTTATTGGTTGAAGAACATGAATCTTGAATGACCTAGGGTTTAATTGACGAACACAAGCTGTCAATCTGCCAGAATTTTTGAAGTAACTTTCAATGTATTCCATTTGAATTGTACTTATAATTATAGTGTTAAACATACATTATTTTAAATAAATATCTCTTAGCTATCCAATGAACTTGGAATCAGGTCAATCGGAGTTCTGTAGAGGGAGTAATCGACATTTTACTACATGGTGTTTGATATGCCAGCACAGTAATCTACTAGAATTTTGACGTAACTTTAAATGTGTATGATTTGAATTATATTTTGACGTAGAGTGTGAATAATAGATGTATGGAAATTTCTATATCTTATCTTTCTAATTAAATTGGAATCAGGTCAATCGGAGTTCTGTAGAAGGAGAAATCGAAATTTTACTTGAGGGTATTTAATCTGCAAGAAAATTTATGATTCGTTTCGACTGCCAGAAAATGTGAGATTTTTCTTTTTAAGCCTCAAATACCTAAAATTTTATAGGGGAAGTGTTTGGGACCTTGATAAATATATTTATGGAATAATGATATGGCAGTAGGTCTATGATTGAGTGTTGGACTTTAATTTTGTGAGAGAATTAAAGTGGAGATTAATAGGCTTGATTGTGATATATTCTAATTCAAGATGATAAGAATATAATTACGAATAAGAACAAGCGATCTTATATTTGTTGGGTCGGTAGGTTAATAAGGGTAACTACTTAATTTATATAACAAGGGGTAACTAGGAACCTTAGAGCTATGTGAATACTTGAATTAATACAATAGTGAGATAAATTGTAAAACGTATGGTGAGTATTTGAGAGAAATATACTGCGTATAACTATGAATGATTATTAGGTTCTGTGTATACCTACTGAATTATATAGATACTTAGGTGGAGAGAATACCTAAAGTATATTTGCCTATATTAGGGTCGAGGTAGGATTCGAAACTAATATATGGAAATAATGATTTGGGGTCGTGATGAAAGAATTCCGAACCAATATATATATATATATATATATATATATATATATATATATATATATATATATATATATATATATATATATATATATATATATATATATATATATATAATTTCATTATTGGGGTCGAGGTGACATTCCGAACCAATAGTCCTCGATGTGTGTTAAGAGGACATATTAATAATGAATGAATTTATAAGTATATATTGTGTGAATTGTATACTATATTAATAATCTACTTATGCGAGTTAGTAGATAATGAGATGCCGTGATTACATCTAAAAGCAAATTAAGTAGTAAGAAACTTAACTACGAGATTAAAGATATATTGAGAATATGCATGTAAATTACATTTACCTTGGGGTCGATGAATTTCTGGACCATTGGAAATGTTAGGATAATAGGGGTCAATGGCTTTCCGGACCAATAATCCATATAATATATATTGTGTGTGAAATATGTAGTCCTAACTAAGAGATATAAATCACTATTGGTGCTCAAAGTATGATTCCGAGATAATAACCCCCAAAATGTGATGTGGGGAGGTGATTATAAAGTATGTGCTTATAGTATATATTGTGTGCGAAATATATACCTCATGATACTCTACTTGTGTGCGGTAGTTGACTTGTAGATGATATATATAGAGATATACATCTAAATGGAAAATTAAGTAGAGAGAAGATTTAATTACACGATTAAAGATATATTGGGAATATCCATAGTTAATTAAGTAGTGAAACTTAATTATGGAAGTTGAATGATGATAGTTGTAAAACGCAATATGAATTAAGTAGTGAGACTTAATTATAGTGATTAAACATAACATATGTGAATGTTATATGAGAAACGGATAACATGTGAGAGATGTTACTAATTAAGTGTGTTGTATGGATGGTACAGGAAAGTAGACTATTGATAAGATCAGTGTAAGGACCCAAATTTCCAATTGAGTCTTAATGTAGTGTTGGATCAATTCCAGACAAAAAACATTTATGTCATAGGATAGTATTGGGTGAGTATCCTCCAAGCCTATGACGTGAAAGAGTTGAAGACGTAGTGGACAACACTTATAAAGCTTCATTATTACCGAGTTTCAAGTGACATGTTTCTATGTCATCAACATCATATTCCATAGTCTCCAAAAGGTATGAATGCATTTATATATATATATATATATAGGGAGACTTGGAATAATTTTATAAAGGGTGTAATTTTATTTAAAATGAATTTTATTTTCAAAAAGTTATTTTAGAACTTTTAAATAAAATGTTTTTGGGCTTAAAATTGAAAAAATGACATTCTCACAGTTCGTTCGATATTGTCGTTCAAACGAGTTTGTCGTTCGAATGATAATGTCGTTCGAACGAGTTTGCCAACGACTGTTACCAATTGGCCTTTTGAACATCGTTACATAGGTCGAACGAGATTTCTGGTGGGAAATTTTTTGACAGTTTTGTCCCACTTTTCCACTACTCTTTCACAGAATTTAATGACTTCGGGACCCTGATTTTTCGAAGAACTTTTTCCATCTCCTAGAGAGTTTTTGAGAGCTTAATCCTTTCATAAAAATTTCCCTTGGTGTTTGTTAGTCAAATTGATTTATTCAAAGAACAAAACCAAGTTTACACCCAATTGTTTGTCTTAATCCAAGTTTATATGTATATATATATATATATTTTGCTTTGAGAGTTTGTTTGGCACCGGATTTATCTTTATAGCAAAAGAGAGTTTGGTTTTGCTTCTACATCCCACAAAGAAGAAGAGTTTGTTTGCTATGACATACCCACTTGGAGAAAGGCTCCTTGTTCGGGTAGCGGTGATCGAAAAAGTACGATCGGTGGATTTCAAGACCGCGGTGAACCTCCGTGGTTATTCGCTAGGCACAGGTGTGTACAAGAAGGAGTGTCAGGGCTTGGACGGAGTCAAGTCGAGTGTTGTAAGTCTTAATGTCTTGTACATGTAAAACCGTACTTAGTGGATTTGAGGCTAGAGTCGTCCGAAGTTTTTCCCCGTTGTGGGTTTTTCCTCGTACATCGCGGCGTAGTGGTTATTTATTTATTTTATCTTTTTCATAATCACATTAGATGCATGCTTAGGTAAAAAGATAAAATTGGTTTAAAAACTTACTCATATTTAATTTGGTGCAAATTAATTTTGGGTAAAAGTTAATTTAATTCAAGTCTTTAATTTTATTGGACAAAATTTGGTTTGGCCTAATTTGAAAAATTGAATATTTATTTTAGGCAAATTTCTAAGACTTGGGTTGAATTAATATGTTTAAATGAAAATTAATTTGTTGTTTAATTTAATGTCACTTTGAGTTTGTTTAATTTTAATTTGAAAGAAATTAAAATTTGGTGTTTATGTAATTGTTTCGTTGAGCCATCTTTATTCCGCATCTTTAAAGGAAATTCAAATTACTTTTGGTAAAATCTTAAAAATTGTGTGTCCTATCGTCCCAAACAAGTGGTATCAGAGAGGAGTGCTAAGTTATTGCGTTTAGATCCTTTTTGGGCATTTTTGTTTAAAATGGAAAATATGCCTCTTTCAATATTTCCTACGTTTGATGGTTCTCTCATGCTTGCACATGACTCTTCTCTTGCCATATCTTATGAGTAATTGCTTGCATGTCTTACATACTCTAGCTTTTGTGCTTAATGATATATCTTTTTCTAGTTGAATGTTATGTTTACCATTTTTCTAGTCTATGCTTCATAATCATTCACATGCTAGAATTATGATTTTTGTTTATCTTTTGTATCTTATTCTTTCATTTTAATCTACATTAAATGAAAAATACAAATTGATTTTTGTATATCTTTTGAGTTAATTTTTTTGTGGTTGGTAAAAAACTTTGATAAACTCAATATGTTTTTAATTTTGTGTGCATTTTGGTTTTACACACATTTTGTGGCATATGTTTGTGTTTGAATCCTCATTTCGCTTCCATGTGACTAGAACTTTTGGTTAGAATTTTAATCCTTAAAATGTTCTTTACCATGCTTACATGGAGTAGTTTAAGTTTGACTTTCTTAATGGATTCACTTTATATGCCTTTACACACATGAACGATCTTTTTGAACCTTAACTTCACATGTTATATTTGAGCTTTGTGAGGTGTTCTCCTACCAATCTAGTCATCTACATACTATGACCTAGGAGGACTAGTGCATGTCAAAATCCGTTGAACGTGAGATTTGTGTGATATATATATATGTGTGTGTGTGTGTGTGTGTGTGCTCGGGAAAGGGCTACGGAAGGAAATTTATCCTTTGCGAGTAAGCCAACGTTTATAATGGACGTAAAAGAAATACGTAGTCCAAAGCCTTAAAAGAGAAATGGCATTAAAAGAAAAATATTTGCTAAGGCCTATTTTGTTTAGTTTGATATATTCATTCAAAATAATTAATTTACATATTTTGAGGGAGTTTGGATGTTATATCAATGGTTTGCACAATGTCCATTTATCCTTGTTGCGCTTTCAATGTCATGACTCTATTGGTTTGTAGAATCATCAACATGATAGGCTTGCATGCATTGTGTTTGTTTGTTCAATGAGTTCAATTTATATTGTCACATGAAGCTATATCTAAATGTGATAAAATTGCAATCAAATTCGAACTCCGTGAACATGTTTAAGTGATTGGGTTTTAAATTCATTAGTATCTACTTCACACCCCTTCACTTCTGTTTCCATATGACACATTTATGCTGTAAGAGTGTGGAAAAATTAATGTTATTTAGTTTTGTGTCATTTTGGTGTTTATATCTATATGTGTGTACTTATTCTTAGTTTGAATCTATTGTGTATACATATATATGATATTTTGTTTGTTTTTGAGTCTTTGCCATGATTAGCTAGTTCATTTATGCTTTTAATTAATTTTCGGTATCTACCTTGTTGCGAATTTTGTTTCGATATCACATGCTTAGATTACTACAATCAATTGATATCTTTTCTTGTCGCATCATAGTTGATATTCATAGCTTTATGTGGATTAGTTGAATTTTAGTTTCCCACGTGCTTTAATGTGCTCATCACTTTATGCACTATTGCATGTTTAGCTTGTTATCCCATTCTATTCATTCCTTGTTTAGTTTGGGAGTGTATATCCTTTAATTGGGGGAGAAAAGTTAATTTTTGATTCTTTAGCCTTTGTCTATTCGTGAACAAAAATGGGGAGAATGATAGGGGGAGAAATGGTATCTAATCCGATTGTAATCGTATCTTAGTTTGAGAGATTTAACTTAGCGGGAGATGTCTTTCAAAGTAGATCATTTGATAAAGGGGGAGAATTAATTAAGGATGAGTCTTTATTTAAATTGCATTAAATATTTTAATATTCCCTATGTGTTTAATGTGTTGCTTAAGTGTGCAGGTATTGTAAAGCGGCATCTATTTAAAATGGCAAAGCATTTAATTCTAAAGTGGTATTCGAGTCAAGCATTGTACTCTTTATTTTGGGTGGGATGTTTTTGAGTCTAGTAGAGCTTGACGGCCCTTTAGGATTTTGTTTTGGTTTTTGTCTCGCAATAGCCAAAGGGGGAGATTTGTAAGGACACAAGTTTTCAATTGAGTCTTAATGTAGTGTTGGATCAATTCTGGACAAAAACATTTGTGTCATAGGATAGTATTGAGTGAGTATCCTCCAAGCCTATGACATGCAAGAGTTGAAGACGTAGCGGCCAAGACTTATAAAGCTTCATCATTGCCGAGTTTCAAGTGCCATGTTTCTACATCATCAACATCACATTCCTTAGTATCTAAAAGGTATGAATGCATTTCTATATATATATATATATAGGGAGACTTGGAATAATTTTATAAAGGGTGTAATTTTATTTGAAATGAATTTTATTTTCAGAAAGTTATTTTAGAACTTTTAAATAAAAAGTTTTTGGGCTTAAAATTGAAAAAGTGACATTATCACAGTTCGTTCGATATTGTCGTTCGAACGAGAATGTCGTTCGAACGAGTTTTCCAACGAATTTTCCCAATTGGCCTCTGGAACATCGTTAGATAGGTCGTTCGAACGAGATTTCTGGCGGTAAAGTTTTTGGCAGTTTTGTCCCACTTTTTCACTACTTTATCGCACTACTCTTTCACATAATTTAATGACTTCGGGACCAGAATTTTTCGAAGAACTTTTTCCATCTCCTAGAGAGTTTTTGAGAGCTTAATCCTTTCATAAAAGTTCCCTTGGTGTTTGTTAGTTAAATTGATTTATTCAAAGAACAAAAACGAAGTTTACACCCAATTGTTTGTTTTAATCCAAGTTTCTCTCTCTCCCTCTCTCTCTTTTTATATATATATATATATATATATATATATATATATATATATATATTGGAGAGTTCGTTTGGCACCGAATTTATCTCTACCGTAAAACAGAGTTTGGATTTGCTTCTACATCCCACAAAGAAGAAGAGTTTGTTTGATGTGACATACCCACTTGGAGAAAGGCTCCTTGTTCGGGTGGCGGTGATCGAAAAAGTTTGATCAGTGGATTTCGAGACTGCAATGGATCTCCATGGTTATTTGCTAGGCAGATGTGTGTACAATAAAGAGCGTTGGAGGTTGGATGGAGTCAAGTCGAGTGTTGTAACTCTTACTGTCTTGTACTTGTAAAATCTTGCTTAGTGGATTTGAGGCTAGGGCCGTCCGAGATTTTTTCCCGTTGTGGGTTTTTCCTCGTACATCGTGTCGTAGTGGTTATTTGTTTATTTTATCTTTTGCATATTCACATTAGATGCATGCTTAGGTAAAAAGATAAAATTGGTTTAAATCACTACTCAAGTTTAATTTGGTGCAAATTCAATTTGGGTAAAAGTTAATTCAATTCAAGTCTTTAATTTTATTGGACAAAATTTGTTTGGCCTAATTTGCCAAATTGAATATTTATTGTTAGGCAGATTTCTAGGACTTGGGTTGAATTAATATGTTTAAGTTAAAATTAATTTTTTGTTTAATTTAATGTCACTTTGAGTTTGTTTAATTTTAATTTGAAAGAAATTAAAATTTGATGTTTATGTAATTCTTTCGTTGAGCCATATTTATTCCGCGTCTTTAAAGGAAATTGAAATTACTTTTTGTAAAATCCAAAAGTTGGGGGGTCATCTTTCCTAACAATCAGTTATATACTTTAGTCAAGATAACATAGGCATGATAGCTAGGTGGGTTAAGTATAGAATGTTATGAGTGCACATTAGATAAGAGGTGAGGAAACTTAAGAGAGTGTGCGTGAACCTAATATGTGTAATCAATAACCGATTTTAATTGCCATAAATTACTTGCTAAATATTTTCAAAATGTTTTGAGTACTAACTCTTGCTATCAAAATATTTTCAAAAACCCTTTTAGGTGTCCAGCCACATGGACTCCAGACTTGAGGATTCAGTCCAGGGACTCGTAGCT
Organism: Sambucus nigra; assembly: GCA_949130495.1. Taxonomy (NCBI): domain Eukaryota; kingdom Viridiplantae; phylum Streptophyta; class Magnoliopsida; order Dipsacales; family Adoxaceae; genus Sambucus; species Sambucus nigra. The sequence goes on along the minus strand of OX422211.1, from coordinate 632,676,166 downwards.
GCAGCTTTGTGGAGGCTAGAAGGACTTTGCAAAGACGAATCATTTATTCACATCTAGTGTAGGATCTTCTTTTTAGTACTCTCTATTGGGGTGTGTTGTCTATTGCCGTTATTTTTAGTTATTCCGCATTGGATTATATTGGTTTATTTAGCATTTGCTGATTTTTAGCCGAATGTTGATTCGGAAAGACTTTATTCATTATATATTGTGAGATGGTTTGAATTCTAGTATATGGTGAATGCTTAATTATTATTTTTCGCATGAGTTGTCTTATCCAGTTAACGAAAGATAAATTTTGACACCGGTCTAATTTGACTTAGGTGATTAGTAATTAAAAAATTTCGACCGTGACGCTAAGAATGAACGAACTGAGGAACCTATTTTAATTTAATTTAGGACTGATCACCCGGGATTTAATTAGGCAGGGTGTCACAACAATGTAACTCGTAGGGACTAACAGTTTGATCACGGGACTCTCGACTTGAGGATATGACGAGCTTAAAAACATGGCGTTAGAGGGCGAAAACACAAAACAACCCCCCAACGGCACCATGAGAGGCATCGACACCTTACACGAGACCAATGTAACTCGTAGGAACTAACCGCGTGCTCACCGGACCCCCGATTTGAGAATACGATGATAAATTGAAAACATCAAGACTTTGGCATAAAAAGATGGCTCTAGAGGGGGAAACCCAGAAATAGCCCCCAAATGGCCCCGTAAGGGGCACCGAAACCTCGAACGGGACCAATATAACTCGTAGGAACTGATCGCGTGATCAAAGAACTCCCGATTTGAGACTATGACGATAATTTGAGAATATCAGGATTTTGGCTTAAAAACATGACGTTAGGCGGCACAACCCCAAAAAAAACCCAAACGGCCCCGTTAGAGGCACCAACACCTCGCATGAGACTAATGTAACTTTTAGGAACTGACAGCGTGATCATGGGACTCCCGGTTTGAGAATACGATGATAATTTGAATATATCTAGAGGTTGGAATAAAAACTTGACGCTAAAGGGGGAAACCCCGAATGGCCTCGTAAGGGGAACCGACACCTCGCACGAGACCAATGTAACTCGTAGGCACTAACCTTGCGATCACGAGAATGCCGATTTGAGAATATAAGGATAATTAGAAAATATCAGGAATTAGGCTTAAAAACATGGTGTTGGACGATGAAAACTCGAAACAGCCCCCGAACGGCCCCATGAGAGGCACCAACACCTCGCACGGGACTAATGTAACTCGTAGGAACTGATCGTGCGATCATGGGACTACCGATTTAAGAATACGAGGATAATTTGAAAATATCATGACTTGGGCTTAAAAACATGGCGTTAGAGGGCAAAAACTCGAAACAACCCCTCGAACGACCCCGTGAGAAGCATCAACACCTCGCATGGGACCAATGTAACTCATAGGAAACAATCACGTGATCACAGGACTCCCGAATTGAGAATAAGAGGATAATTGGAATATATCAGGACTAACTCTTAAAAACATGGCGCTAGAGAGGGAAATCCAAAAATAGCCCCCGAAAGGCCCTATAAGAGACACCGACACCTTGCACGAGACCAATGTAACTCATACGAACTGATCGCGCGATCACGGAACTCCCTATTTAAGAACACGATGATAATTTAAAAATATCTGGACTTAGGCTTAGAAACATGGCGTTAGAGGGCGAAAACCCGAAACAACCCCCTAACAGCCCCGTGAGAGGCACCAACACCTAGCATGGGAGTAATGCAACTTGTAAGGGCTGACAGCGTGATCACGGGACTGCCGACATGAGGATATGATGATAATTTGAAAATGTCAGGACTTAGGCTTGAAAATATGGCGTTAGAGGGCGAAAACCCAAAACAGCCCCCAATGGCCCCGGGAGAGGCATCGACACCACGCACGAGACTAATGTAACTTGTAGGAACTGACCGCGTGCTCACCGGACCCCCATTTTGAGAATATGACCATAAATTGAAAACATCTAGGCTTTATCATAAAAAGATGGCGCTAGAGGGTGAAATCCAGAAATAGCCCCCAAATGGCCCCATAACACGGGATCAATACAACTCATAGGAACTGATCGCGTGATCACAGAACTCCCGGTTTGAGCCTATGACGATAATTTGAAAATATCTGGTCTTAGGCTTAAAAACATGACGTTAGGCGGCAAAAACTCGAAACAACCCCCAAACGGCCCCATTAGAGGCACCAACACCTCACACCGGACTAGTGTAACTCGTAAGAACTCAACGCGTGATTATGGGACTCCCGATTTGAGAATACAACGATAATTTGAAGATATCTAGACATTGGCATAAAAACTTGGTGCTAGAGGGGGAAACCCCGAAATAGCCCCCAAATGGCCCCATTAGGGGCACCCACACCTCGCACGAGATCAATGTAACTCGTAGGCACTAAACATGCGATCACAGGACTCCCGATTTGATAACATGAGGATAATTTGAAAATATCAGGACTTAGGCATAAAAACATGGTGTTAGATGACGAAAACTCGAAACAACCCTCGAATGGCCCCATGAGATGCACCAACACCTCGCACGGGACTAATGTAACTCATAGGAACTGATTGCGTGATCACGGGACTCCTGATTTGGGAATACAAGGATAATTTGAAAATATCATCACTTGGGCTTAAAAATATGGCGTTAGAGGGAGAAAACTCGAAATAACCCCGTGAGAGGCATCATCACCTCACATGTGACCAATGTAACTCGTAGGAAATAATCGCGTGATCATGCGACTCCCGATTTGAGAATACGATGATAATTGGAATATATCAGGACTAACTCTTAAAAACATGGCGCTAGGGAGGGAAATCCCGAAATAGCCCCCGAACGTCCCCGTGAGAGACACCGACACCTCATATGTGATCAATGTAACTCGAAGGAACTGACCGCGTAATCACAAAACTCCATATTTAAGAAAATGATGATAATTTAAAAATATCAGGACTTAGTCTTAAAAATATGGCGTCAGAGGGCGAAAACCTAAAACAACCCCCGAATGGTCCCGTGAGAGCCACCAAAACCTCGCACGGGAGCAATGTAAATCGTAGGAAGTGACGCGATCACGAGACTCCCAGTTTGTGAATATGATAATAATTTGAAAATATCAGGACTTAGGCTTAAAAACTTGGCATTAGAGGGCGAAAACCCGAAACGACTCCCAATAAGCTACGTGAGTGGCACGAAGACCTCGCACAGGACCAATGTAACTCGTAGGGACTGACAGCGCGATCATGGTACTCCCAACTTGAGGATACGATAGTAATTTGAAAATGTTAGGACTTAGGCTTAGAAACATGGCGTTAGAGGGCAAAAACCCAAAATAGCCCCCGAACGGCCCCTTGAGAGGCATCGACACCTCTCATGAGACCAATGTAACTCGTAGGAACTGATTGCGTGATAAACGAACACCCAGTTTAAGAATACGATGATAATTTGAAAATATATGGACTTTGGCATAAAAAGATGCCGCTAGAGGGGGAAAACCCAAAAATAGCCCCCAAATGGCCCCTTAAGGGGATCCGAAACCTCGCACGGGACCAATGTAACTCGTAGGAACTGATCGTGTGATCACAGAACTCCCGATTTGAGAATATGATGATAATTTGATAATATCAGGACTTCGGATTACAAACATGGCATTAGGGGGTAAAAACCCAAAATAACCCCCAAATGACCCCGCTAGAGGCACCAATACCTCGTACGGGACTAATGTAACTCATAGGAACTGACTGCATGATCACGGGACTCCCAATTTGAGGATATGATGATAATTTGAAGATATGCCAACTTTATATGCCAACTTCTAGATATCTTCAAATTATCATCATATCCTCAAATTGGGAGTCCCGTGATCATGCAGTCAGTTCCTACGAGTTACATTAGTCCCGTACGAGGTATTGGTGCCTCTAACGGGGTCATTTGGGGGTTATTTTGGGTTTTTACCCCCTAATGCCATGTTTTTAATCCGAAGTCCTGATATTATCAAATTATCATCATATTCTCAAATCGGGAGTTCTGTGATCACACGATCAGTTCCGTGATCACGGGACTCCCGACACCTTGTACGAGACCAATGTAACCCGTAGGCCCTAACCGTGGGATCACAGGACTCCCAATTTGATAATACAGGGATAATTTGAAAATATCAGGACTTAGGCTTAAAAACAAGTTGTTAAACGGTGAAAACTCGAAACAGCACCCAAACTGCCCCATCAGAGGCACTAACATTTTGCAGGGGACTAATGTAACTCGTAGGAACTGATCGCGTGATAATAGGACTCCTGATTTGAGAATTTGAGGATAATTTAAAAATATCAGGACTTGGGCTTAAAAACATGGCGTTAGAGGGAAAAAATCCAAAACAACCCCGAACAACCCCGTGAAGGGCATCAACACCTCGCACAGGACCAATGTAACTCGTAATAAATAACCGCATGATCACGAGACTCCCGATTTGAGTACAAGGATAATTGGAATATATCATGACTAACTCTTAAAAACATGGCGCTAGAGAGGGAAATCCCTAAATATCCCCCGAAAGGCTCCATAAGAGACACCGGCACCTCACATGAGACCAATGTAACTCGAAGAAACTAACTGCGCGATCACATAACTCCCTATTTAAGAACACTGTGATAATTTAAAAATAATAGGACTTAGGCTTAAAAACATGGCGTTTGAGGGTGAAAACCAAAATAGCCCCGAATGGTTTGGTGAGAGGCACCAAAACCTCGCATGGGAGCAATGTAACTCGTACGAACAGACCACACCATCACGGGACTCTCGGTTCGAGAATATGAGGATAATTTGCATATATCTTGACTTAGGCTTAAAAACATGATGTTAGACGATGAAAACCCAAAACAACCCCAAACGGCCCCGTGAGAGGCGCCGACACCTCGCGCAGGACTAATGTAACTCTTAGGAACTGATCGCACGATCACGGGACTCCCGGTATAAGAATACAAGGATAATTTTAAAATATCAGGACTTATTCTTAAAAACTTGGCATTAGAGGGAGAAAACCCAAAACAACTCCCAATAAGCTCCATGAGTGGCAGGAACACCTCGCACGTGACCAATGTAACTCATTGGGACTAACAACGAGATCACGGGACTCCCGAATTGAGGATATGATGATAATTTGAAAATGCCAGGACTTAGGCTTAGAAACATGGTGTTAGAGGGAGAAAATTCAAAATAGCCCCCGAACGGCCCCTTGAGAGGCATCGACACCTCACACAAGACCAATGTAACTCGTAGGAACTGATCGCATGCTCAACGAAGCCCCAATTTGAGAATACAACGATAATTTAAAATATCTTAACTTTGGCATAAAAAGATGGCACTAGAGGAGGAAACCCAGAAATAGCCCCCAAATAGCCACATAAGGGGCATCGAAACCTTGCACGGTACCAATGTAACTCGTAGGAATTGATCGCGTGATCATAGAACTCCCAATTTGAGAATATGATGATAATTTGAGAATATGAGGATTTAGGCTTAAAAACATGGCATTAGACGGTGAGAACTCGAAACAACCCCCAAATCGCCCCGTTATTGGCACCGACACCTCGCACGGGACTAATGTAACTCGTAAAAACTGACTGCATGATCACGGGACTCCTGGTTTAGAATATAATGATAATTTTAAGATATCTTGACATTGGCATAAAAACTTAGCGCTAGAGGGGAAACCCCGAAATGGCCCCCGAATGGCCCCGTAAGGGGTTTCGACACGTTGCATGGGACCAATGTAACTCGTAGGCACTATCCGTGTGATTATGGGACTCTCAATTTGAGAATACGAGGACTTAGGCTTAAAAACATGGTGTTAAACGACGAAAACTCAAAATAGCCCCCGAACGGCCCGAGGAGAGGCACCAACACCTCACACGGGACTAATGTAACTCGTAGGAACTGATCGTGCTATCACGGGACTCCCAATTTCATAATATGAGGATAATTTGAAAATATTAGGACTTTGACTTAAAAACATGGCGTTAGAGGGCAAAAGCTCGAAATAACCCCCGAACAACCCCGTGAGAGGCATTAGCACCTCGCACATGACCAATGTAACTCCTAAAAACTGACCACGTGATACCGGGCCTCCCAATTTGAGAATATGAGGATTGTTTGAAAATATAAAGGCTTAGGCTAAAAAACATTGTGTCAGAGGGAGAAAACCTGAAATAGCCCCCGAACGGCCCTATGAGAGGCACCGACACCTCGCACGGGACCAATGTTAATCGTAGGCACTGACCACGTAATCACAGAACTCTTGGTTTGAGAATACGAGGATAATTTGAAAATATCAGGTATTAGGCTTAAAAACATAGCGTTAGGGGGCGAAAACCTGAAACAACCCCCGAATGACCCCATGAAAGGCACTAACACCTCACACGGGACCAATGTTACTTGTACGAACATACCGCGTGATTAAATGACTCTCGATTCGCGAATACGATGATAATTTGCATATATCAAGAGTTAGGCATAAAAATATGGCATTCGATGACGAAAATCCAAACAGCCCCCGAACGGCCCCGTGAGAGGCACCCACACCTCGCACGGGACTAATGTAACTCGTAGGAACTAACTGCGCGATAATGAGACACTCAGTTTGAGAATACGAGGATAATTTGAAAATATCAGGATTTAGGCTTAAAAACTTGGCGTTAAAGGCCGAAACCCGAAACAACTCCCAATAATCTCCGTGAGTGGCACAAAAACCTCGCACGGGACCAATGTAACTCATAAGGACTGACAATGTGATCATGGGACTCCCAACTTGAGGATACAATGATAATTTGAAAATTTTAGGACTTAGGCTTAGAAACAATGTGTTAAAGGTCAAAAACCCAAAACAACTCCCGAACGGCCCCGTGAGAGGCACCGACACCTCGCACGGGACTATTGTAACTCGTAGGCACTGACTGCACAATCATGGGACTCCCGAATTGAGAATACGACAATAATTTGTAAATGTTATGACTTAGGCTTAGAAACATGGCGTTCGAGAGCCAAAACCCAAAACAACCCCTGAACGACCTCGTGGGAAGCATCGACACCTCGCAGGAGACCAATTTAACTCATAGGAATTGATTTCATGCTTACCGAACGCCCGATCTGAGAAGACGATGTAATTTGAAAATATTTAGACTTTGGCATAAAAACATGGCACTAGAGGGGAAACCCATAAATAGCCCCCAAATGGCCCCATAAGGGCACCGACACCTCGCACGGGACCAATGTAACTCATAGGAACTGATCGAACGAACACAAAACTCCCGATTTGAGAATATGACGATAATTTGAAAATATCAGGACTTAGGTTTAAAAGACATGGCGTTAGATGGCGAAAACCCAAAATAACCCCCAAATGGCCCCTTGAGAGGCACCAATACCTCGAACGGGGCTAATATAATTCGTAGGAACTGACTGTGCAATCACAAGACTCCCGATTTGAGAATACAAGGATAATTTGAAAATATGAGGACTTGGGCTTAAACACAAGGCATTAGAGGGAAAATACCTGAAATAGCCCCCAAACGGCCCCGTGAGAGGATCTAATACCTTGCACGGGACCAATATAACTCGTAGGCACCAACCGCGCAATCATGGGACTCTTGATTTGAGAATACAAGGATAATTTGAAAATATCAGGACTTAGAGTTAAAAACATGGCGTTAGAGGGGGAAAACTAGAAAAAGCCCCCGAACGGCCCCGTGAGAGGGACCACCACCTCGCACAGGACCAATGTAACTCGTAGGAAATAATCGCGTGATCACGGGACTCTCGGTTTCAAAATACTAGGATAATTTGAATATATTAGGACTTACTCTTAAAAAAATGGCGCTAGAGTGGGAAACCCCGAATGACCCCGTTTGAGACACCGACACCTCGTACGGGACCAATGTAACTCGTAGGAACTGATCGCACGATCCCGGGCCTTCCAGTTTGAGAATACGAATATAATTTGAAAATATCAAGACTCGAGCTTAAAAACATGGCGTTAGAGGGCCAAAACTCGCAACAGATCCCAATAAGCTCCGTGAGTGGCATAAACACCTCGCACGAGAGCAATATGACTCGTAGGTAGGGGTGGTAAATGGACGGATACAAATCGAATACCATGTTTTTTATATCCATATACACTAAATGGATGCACTATCCGTATCCGTATCCCCACGGATAGTTAAAACAACTATCCATATCCGTATCCGCTCGGATACCTCGGATTCGGATAATATCCGTATTCGTTTACATTGTTTAGCCATCGCAAAAAGTAACTATTAAAATATCCAATCCTATGAAATCCAATCCGATCAAAATAAATATATAACAAAATTACAACCTCCTAACATCAACAATTATGGCTTTCATAATTATAGTAGCATTCCATAATGATAATATGGATTAAATCCATCCATACTTTACAACCATATAAGCTTAAAGACATATAAAAAAATAACATTAGCTCCATGATAATATACCCAACAAAATAATAATACATGACATTTTATAATATACCCAATAAAATATTAATTTTATGGTGTTTTTGTTTTGAGTGGAGTATGTGTTTGTTTTGTTTTAGGGAATAAACGATTAAGGTTTTATTTAATATTAGTTTATTAGTAATACTAATACTAATATTATTAGTAATATTTTAAACATATGTTTAACGGATACGAATATCCTGTAAAATGGATACTACGCATCAGATAAGGATTATCCGTGTCGGATACTAGTACAATCCGTATCCGTATCCATTTTATCAAATATTTTTATAGATTATCCATATTCGTATCCGTTTCCATTTTTTTGAATAAATATCCTCAAATTTGGATTTGGATATCGGACGAATGCGGATTTTCGAATATCCATTTACAACCCTACTCGTAGGGACTGAAAACGCGATCATGGGACTCCCGACTTGAGAATATGATGATAATTTGAAAATGTCAGGACTTAGGCTTAGCAACATGATGTTAGAGGGAGAGAACACAAAACAGCCCCCGAACGGCCCCGTGAGAAGCATCGACACCTCGCACGGGACCAATGTAACTTGTAGGAGCTGATTGCACAATCATAAAACTCTCGTTTTAAGAATATGATGATAATTTGAAATTATTAGGACTTAGGCTTAAAATACATGGCATTAGACGATGAAAACCCAAAACAACCCCCAAACGGTCCCATGAGAGGCACCAACACTTCGCACGGGAGAAATGTAACTCGTAGGAACTGATCATGTGATCACGGGATTCCCGATTTGACAAAATAATGATAATTTCAGAATATCAGGACTTAAGATGAAAAACATGGTGTTAGATGGAGAAAACCTTAAACAAACCCCACACGACCCCGTGAGAGGCATCGACACCTTACATGGGACCAATGTAACTCGTAGGAAATGACAAGGAGATCACGGGACTCCCGACTTGAGAATATGATGATAATTTTAAAATGTCAGGACTTAGGTTTAGAAACATGGCGTTAGAGGGCCTAAACCATGAGTGGCATGTGAGAGGCATCGACACGTCTGAACGTAAAAAAATGTGAGTGGCATGTTAGAAGGAGAAAATTGCGATTATTTCCTGCGTGTTACATTTGTCCCGTGTGAGGTGTCGGTCCCTCTCATCGGGCCGTTTGAGGATTCATCGCATGATCATGGGACTCTGGACTTGAGAATACGATCATAATTAGAAAATTCCAGGACGTAGGCTTAGAAACATAGCGTTAGAGGGTGGAAACCCAAAATAGCCCCCGAACAGTCCCGTGAGAGGCACCGACACCTCGTACGGGACCAATGTAACTCGTAGGCACTGACAGCACAATCATGGGACTCTCGACTTGAGAATACAATGACAATTTGAAAATGTTATGACTTAGGCTTAGAAACATGGCGTTCGAGGGTGAAAACCCAAAATAGGCCCCGAACGGCCCTGTGAGATGCATCTACACCTCGCACGAGACCAATGTAACTCATAGGAACTGACCGCGTGCTCATCGAACTCTCGGTTTGAGAATACGACGATAATTTGAAAACATCTAGACATTGGCATAAAAACATGGCTCTAGAGGGGGAAACCTAGAAATGGCCCCGTAAGGGGTACCGAAACCTCGCACGAGACCAATGTAACTCATAGGAACTTATCGTACAATCATAAAACTCCTGATTTGAGAATATGAGGATAATTTGAAAATATGAGGACTTAAGCTTAAAATACATGGCGTTAGACAGCGAAAACCCAAAATAACCACCAAACGGCCCCGTGAGAGGCACCAACACCTTTCACGGGACTAATGTAACTCGTAGGAACTGACCAGGCGATCAAAGGACTCCCGATTTGGGAATATGAGGGTAATTTGAAAATATCATGACATGGGCTTAAAAACATGGCATTAGAGGGCAAAAACTCGAAATAGCCCTCGAACGGCACCGTGAGACACACTAACACCTTGAACGACACCAATGTAACTCGTAGGCACTGACCATGCAATCACGAGACACCCGATTTGAGAATATGATGATAATTTGAAAATATCAAGACGTAGGCTTAAAAATATGGCGTTAGAGGGCGAAAATGAAAAATAACTCTCGAACGACCCCATGAAAGGCACCAACACCTCGCACTGGGCCAATGTAACTCGTAGGAAATATCTGCGCGATCAAGGGAATCACGATTTAAGAATACGATGATAATTTGTATATATCAGGACTTAGGCTTAAAAACATTGCGTTAGATGGTGAAAGCCCAAAACAACCCCTGAACGTCCCGTGAGAGGCATCAACACCTCGCACAGGACCAATGTGACTCGTAGGAACTGATCGCTTAATCTCGGGCCTCTCGATTTGAGAATACGAAGATAATCTGAAAATATTAGAACTTAGGCTTAAAAAATGGCGTTAGAAAATAGCTCCCAATAAGCTCCACGAGTGGTACTAACACCTCGTATGGGACCAATGTAACTCGTAGGGACTGACTGCTCGATCACGTGACTCCCAGCTTGAGAATACGATGATAATTTGAAAATATCAGGACCTAGTCTTAAAAACATGATGCTAAAGGGGAAAACCCTGGAACAACCCCCGAACGGTCCCCTGAGAAGCATCAAAACCTCGCACCGGACCAACGTAACACGTACGAATAGGTCGCGCGATCACAAGACTCCCAGTTTGAGAATACGAGGATAATTTTCATATATGAGGAATTAGGCTTAAGGACATGGCTTTAGAGGGCGAAAACCAGAAACAACACCCGAATGGCCCCGTGAGAGGCACTAACACCTCGCACGGAACCAATGTAACTCGTAGGAACTGACCGTGAGATCACGGGATTCCCGATTTGAGAATACAAGGATAATTTGAAAATATCAAGACTTAGGCTTAAAAACATGGCGTTAGAGGGCGAAAACCCTAAACAACCCCCGAACGGCCCCGTGAGAGGGACCGCCACCTCGCACGGGACCAATGTAAGTCATAGGAAATAATCGCTTAATCACCACACTCTCGATTTCAGAATACGAGGATAATTTGAATATATCAGGACTTACTCTTAAAAATATGGCGCTAGAGTGGGAAACCCCGAAATATCCCCCGAACGGCCCCGTGAGAGATACCAACACCTCCCATGTGACCAATGTAACTCATAGGAACTGATCGTGCGATCACAGAACTCCTTATTTAAGAACACGATGAATATTTAAAAATATCAGGACTTAGGCTTAAAAACATCGCGTTAGAGGGCGGAAATAAAAAACAGGCCCCGAACGGCCGCCCGGTGAGAGGCACCAACAACTCGCACGAGACTAATGTAACTCGTACGAACTGACCTCGCCATCACGGGACTCTCGGTTTGAGAATACGAGGATAATTTGTAACTCCTCGCACGGGACCAATGTAACTCGCTGGAACTTATCACGTGGTCACATGTCTCCCGGTTTGAGAATGTAAATATAATTTTATTTTATCTAGACTTAGGCTTAAAAATATGGAGGTATAGGGGGAAACCCTGAAACATCCCCCAAACGGTCCCGTAAGAGGCACTGACACCTCGCACTGGGCCAATGTTACTCGTAGCAACTAATATGATGATAATTATTACTCGTATATTCAATTTTACAGCTTTAATATAATTTTTTTAAAACTACTTGGTTACTGATATTATTTCTTTTTTGTATCCTATTTTTTGAGGGATGACAGTGTATCGTTTGATTTTATGCAGGTGGAACACATGAAGAAGACAATGGTTTACAAATGAAGATTATTTGTCTAATGTTGTTTACATTTAGGATTATGTTTTTGTGTGTTACGGTCGTGCATGCTTTAATAGTTTTATTATTTAATTTTATGGTCGTGCGAGCTTTACAATTTGATTGTTAAATTTTATGGGCATGAGGGCTTTATAACAAGCAGGTTTAACATTATCAGGGTTTGGAATGTCCAAAAAACAAATAAAACTTTGCCCAATTTTTTTTGGTCTGTGAACTATTAAGACTTATAATAGTTGTAAGTTTGTTTGTATATTAATTTATTAATAACATTCCCGATTCGCAATTTGTATTTTTTTTCCAGTAATAAATATTTATAACACCTCGTGCGTGTCCAATGTAACACGTAGCAATCGGTCGCGTGTAGTCACGGGACCCGCAATTTTAGGATTGGACCCCCTAAAAACCTCTTTTTTTAATTATAGTTAAATATGGTCATGGACTTTGTCTATGGCCATTTTTATTTTTTACGTCGTGCATAAAAATGGTCGCGGACAAAGTTCATGACCCCTAACCGTGACGAAAAATGGTTGCGGCCAAAGTTTTTGACCCACACTGCGACAAAAAAATGGTCGTCGCCAAAATTCGTGTCCCATGTCGCTCCGAAAAAATTTGGAAAAAATGGTCGCGGTATGGGTCACGGACTTTGGCCACCACCATTTTTCGTCACGGTTAGGGGTCACGGACTTTGTCCGCGACTATTTTTTTCCTTTTTTTTCGTCGCGGTGTGGGTCACAGACTTTGGACGTGACCATTTTTAGTCATGGTTGGGGGTCACGGACTTTGGTCGTGACCATTTTTTTCCCATTGCGGTATGGGTCACGACCCAAGTTCGCGACCATCTTCCGTGACCTTTCAGGGTCGTGACCCCAGATTGGTTATGGACTTGGTTCGCGACCCACGAAATTGGTCGCGACCGAAATGGTCACGGCCCAAGTCCGCGACCCACAGTCTTGGTCAGGGATTTTGTCCATGACCATTCGCTAGTTTTGGTGTAGTGTTTGGAACTTTCTTTCCACTGATACTTCATGTAGTTGTCGTGTTTTGTAATAAAAAAATGAAATGATGTTTTGAAAGATCTTATTGTGCCTTTTGAAGAATCTTCTTTTTTGAGAATTATCTATACTGATTGCCAAGGCATACATATTCCTTTTCTTCATTTAAGTGACGAGAGAGACTAGTGTTCTCAGCGGAAAAAGAGAATAGCATTTTGTGAAAAAGAAAGGACCATGCCCAAAGTGACTTTTTGGGATGCCTATGTACCATTGCGGGGTTTAAAATTGTTTTGTAAGTTTTCACTTTTTAAAAAGATTATTTTAAGAGGATCAGGTCCTACGTAGTTTTGGAAGAGAGGATAGAGGTAATTTTTTAGAATAGAAGGTCGGCGAGAAGAGTCATAGGGTGATGAGAGTTGGAATAAAGGCATAATTTTTTAAGACAGTCTAAGTTGACTAAATGATCCATATTTTTTTTCGTCGAGGTCTATGAGCATAGTGAGTCCACGTGACATAATCTTCTTCATATGGTATAGCCTACTCTATTTAGTTTTGAATTTTCCTCTCGGGTCCTAGATGGGTTCTACAACTTCTGTGAGAGAGAGATCTCCTTCTTGCACACCGCAGTTTTTGAATTTTCTTGTTGAATGATCATGTTATGTGGCGGTGGTACCCTTGTATATAGTATATCATCTTTAGTCATCTTTAATTTAAAAGTGAGAGTTTATCGTAGCGACTTTGCTTCCAATCGATTTATACGATTTGATTTTTGAGCATGACTCATAGAGAGGGTATTTTGAGTTCGATGGGTAGGACTACTTCCATGTCGTATGCTAAGGAGTGGGGTAGATCTAGTGGGTGTTCTGATAGAAGTGAGATATCCCCATAGGGAATATGGGATTCGATTTGCCCAATTTCTGTAACTTTCAATCATTTTACTGATTATAGATCTAAGGATTTTATTAGTTACTTTATAGCCCCATTAGTTTGTGATTCGTAAGGAGAGGACTTATGCCTCTGAATCCCATACTCATCGAATTCTTCTGTGACTTCAACTTCAAAATGGATCCCACTATTTGCTACCAACTCATGGGGAACTCCATAATATTAGATGATGTTCTTTCTGATAAGCTTGGCCATTTTATTTATATTCAACACCGCGTATGATTCGACTTTAACCCATTTGGTAAAATAATCAATGACGATCAGGATGAATTCGTGCTGATTCTTTGGGAGTGACTTTCCTAATGATGTCAATGCCCCAAGGTGAGATGATCCAAGGTGAAGTCATATTGTACAATTCTCGGAGAGGCAAGTGCTAAAGATTGGCAAACTGTTAGCATTTGAGGTGCCTTTAGACATAAACAAAATAATATTATACCATAATGTTTTAGTAATATCCCTGACGAATAATCCTTTTAGCAAGCATATGATTGTTCATATGGGGCTCGTATTCCCCATTTTGGATTTTATACATAATGCCATCGACATCAGCCCCTGTTATGCATTGTACATAGTTTTGGTTGAAATTTATCTTGAAATGTACTTTATCTTAGATGAGGTACAGAGCAACAAGCCTATGATGAGTTGCGCAATATTTCTTACTAGACTTCTTGGGATATTTACCATGTTTTGATGAGGCATCAAATATCATAATACCATAGTCCAACTACGTCCGGGTCTTTTTTTATTGTGAGATCGATGTGGTAATAGTAAGAGGGTGCAGAATGCTTTTGGACTAAAAAGGGAGCCATTATTATTCCCTTGGCATGTCGACCATAGAAGCCAAGGTTACCAATGCTTCTACAAAGTTATTTCTTGAGCAGGGAATATAGTGGAAGGTGATACCCTCAAATTAGGAGGCGAGCTTTTCAAGATGATCATGAAAGGATAGAAGTTTCTTATTTTTGACTTTTCACTTTTGGAGGACTTATCTTATAATGGGAGTTGAGTCTCCATAGATGTCGATACATCTAATTTATTTCTCGAGGGAAGTCTTGAGACCTATAGTACATGCTTCATACTCAGCCATATTTTTTCTGCAAGAAAAGTCCAACTTGATGGCGATGGGAGTGTGATAATCATTAGGGGTGAGTAGGAGTATCCAAATATCATATCCCTTCTTGTTAATAGTTCTGTCAAAGAAAATATACCATCGTAACTCTTCATGAGAAATATAAAGAATATCTTCATTCGAGAACTAAAAAATCCATACACCAACTTCTCCCATGGGATTTTCGGTAAGGTAGCCAGAGATGGCTCTTTGTTTCATATCTTAATGAGTGACATGTGCGCTTTTCAATTCAGATAGTAACATCAACCAATGAGCCATCCATTTGGGACACCAACTTGATGGGGAATACAATCATGTAATGCCAGAGCTTTTTAGTGACCAAAACTAAGGTGACACATGCCTTATCCAATGCAGTGTAGTTCACTTCATACCCGCAAGCTTTTAACTAGTGTAGTAGACGATTCTTTCTTTGTGCTACTCTTTGATTTATTAATCTAGCATTACTTCTGTCGCGGTGTTAGTAACGACGAGGTATAAAAGGAGGGGAAGACCGGGCTGGGGTGGCATGAGCACCGAAGGTTAGGTAAAGTATCACTTGATCTTTTCATAGGCTTCTTAACATACCTCATTCTAGATCTTTTCATCCGGAGAAGGTTGAAGACAAGTTCACAGATGGAGGTTATCTAGATGATGAATCGACTGATGTATTGGAGTTTGCCTAGGAAGCTAAAAATTTCTTTCTCCGTTCCAAGTGGTAGCATTTCAAGGAATTAATCTAAGTTTTTCATGGTCTACTTTGATCCCTCTCTCACTAACCATGAAATAAATGAATTTGCCTTTTGTAACACCGGAGATGCATTTTTTTTACAAATTGAGAAGCATCTGATATTGCTTCAATTGTTCAAAGAATTTCCTCAAGGCAAGGATGTGAACTTCTCTAGTTTTGGACTTGATGATCATATCATCAACATAGGCCTCAACCTCTTTATATATTAGATCATGTAAAATGGTTGTAGCTTCCCTCTAGTAAGTAAATCCAATATTTTTGAGATCTAAATTCATGATGGTGTAGCAAAAGGTTCCCCGTGGGTTGATTCTTTTAGTCTTCTCTTGGTGGTCGAGATGCATATTGATCTAGTTGTACTCGACAAAACTATCGACAATTGACTTAAGATCATGAGTGATAATGTTATCAATAATCATGTTGATGCTGGGTAAAGGGTAGCCATCCTTTGGATATGATTTGTTCAAATCCCGATAGTCGACGCACATGCAGACTTTTCCTCCCTATTTTGGCATAGGGATGATGTTCATGAGCCATATAGGATATTCAACTATACGGATGGAGCCTACATTCATCTGTTTGACCACTTCATCTTTGACTTTGAGGGACCATTTAGTCTGGAGCTTTCTTAATTTCTGCTTGACATGCTTGATTTTTGGATGAGTAGGAATTTGTAGGATTTTCATACTTCATGATCTCTGGGTCGATGCCAAGCATGACTCTATAGAATTATAGGCTCACATCCATTCATTTCATTCTCAAGTTTCAAAATTTATGGTATATTAATTTATCCTTTTATCTCTTATTTTGGTTTTTGTACTCTTCTTGGGCTGTGTTCCTGATATTGTTTTAATAATTTTTTAGGGTTGTTTAAATGAGAATAGAGGTCCGTTCAACCTACCTTCAAATATCTATTTAATAAGTGTCTTCCTATTTATAGAAAAAATGTTGATTAAAGCTCGTTCGATAGACCTTCAGATGAAATTGACTTGTCGTTTAAACAAACTCCTATTATCTTCAAACGTGCCTTTATTTTCATTCGAATGGACCTTGTTTTTTTTTGTTTGAATGAACTTAAAAATGTGTCAGGTCTTCATTTCTCATAAATCACTAATTTGCCTCATTCTCCCCCAAATCCTAAGCCAAAAATCCCTAGTCCCCCATTCTTCTTTCTCGCTAGAACCCAACATTTTCTCCTAACTCCATTTCTTCACTCATCATTACTTTCTCCATCACTTGTGTGCACATTTCATCTTTATTGAAGGGTGTTGTTGGTGTGTGATTTTCACATCCTCTAGGGTTCCTTTCCTCTTTTTTATTGTAGTTTTTTTAGTTTATCTATTGTTATATGTTTGTGTGATCTATCTCTATTATACATCAATATATACAAATGTTTGAATCAATTTTTTTTTTCAAATCCTATTGTGTATATACATGTATTTGGTTTTATGGCATTTTTTTATCAAACTTTATTGAAGTGTTTTGATTATATAGCAAAAAAGCCGATTAAAAACATGCAAATTATTCATCCACTATCACTTAAAATAACAACATTGAAATAATGGACAGATGGGAATTAGTAGTGGCAAAATTATGAGTTGGGCTTAATGTGGGCGGGCCAATTATGGGTTAGGTCAAATATGGGCCGATCAAATATGGGTTGGGCCAACCCATTTTTTTCTACCTGAGTAAATATTACATTTCCAAGTATATGTAAAAAAAACATATTTTACTTATAACTTTTAAAAATAGGTTTTATATTTGACTTGTTCCTTTTGAAAATGGGCTTCATATTTGATTCATCGCTTTCAAATATGGACTCTATATTTGACTCTAACTTTTAAATATGGGTCCCGTATTCGACTCATGTCTTTTAAAATGGGCCCCATATATAAATGATCGAGCTAATATGGGTTGTTTTATTTTTTAGGGCCCATTTTGCCACTGCTAATGGGAACCAAATCAATTTAAGCTTGTTTCTTATCCCACTCGTGTTAACTAATACTGTTTTGTTAATAATAAATTAGAATATGAATCATAAGGTTGTATCATGAATAAAACAGTTTTGACATGAATCCAGGATGTTTATCTTCATGTAATCACATAATCGAAAATTCCTTATAACTATGATTTAAAAACTGACCTTTGTCCATCGTTGTTGAACGGATAAAAATGACTTGAATGCTCCTTTCTTGAATAGCCCGAAATATGAGAAAAACAAAGTTCGGATTTTCTCTCCCTCCTTAAAAACAGTGTGTATTGAGATGACTCTAGATGGTGTAGAGGTCTCTATTTATAAGGAGAAGAGGGCCGGAATCCTAGTGGTGGTGGGACTATTTCCATGTCTCCCACTAATGCACTAACCATCATGTGACTAACGGATAAGGTTTACCCAAATATTTTAATATCTTTATTTATGACATTCCTAATTAATTATACGACATTTATTAAAACCACATAAATGGAAAATTAGGAATGTAATACAATTGAAATTAAATAATTAATTTCGTCACTAACATTAATTTTCAACAGTCTCCCACTTGGTCTTAATAATTCGTATAATTAAATTAGGTATCATAAGGTGCACAATCATTGATAAATTTTGATAAATCAAATGATTCACGGATGCGAGTCATTACCGTTCCATGATATTCAAGAGTATAGTTCCTTCCATGTACCACAACACGAATGTTTCATTCAACTAGCCTTTAATATTGGGTATCATAATGGCCTCATAATGTCCTTTTGAATAAGAACTATTTTTGTTAACAATAATTCATAATTATATCCATGCATTCACAAAATACAGAAATAATAGAAATCAGAAACACTTTTATTAAGTTCAAGTAATAGTGTCAAATAACTAAGCCAAAATAGCAATCATAATCCAACTAACTGAGACCCATCTCTTTGACATGTTCCATAAAGGTCTTCGGAAATAGTCCTTTCTTAAGAGGATATGCTATGTTATTACGCGTACTAATGTGATCAATTGACACTCTTTGTTTCTGAACTTCTTCTTTAACTGATAGGTATTTCATCTCAATATGCTTAGCAGCCTTAGTATACCTATCATTCTTCGAGAAAATGACTGCTGCGACATTATCACAATAAATTTTCAATGGCTTAGATATTGACCACATAATTCTAAGTCCTGAAATAAAGTTTCGCATCCATAATCCAGGATTTGTAGCTTCGAAGCAAGCTACGTACTCAGCCTCCATAGTAGATGATGCAATGACGCTTTGTTTAGCACTTTTCCATGAAACGGCTCCTCCAGCCGTAAGGAAGACATAACCCGAAGTGCTCTTCCTACTGTCAAGGCATCCCCCAAAATCTAAGTCCGAATAACCAATCACCTCAAGGTGATCAGTCTTCCGATATGTGAGCATGTAATCCTTGGTCCCTTGCAGGTACCTCAAAACTTTCTTTGCAGCTTTCCACTGGTGAATCCACGAATTTCTTTGATATCTGCCTAGCATCCCAACAACAAAATTGATATTCGGTCTAGTGCAGACTTGTGCATACAACAAGCTCCCTACGAGCGAAGCATAAGGCATGCCTTTCATGTGCTTCCTTTCTAAATCACTTCTGGGGCATTGACTTAAGCTGAACTTATCCCCTTTCTGAAGTGGAACATTAATGGGATTGCAACTTTGCATGCTAAATCTTTCTAAAATTTTGTTAATGTAAGCATTCTGAGACAATCCTAACATTCCTCGTGATCTATCCCGAGATATTTCTATCCCGATCACGAAGGATGCCTCACCTAAATCTTTCATTTCAAAGTTTTTATAAAGGTACTTCTTGGTTTCACTTAATAAATCAAGATCATTGCTGGCGATAAGTAAGTCATCAACATATAGTACTAAAAATACAAACTTACTCCCACTGATCTTCAGGTATATGCACCGATCAACAGTGTTTTCCTTAAACCCAAAGGATATAATGGTATCGTAAAACTTAATGTACCATTGACGAGAAGCTTGTTTTAGACCATATATTGACTTCTTCAACATATAGACCATGTTTTCCTTTCTTTCCTTTATGAAGCCTTGTGGCTGTGCCATGTATACTTATTCTTCTAAACTCCTATTTAGAAAATCTATTTTTACGTCCATTTGGTGCAACTCCAAATCATAATGAGCCACCAACGCTAATATGATTCTCAATGAGTCCTTCTTTGAAACTGGAGAGAAGGTCTCATTATAATCAATGCCTTCTCGTTGATTAAAACCTTTAGTAACAAGTCTAGCTTTATGTCGTTCGATATTGCCTTTTGAGTTAAGTTTGGTCTTAAAGATCCCACCCAACTCGTTTTTGTCCTTCTGGAAATTCGACCAACTCCCAAACTTTATTGTCATTCATAGATTTTATTTCTTCATTCATGGCATCAATCCATTTATCGGAATCATTACTATTTATAACTTTTTCATAAGAAATTGAATCATTAATATTCCCTATGTTAAATTCGGTTTCTTGAAGGTATACCACATAATCATCCGGAATTGCCAATCTCCTTTCTCTTTGAGATCTTCTTAATGGAACTTCCTGTGGTGCTTCAAAAGTTTCATCGGTTATAGTCTCATTATGGGATTGTTCAGTTGATTAATCATTCACTTGTTGTTCATTGTTATTGATTGGGTCAATGATCGGTTCAACAACTACATTAGGAACAACAGGTATGTTATGAACTCTGGGTATATGAATTTGTACCCTGACTTCTTGAATGATTACCTCCCTTTCTTTTATACTCCCACTTACTTCATCTTCTTCAATGAATTTAGCATCTCCAGTTTCTATGATTCTAGTTGTATGATTTGGACAGTAGAATCTATATCCCTTCGACTTTTCTGGATACCCTATGAAATGACAAGATAATGTCCTAGGATCCAATTTCTTTTCATGAGAGTTATATATTCTTGCTTCCGCTGGGCAGCCCAACACACGTAAATACCTTAAATCGGGTTTCCATCCTTTACAAAGTTCAAAAGGGGTTTTTGAAACCGACTTACTAGGAACCCTATTTAAGATGTGTACAACGGTTTTTAATGCACGTGTCCACAAAAATGTAGACAATTGGGTCCAACTTATCATAATTCTTACCATTTCTATAAGGGTACGATTACGTCTTTCAGCTACACCATTCTGCCAAGGTGATACTGGCATTGTGTATTGGGCACAAATACCTAATTTTTCAAGGAGTTTAGCAAATGGGCTAGGGCGTTGCCCTGACTCGTCATATCTACCATAATATTCTCCATCTCTATCAGACCTAATAATTTTTACCTTTTTGCCTAGTTGCCTCTTAAGCTCATTAATGTATATTTCAACGGCGTTCACAGACTGAGATTTATCATGCAACATGTACAAAATGCAATAATGTGAAAAATCATCTATAAAGGTGATGAAGTATTTTTCTCCACCAATGGATGGAATATCAAAAGGTCCACATATGGCTGTATGTATTATTTCAAGTAGCTGGGTGCTTCTTGTGGCTCATTTCTTTGTATGTTTGGTATATTTTCCTTTAATACAGTCCACACATACATCATAATTGGCCCAATCCACGTTATGGAGTATTCCATCTTTAACGAGCCTTTCAATTCTCGGCCTGGATATGTGCCCTAATCTTTTATGCCACAAATAAGCAGATTTTTCATCATTAAGTGTACGTTTCATACCAACATTAGGATGTAGGGTCACAAGGGTTTCAGAAAAATTATTTTCAAGATTCAATCAATATAAACCATCTAATAAAAAACGAGAACCAACATTATTAGAATTTTTAATCAAACCAAAACCATTGTTCTTAAATTCAATTGCAAAACCATCTAAAGCGAGTTTAGAAACATAAATTAAATTCCTAGAAACTGCGGGAACATAAAAAGTTTCTTGCAAATCTAAAATAAATCCAGTGCTTAAAATCAGGCGAAAGACTCCAATATCTTCGATTTTAGCCTTTGCCTTATTGCCCATGTAGAGAAAATGCTCATTTGGATTTATTTTGCGGATCGCAATGAAGCCCTGCATCGAATTAGAAACATGACACATAGAACCAGAATGAATCCACCAAGTGTTAGAAGGAGCGTTAATAAAGTTTGATTCGAAACAAACATAAATAAAGGGCTTACCTTTTTTCTCGAACCAGGCCTTTCGTTTATGACAATCCCTCTGGAAATGACCCTTCTTTTTACAAAAGTGACACTTGTCGTTCTTTTCCTTCTTCACAGTATTAGTTGATGGTTCAGCTTGATGAGACGACCTAGGACCTTTCTTAATGCCCTTACCGAACTTCTTCTTAAAACCAACTCCTTTGACTATAAGGTTTGCCACCTGTCCCTTAGTCACATGGCCATTCTGTTGCTTGAGCCTTCCTTCCTCCTGTACCAACATGCTTTGCAAATCGTTTACATTCCACTTGTCTTTCATAGTGTTGTAATTGATTTGGAAAGGCCCATACTCAGGAGGTAGGGAGTTTAGGACGAATTGGACGAGAAAAGACTCATCCACTATCATGCCCAAAACTCTAAGTCTAGCAGCCAGATTGGTCATTTCTATAATGTGCTCATTCATGGTTCGAGTACCATCGAACCTTATAGTGGCCAGATCAGCCATCAGTTTCCCAGCAAGGGATTTATCAGCAGTGCGAAAGCGTTCCTTAATATTATTCAAATACTCTTTCGCTTTCGTAGTTTCAGGTAGGGAGGTCTTAATGTTAGCAGCAACACACATTCGCATAAACATTAGGGCCAACCTATTGGATCGAGACCATGCTTCATGGACAACAATTTCATCCTCGCTACTGGTATCAGTAATAGTAGC
Source organism: Sambucus nigra (assembly GCA_949130495.1). Taxonomy (NCBI): domain Eukaryota; kingdom Viridiplantae; phylum Streptophyta; class Magnoliopsida; order Dipsacales; family Adoxaceae; genus Sambucus; species Sambucus nigra. The sequence goes on along the minus strand of OX422211.1, from coordinate 632,653,230 downwards.
GGGTCCGTCACACATAATTGCCATGTACAGGTCAAGAACCCCTAGGCTGAACTCAATTTGCTCATTCCATTGAGAAAAATTAGTTCCATCAAATTTAGAATAGGACTAAGCTTGCGAATACAGGTTAAGGGGAACTACAATTAATAACAATATTCACAAATTAAATTTTCACACACAACAAAAATTGAGGGTCGAATATTGAATTGTTGACTAAAGATTTTGGCATATATCATTTACAATATGAATATCACAGAATCTGTGTTAATCATCACATAATGTTCAGATTTGTAAAGATATATTACCCTATAATTCATTTATCATGGTCCCATAATTTTGGCATCTGTGTTTGTTGCCTAAACATTTAATACCATGAGTAATGGACTTAATGTCAACTATTCTATTTTTACAAAAACTAGTTCTAATGTTGTTCAATTCAGATATTAGCATGTGTTGCACTTCAATCCAATTTTATAACTGACATTAGAATAAGTCTTTAATGAATGTAAGTATATTATTCGTACATGCAGTCCCAGCCTATGTTTGTCCTTTGATTTAACTCAAATGAATAATTATTTACATATCTCAACTTAAATATAGTTAATCATGCCTTAATATTAACTATAATACGTAATCTATCAATAATTACAAAGATACCAATAGTAGCTTAAAAGCCTCAAAAACAGAATTGCCCAGGTATAGTAAAAACACAAAATACATGAATTTTGCCAAAAATGGCAAAAATGAGTTTCCACAATAGAATCGAAGTAAAACATGCCAGAAAACCAAAACTTTTTGCGGAACGTTAATATCAATTTTCTGTAAAGATTTATAAGCCCCGAGATTATTTCCTAAAATGGCAAAAACGGGGTTTTGAGGACCTTAACAACGTCAAAACGCAAAAGTAAGATGGTGCCCATTGTTTATAATGGGTTTTGTTTATTTCGACGTTTCCAGTCGACCATGTCAGTTTCCTAAAATTTCGAGCAAGTTTTGACCCTTCATTCTCACCAGTGAGTATTGGCGACAGAAGAAAAACGTTACAGAAAATCTCAGGCACACTTTAAGAGCAGATTTAGTGACAGAAATAAGACGTCGCAGAAGGTCTCAGGCACAAAAATAATTTCATTCTTAATATCATAACACAAATTCGAATTACCATATGTACGATTATCATATTGCTTAAAAATTTCCAGATTTCCAGAAAAACAAAATTTTCAGATTTCCAGAAAAATAAAATTTCCAGATTTTTAGAAAAAAAAAATTCCAGATTTCTAGATTTAACGAAAATTACAGATTTCCAGATTTAACAAAAATTCCAGATTTCCATATTTTTAAAAAATCATAAATTAGAATGTTATAAAGGAGTTTTTATTAACGGAAAACATGAGATTATAAATCGCAAGCTCTGATACCACATGTTAACTAATACTATTTTGTTAATCATAAATTCGAATATGAATCATAAGGTTGTATCATGAATAAAACAGTTTCGACATGAATCCAGGATGTTTATCTTCATGTAATCACAAAATCGAAAATTCCTTATAACTATGATTTAAAAACTGACCTTTGTCCATCATTGTTGAACGGATTCAAATGACTTGAATGCTCCTTTCTTGAATAACCCGGAATATGAGAAGAATGAATTTCAGATTTTCTCTCCCTCCTTAAAAACAGTGTGTATTGAGATGACTCTAGATGGTGTAGATGTCTCTATTTATAAGGGGAAGAGGGTCGGAATCCTAATGGTGGTGGGACTCTTTCCAAGTCTACCACTAATGCCACTAACCATCATGTGACTAACGGATAAGGTTTACCCAAATCATTTAATATCTTTATTTATCACATTCCTAATTAATTATCTGACATTTATTAAAACCACATAAATGGAAAATTCGGAGTTTAATACAATTGAAATTAAATAATTAATTTCGTCACTAACATTAATTTCCAACAACTCGAGCCTCCCATGTGAAATTAGGGTCATCCCTTTGAAAAAGCTTGGGTTTTACGGCATTGAACACACATATACATTCATAAGTGCATTTTTGGGGGCTCCTTTTGTTGGTGTTCTTTTTCTCTAAAAAATTAAAAATTTTGAAATATTTTCTTTTTGCCCCTATGTGTGTAAATCCCTTAATTTTAGTTAGTTTCTCAATTATTTTTCATAGTACTGAAATGTAGGTCCTTCACACATGCGTTTATTTTTTTTGAACTTCCAATCATTTTTATTGTTTATATAACGTGTTTTTTGTCTATCTTATTTGGCTATTGTTGTTGTTGTTGTTTGTGGTTGGTGTTGAGGGGGTTAGTTGGCTTTGAATGGAGATATGTTCTTAGTGCTTATGTGTGTCCCACTTTTCACTCTTTTCCTATCTTTTCTCGTGTTTGTTTTCTTAGTCATGGTTGGTGGTAGAAAACATCGTAATTCTCATGATGATGTGCATGAAGAGGGAAACCCCCTATGGGAAAATCTGCATATGTGCGACTCCCTCCCTACTCGATTACTACTACTTTTCTCTTCTAGACTTCCATCTAGTCAGGGAGCGTCTTGTCAAACTTTTTTTCCTTTCAAAGACCACTCTTCCGGGGTGGTTCGTGGGTCGTGGGTAGGGGTGGCAATTTTGGAAACGACACGACAACACGAAACGACACGGAACGAAATTAACACGAAATTGACACGGCTTATCGTGTTCGGTTCGTGTTCGGGTCTGGTTTATTGGACCCGCTATCGTGTCGTGTCGTGTTTGTGTTTAATTTTGGCCACGAAATTGACCCGCAATAGACCCGTTAAAGACACGATAGTAACCCCATTAAGATCCATTATGGACCCGATTAAAAAAAAAATTTGACCCGTTATTGATCCCATTAAGATCCATTAAAAAATAAAAAACTTTTGTTAAAAAGCCCAACCCACTACTTAAGCTTAAGATTTCAACAAAAAAAAAAACACCACAAAAAAACCCTAGCCTTAATACATCAGCCGTTCTCTCCTCCCACACACAAAGATCTCACCCCCTTTCCCTCCATCGGCCTCATCCCACCCAGCGGCGCCCCCTCATCTCCCTCCTCCGTCAACGCCGGTATCCCCCCCTCATCTCCATCTACCTCCCTCGTCAGCGTCGACCTCATCTCACTCTCACTCCGCCGACCTCAGCTCCCCCATCCAGCGCCCCTACCTGCCTCATTTATCAGATCCCCCCCCCCGGCCCTTCCTCACCCCTGCCTCATCCATCACTGATTCTTGACCTCATTGCTAGAATTTTTTGAAAGGGATTTTCTACAGATCCTTGACCTCCTTGCTTATTATATATATTTTTTACATGTTTTGAAACTTTGGTGGTTGAGATTTAACATCAAAAGCATAAGAAATTAAATTTTGTTGTGATTATTTTTTTGGTGCACTTGGAAGAAAAAATTGCTATAAATCGTGTCGTGTCATGCCGTGCCTATGGTGTCGTGTTAATCGGGTTGAATCGGATCAATGTTACAAATCGTGTCATTCCTGTCGTGTCGTGTTGAAAGTGGGTCGTGTTCGGGTTGTGAAAAAATAACATGACATCGGGTCGTGTCGTGTTCGTGTCACTAAAATATTTTTCGTGTCGGGTCGGGTCGGTCCTGAACCCGACCCAATAACACGATTTTCCACCCCTAGTCGTGGGTGGGAATCCTTATTCTCCATGTTCGTGGGTCCATGTATCATGCATGAATTTTTCCATCATATTACGACACACTTTGTCAGTATTCGCTTCCTTTCTTCGAGCTGTTGATATTTTTGTTACATATGATATTATTGACTCTCTTTTAGTCAACCTCGGTCCCCTGATGCTACATCTCCTAAGCCGGAGGAAGAGATCATGTCCACGCATAACCTTCCCTATAGTATTTGAGACAAACTGTGCCAACACTGTCCCCTTTTACCATGCTAACCTCAAGGCCAACTTCCGCATTCTTAATTGGATCACCTGTACGTTCTTTATTCCTCATTCTAATTCTACTTAGATCACAGATGAGCACGCTCGATTTATGTATGCTATTATTTATGATCTCATCATCGATCCTCCCACTATGATTCTTGGCGTTATGGCATATGTGATAAAATAATGGGAAGAAAACCATCCGCTTTGTTCTTCCTTACGGGGTCCTTCCTATTCATATTTGTTTGGGTTTCCATGCCCCTATGCTACTTGATGATGACGAGATGAGTTCTTTGTCATCCACGGATGGGAACTCTCTTTGACATTCCAAGGCAAATCTCCCATTTTTCTGCACCTCTTTGTTGATGAGTTTTAATAATAATGCAGAAAATATGAACAGATGATTGGATTTGAGGCGTAATAAACTACTGTCCTTAAGGTGTTATTTGCACTCACTCATACAGAGTTTGCAAACGGGTCTAAGCAAATTACCTCCAAGATACAACAAATCCACGGGTTTATTCAAGTAGCAAGCTTGAAGAATACCCCAGAACACTCTATGAAATTGGCAAGAAGAAAAATAGAGAAGAAAATTTTTCGAAAATAATTATGACAGGATTTTACCTTCTATATATAGCCTCTTGTGGTGTCTGTTCATGAACAGACACCACATCCAAAGGTCATTTAATCACGGCCCTTGGATATATAACTATATTTTGAACGTTGCAGATTTGAACTAAAAAGGTGCGACTGTACGAATTAACACTTAACGAAGTGGTGCCAAAATTCGACGGTTCAGATCCACTCGCGCCATAATTATGCGTAATTTATTATGGATTTAATCTGGACCGTTTGACCTTTTGACGTTGTCAAAAATCAAAGGCTCCTACTGCTTCTCGCGACGATGCGTACGTGCGAAGTGCACCTCTAAAGCGACCAAAGCGCCCTAAACGCCCAATCGCACTTTCGCACACGCGCGTGTGCATGTGCGGATGGTGCAAAGCACCATCCTTGGACCTAAGGTGTACACTAGTAGCATACACTTCAATGCACAAAAGTAATCTCTTATGACACAAGAGCCTTTATTAACCCACTAACTTTTTCACACTTTTCCAATGTGGGACTTTGGTTTTCCCACTTCCCCTTTGTCTTTTCTTATTCCAACTAATTAATGGTTTTAACCTTTTATTTTCTCTAACCATTAATACCCATTAATATTAACATCATCCAACAATCCCCCACTAGATTTTAATATTGATGTAATTTCTTCTTGTGATATGCTCATGCATACAAGGAGGTATCTTTCGATTTAAAGCTTCAGTTAGTGAATATATATCAAAGTTCTAATAAGACAATGGTGTGCTATGAATTAAACCTTGTCTTATTATTTAGAACCGGATATATATCACACATGAGATATACCAATCTCTACGACATGTTCAATATGTTTCTTTAGCACTATTATGGCCATGTGCACTATCTTGACTTCATGAATATTTACAAGAATAAACCCAAAATCTTGCTAGAAGCGGCACCACTTCGTATATTCATATAGCTGAAGTTCTCTTGCATGTCCTTGCTACTTTAGACAACGAACTTCATTAAGAGTTAAACTCATCCTCTCGACGTAGCAATATGTACTGAACATCCTAGAAGGGACATGAAATTGAATAAATTTCAGTGCAAAACTAATCATTTATTAGTAACTTGTTATTACCCATTAAACTTTGGAATAGTGGTAATGCTATTACAAAGTTGGGTTACCATTACCGGTGATTATTGAAAAAAATGGTTTTAGTCCCATTCCACTAGATGTGTCCTTTACCAAATCTCTAGAAAGTCCTTTGGTAAGAGGGTCAGCTAGATTCTTATTTGTTCGAACATATATAATCTTAATAACTCCATAAGTTATTAATTGTTTGACATATTCATGTCTTAAACTTATGTGTCTAGATTTTCCAGTATATACTTTGTTATACGCTCTAGACAATGTAGCTTCACTATCACAATATAAAGAAAGAGATGACATTGGTTTTGGCCATAACTTTTTGTCCAATAATAAATTTCTTAGCCACTTTGCTTCTTTTTCGGCTACTGCCAGTGCCATGAACTCATATTCCATTGTTGAATGTGTAATGCAAGTTTGTTTATTGGATGCCCAAAATACCGCCCCACCCGCCAAGGTGAATATCCATCCAGATGTGGATTTATTATCACTTGAACTAGTTATCCAACTAGCATTAGAGTACCCTTTAAGAACTGCTGGAAAGTCATAATAAAATAAACCTAATTCTTTGGTCTTCTTGAGGTAACCAAAAATCCTCCCAATTGCTTTCCAATGATCCACACTTGGATTATTAGTGTATCTTGACATTTTACCTATTGCAAATGCAATATCTGGCCTTGTACAATGCATTGCATACATTAAACTTCCAATTGCACTAGCATATTCAAGTTGTGCAACTGCTCTGCCAGAATTTTCTAATAATTTTATACTAGAATCATATGGGGTATTTGCTTCTTTTTTTTTCAAGTGATTAAATTTGTGAATAACTTTGTCAATGTAATGAGATTGACATAATGCATAACCCCCACTATGTTTCTTAACTTTAATACCCAAGATGGTATCCACTTCATTAAGATCTTTCATCTTAAATTGTGAACTAAGATACTTCTTAGTTTCATATACAACTCTTATGTTTGTACCAAAAATTAATAAGTCATCAACATATAGACAAATAATTACACCATAGTCATTGGTGAATTTAGAATAAATGCACTTATCAGCGTTGTTATGTCTGAAACCATCAGAAAGAATGATTGTATCAAACTTTTCATGCCACTGCTTTGGTGCTTGTTTCAACCCATAAAGTGACTTAATTAATTTACAAACTTTATGTTCATTTTCGGGCAAAACAAACCCTTTGGGTTGTTCCATATATACCTCTTCATCTAGGTCACCATTCAAAAATGCTGTTTTAACATCCATTTGATGCACAAACAGATTATAAATAGATGCAATTGCCATTAAAACACGTATGGATGTAATTCTAGCAACAGGTGCATAAGTATCGAAATAGTCAATCCCTTTTCTTTGTTTAAAACCTTTTGCTACCAATCTAGGCTTAAAGGTTTGAATAGAACCATCGGTATTGTGTTTTCTTCTAAATACCCATTTACTACTAATAGGTTGTGATCCTTGTGGAAAGTCCACTAAAACCCATGTCTGATTTGATAGAATTGAATCCATCTCATCATTAATAGCTTCTTTCCAAAAAGAAGCATCTCTTGAAGTCATTTCTTCGTTAAAGGTTTTAGGAACTTCTTCTACGTTAAGTAAAATAGGCATTTTATTAAGAATATTATCTCTATCTCCTTTAACCAAAAAGGCTAAGGCTTGAGATGAAATAAAATCAGGGCCAAAAGATTTTTCTTTTTTAGCACGCTGACTTCTTCTAGATTCTATTTCTGTTTCGGGTTCATTCCTTTTATTATTAATTGATGGTCTAGGAATCAACCTAGTGGATGTATCAGGATTGGCATCTAATTTGACACATGAATCTTTATAAAATTTATTTTCAATAAATTAAACATCCCTTGATTCAATTCCAATATTAGAATTTAAGTCCAACACCTATATGCCTTAGAATTTTCCGCGTATCCTATGAAAACACTTTTAATTCCTCTTGCACTGAACTTTGAACTTTTCGGGTCATGAATTCTATCGAAAGCCAAACAACCCCAGACCCTTAGGTAGTCCAGATTTGGTTTTCGATTCTTCCTTACCTCGTATGGAGAAACATGTGTGTTCATTGATGGAATCTTGTTGTGTAAATGACAAGCGGTGAGTAAAGCTTCTCCCCACAAATTGTTTGGTAAGTTTGAATTAATCAACATAGAATTGATCATATTAGTAAGAGTCCTATTCTTTCTTTCAGCCAAACCATTTTGTTGGGGAGTATAAGGGGCAGTTCTTTGATGTATTATTCCATATTCTTCACAAAATGAGTCAAATTCATTTGGAAAATACTCTCCCCCTCTATTACTACGCAGAATTTTAATTTTCTTTTCCTTTTGATTTTCAACTTCTACTTTAAAACGTTTAAACATTGAAAAAGCTTCATCCTTATATCTTATCAAATATACATATGTGAATTTTGAACAATCATCAATGAATGTAATAAAGTATCTTTTTCCGCCTCTAGTTAAAATACCATTATATTCACATATATCAGAATAAACTAATTCTAATAATTCAGCACTTCGTTCGACTTTAGAAAAAGGTCTTTTTGTTAATTTTGTTTGAATACAGATTTAACATTTTTCATGAGAAGTACTATCACAAGTTATCAATTTATGTTTAGACATGTATTTCAATGATCTAAAATTTAAATGAGTTATCTAGCATGCCAAACATCAAAAGACTCAACAATATAAGCAGAATTATTCATATTATTAATAAAAATACTGAGTTTGAACATTCCATCACAAGCATACCCTTTCCCAACAAATGGCCCATTCTTAGACAGAATTAACTTATCAAACTCAAAGACGGCTTTAATGCCGCTTTTACAAATCAAACTTGCAGACACTAGATTTTTTTGAATTTCTGGTATATGCAGAACATTTGTCAACGTCAACTTCTTTCCATATGTGAATTGTAGTTCAACATTTCCTTTTCCCAGAACTTTGGCAGAATTATGATTCCCCATTAGAACCTCTTGACTGCCCTCTGCTTTTTCATATGCGGGGTACAATGGTTTATCATTACAAACATGTATGGTAGACCAATAATCGAGCCACCAGTCAGAAGACTTCGTTATTGCCGCCATGTTTAGTTCGATAATCATACCAATTTGCATGTCCGATACCATTGCTACAAGATCCTCGATCTTATTTTCCACCATATTTGCATTGTTTGTATTATTGGATTCAGTAGCATCTATCTTTCGTTTCTTGTTTCTGCAATCATGGGCATAGTGGCCATTTTTGCCACAATTAAAACAAGCCCCATTGGACTGTTTCTTATTGGAATTATTTTTCTTGAACTTCTTACCATTAGGTTTGAAGTTCTTATGATATTTCTTTCCTTCAACAAAGTTAACTTTGGTGGAATTATGAGAAACATTTGTTTGATCACGGGATCTGGTTTCTTCTTCAATTCTTAAATGTTTCTGTAATTCCTCCAAACTTATATCGTCTTTCCTATGTAGGAGTTTCTTACGACAATCATTCGAACTTGGTGGTAATTTTGCAATAATTGCACCAACTTGAAACGATTCAGAAATTTTCACCTTTAATTCACGAAGCTTTGTGAGAAGGATTTGCAACTCATGTACTTGGTCTAAAACAGTTTGGTTATCACTTATTTAGAATTCGAAATATTTCAGAATTAAGAATTTATTCGTACCTTCTTTCTCTGATTTGTATTTATATTCAAGAGCATTCCAGATTTCCCGCGGAGACTGCATAGAGTTGTAAAGATCATATAATCGATCAGATAGTGTATTTAGAATATGCCCAGGACACACCAATTCATCTTTTTTCACGTTTCTACCGTTGTTCTTTGACAGTTTCATTATCGTCTTCTTTTGGTTCCGGAATTGCTTCTAGTTTAGTATCCAGAACATACGCAATTTTCAAAATGGTGAGAAGGAAGAATAATTTTCCTTTCCAGCGAGTGAAATTTGTTCCATCAAAATGATCCAAGTGCACATTTGGATTCAAAAACATATTCATATTCTTTTCTGCCTCCATAAGTATCACCTTAAGATTGTTGACGAGTTTTAATAATAATGCAGAAAATATGAACAGATGATTGGATTTGAGGCGTAATAAACTACTGTCCTTAAGGTGTTATTTGCCCCCACTCGTACAGAGTTTGCTAACGGGTCTAAGCAAATTACCTCCAAGATACAACAAATCCACGGGTTTATTCAAGTATCAAACTTGAAGAATACCCCAGAACACTCTATGAAATTGGCAAGAAGAAAAATAGAGAAAGGGAATTTTTCGGAATTCATTATGACAGGAATTTAGCTACTATATATAGCCTCTTGTGGTGTCTGTTCATGAACAGACACCACATCCAAAGGTCATTTAATCATAACCCTTGGATATATAACTATATTTTGAACGTTCCAGATTTGAACTAAAAAGGTGCGGTTGTACGGATTAACACATAACGAAGTGGCGCCAAAATCCGACGGTTCAGATCCACTCGCGCCATAATTATGTGTCATTTATTATGGATTTAATCTGGAACATTTGATCTTTTGACGTTGTCAAAAATCAAAGGCTCCTACTGCTTCTCGCGATGATGCGTACGTGCGAAGTGCAAAGTGCGCCTCTAAAGCGTCCAAAATGCCCAATCGCACTTTTGCACACGCGCGCGTGTGCGTGTGCAGATGGTGCAAAGCACCATCCTTGGACCTAATGTGTACACTAGTGGCATACCCTTCAATGCACAAAAGTAATCTCTTATAACACAAGATAATTTATTAACCCACTAACGTTTTCACACTTTTCCAATGTGGGACTTTGGTTTTCCCACTTCCCTTTGTCTCTTCTTATTCCAACTAATTAATAGTTTTAACCTTTCATTTTCTCTAACCATTAATACCCATTAATATTAAAATCATCCAACAATCCCCCACTAGATTTTAATATTGATGTAATTTCTTCTTGTGATATGCTCATGCATACAAGGAGGTATCTTTCGATTTAAACCTTCAGTTAGTGAATATATATCAAAGATCTAATAAGACAATGGTGTGCTATGCCTTAAACCTTGTCTTATTATTTAGAATCGGATATATATCACACATGAGATATCCCAATCTCTATGAGATGTTCAATATGTTTTTTAGCACTATTATGGCCATGTGCACTATCTTGGCTTCATGAATATTTACAAGAATAAACCCAAAATCTTGCTAGAAGCGTCACCACTTCGTATATTCATATAGCTGAAGTTCTCTTGCATGTCCTTGCTGCTTTAGACAACGAACTTCATTAAGAGTTAAACTCATCCTCTCGACGTATCAATATGCACTGAACATCCTAGAAGGGACATGAAATTGAATAAATTTCAGTGTAAAGCTAATCACTTATCAGTAACTTGTTATTACCCATTAAACTTTGGAATAGTGGTAATGCTATTACAAAGTTGGGTTACCATTACCGGTGATTATTGAAAAAAATGGCTTTAGTCCCATTCCACTAGATGTGTCCTTTACCAAATCTCTAGAAAGTCCTTTGGTAAGAGGGTCAGCTAGATTTTTATTTGTTCGAACATATATAATATTAATAACTCCATAAGTTATTAATTGTTTGACATATTCATGTCTTAAACTTATGTGTCTAGATTTTCCATTATATACTTTGTTATACGCTCTAGACAATGTAGCTTAACTATCACAATATAAAGAAAGAGATGGCATTGGTTTTGGCCATAACTTTATGTCCAATAATAAATTTCTTAGCCACTCTGCTTCTTTTTCGGCTGCTGCCAGTGCCATGAACTCATATTCCATTGTTGAATGTGTAATGCAAGTTTGTTTCTTGGATGCCCAAGATACCGCCCCACCCGCCAAGGTGAATATCCATCCAGATTTGGATTTATTATCACTTGTACTAGTTATCCAACTAGCATCAGAGTACCCTTCAAGAACTGCTAAAAAGTCATAATAAAATAGACCTAATTCTTTGGTCTTCTTGAGGTAACCGAAAATCCTCCCAATTGCTTTCCAATGATTCACACTTGGATTATTAGTGTATCTTGACATTTTACCTATTGCAAATGCAATATCTGGCCTTGTACAATGCATCTCATACATTAAACTTCCAATTGCACTAGCATATTCAAGTTGTGCAACTGCTCTGCCAGAATTTTTTAATAATTTTATACTAGAATCATATGGGGTATTTGCTTTTTTTTTTCAAGTGATTAAATTTGTGAATAACTTTGTCGATGTAATGAGATTGACATAATGCATAACCCCCACTATGTTTCTTAACTTTAATACCCAAGATGGTATCCACTTCATTAAGATCTTTCATCTTAAATTGTGAGCTAAGATACTTATTAGTTTCATTTACACCTCTCATGTTTGTACCAAAAATTAATAAGTCATCAACATATAGACAAATAATTACACCATAGTCATTGGTGAATTTAGAATAAATTCACTTATCGGCGTTGTTATGTCTGAAACCATCAGAAAGAATGATTGTATCAAACTTTTCATGCTACTGCTTTGGTGCTTGTTTCAACCCATAAAGTGACTTAATTAATTTACAAACTTTATGTTAATTTTCGGGCAAAACAAACCCTTCAGGTTGTTCCATATATACCTCTTCATCTAGGTCACCATTCAAAAGTCTCTTAATGCCAATGTTAATTTCTCCATTCCGGGGTATCAAACTTCAGCCCCTTGATATGCTCTGCTGGTTTAATAAACTAGTTTTTGGACACATTCCTCTTGCCTCACTAGTGCCGAACTAATAGTTAATTTCGACACTGTGAGATATGAGTAGAGTTTTTCACCAACAACGGGTCATGATAAGAGAAGTGGGGAACCCATGTGAAGCTTCGGTTCTATGAATTCGCTTTCTCATTCTTCATTCCATTCAAACAACTATTATAACACCTTAATGAAAGGCAATCACTCAGTGGCTCTAGAGACGAACTAGCTAAGTGTATCCACTTGCCCTGTTAACCTTTGCACATCCTTCTTCATCATGGGGGACTTTATGTTGAATATAGCCTAAATCTTGTCTAGGTTAGCTTTGATTCCCCGTAGATTGACGATAAAACCTAGGAACATGCCTTCCTTTACCCCAAAAAAGCATTTAGAGGGGTTCAACTTCATTTAGTACTTTTTTAACTTATTAAAGGTCTAGCCTAAGTCTTTAATGTGGTCAGAGGATGCCTTGCTCTTAGTGAGCAAGTCGTCAACGTAAACTTCCATGTTAACCCCATTTTTGTCTTTGAAGATTTTTTTACCAGTCTCTGGTAGCTGGTTCCTTCATTTTTAAGACCAAATGGCATAACCTTATAACAGTAAGTACCTTTTTGGGTTATAAAGGACGTATTTTCTCTGTCGAAAAGCTTCATCTTGATTTTTTTCTAACCAGAGTAAGCGTCCATTAAGCTGAGGAGTTCGTGGCCCATAGTGCCATTGACCAGCTGGTCAATACGTGGCCGCGGGAAATAATCTTTTAGGCATGCCTTGTTCACATCGATAAAATTAACGCACATCATCCATTTATCGTTATTCATACACACCCTAACCACATCATCCAACCATTCCGAATATTTGACTTTGTTGATAGAGTTGGCCTTCTACAGGTTGTGGACCTCTTCTTAAACAAAAAGATTCTTATCGACGTTAAAAACTCTTTGTTTTTGTTTGACAAGTTTGGCCCCTTCTATCACATTTAGATCATGGCACATGAAATATGGATCTATGCCAGGCATATCTTCATGGCTCCATGCCAATACATTCTTGCGCTACTACAAGAACTTTACCATCTCTAACTTTGAGAGTGGGTCTAGGGACAACCCGATCTGAACCATTCGCTCTAGATGATCGACGTCAAGTGGGACTATTTTAATCTTTTCGACGATCTGCCCATTGACCAACTTCACTTCGTCTTGAGGATCAATAGTTTCTATATAATAGGTGGTAGTCAACTTCTTCTGCTTGTCCTGGTCTGCCAAGATAAAATAACATTCACGCGCTACCTTTTGATTACGTTTCACAACCCCTACTTTGAAGTGGGTCGAGAACTTTAGGCATTGATGTACTATAGACGGGATAATTTTGAATTTCTTCGAGTCGATCCATTCGAATATCACGTTGTAAGCAGAAAGTGCATTTTTATCGAGGGTAAAGAAATGAATTTTCTTTTTTCAGCTGATCGGCCAAGTGCCCACCATGGATTCTAGCTCCACCGTCTCCAATGGGTACACATTTTCACTTGAAAATCCAATCAAAGTCCAGTGATAAGGTGTTAGCTCTATATCTTGAAGCTTTATCTTCTTATAACAGCTGTAGGACAATATATTTATGGAGCTATCGTTATCCACATAATCATGGCCATATGACCCTCCCGGATGACCATGGTGATGACCAGAGGATCATCGTGGGGGTATAACACCCCAGACAATTCCTCTTTTGAGAAGATGGTGATTAGTTTATCTTTGTTCACCTTACGGGGACGTTTATCCAAATTAGCTATTAGGTTAACATGCGTATGCAACACGTTTGGGCCTTATTCAAGTAGGCCTTTATTTTTGTAGGGTCTTCTCTGCTACTAGCACCACCTCTCGTGATGAAATTACAGTCAAAGGAGATCATGCCAACATCGCGTACGGGCTCTTTAGTTTTTTTTGGGAGATCAGGATGGTCGTCTGAGTCATTATCACTCTCCCTCTTCTTGTCATTCGTCCTTTGACAAGGTGACTCTGAACGTCTCTTGGCTTAAATTTCTTAGGGATGTGGTCAACTATTTCCATCCACATACTTAGACAACTTATCCCTCCTGATTAGGACCTCAATATCATTCTTTAAAGCTATATAATTGTCTGTGTTGTGTCCGTGGTCATTATGGAACTTACTCTACTTGCTTTCGTCCCTTTTATTTGTTGGCATCTTTAATTTTCCTGGCCACTTGAGGTCTTTGCTATCCCAGATTTCCTCCAGGATGTGGTGGACGCTAACTGTGAGAGGCATGTATTCATTGTACTTCCTTAGTTTATCATCCATCCTATCCTTCTGATCTTACTTACTTGTAGTTTTACCAGTCGGTGGCTTAGGCCTGGCAGATTCTTTGGCCTCCATCGCTTCTTTGGTGTTCATAATCTTCCCTGCCTTGGATAGAAGTTCCATCATGGTTTTGGGTGTCTCCTTAGCTAATACCTAAAACAACTTCCATGGTCGTAATACGCTCATCAGATCCGTTATGATCGTAGGCTCATTGTAATCCACCACTTCCAGCTTCTCGATGTTGAATTGGGTGATGTAATCACATGTGATCTCATTTTCTATATGACGAACGCCAAGAAAATGGGTGAATTGTTTCCCTAGTTTCGTGCCAAAGTAGAAATTTCTAACGAACTGGTCAGCTAGCTGCTAATTTTTTTTTATTTTCCCCCTGGGTAGGCTGTTATACTATATTTAGGTCGAGCTAGTTATAGTGCTGGAGAATGCTCGACACCTCATTTCATCTGGAATGGAATAAATATCTGCAGTGTCCTGATATTGCATGATATACAAAATAAAATATGTCTTTCCATCGTATTTTGGAGTGATAATCGGTGGCTTAAATTTTTCTGGAGTGGGATACACCACGACATAGGAGATAAAGGGGGATCCATTTGTGAAATCCGTCTGTAGAGGATTCTTTGATTTGTCCATCTCTCCTAGGCGATCTTCCAGGCACTGGATAGATCCTTTCCACGCTTTTTTATCATCTCGAGCTTTTACTTTAATTAGCCTTTCTACTTGTCCTCATCTTTCGACCAAGCTCTCTTTCGTGGAAGTCTGCTCGGCTTCATCGACATTCTAGAAGATCGACGAGAGCCTCTAGTGATCGATTTTCCTGATTTGTTTATCTGGGAATAGTTACGTGAGATAGCCTCCGCTCTCCAGTGGTTGCATTATGGGACCAATTGATCAAAAGCTGAGCCCCTGCTCAGCCATTCAAGCACACTAGGGAATTCCTAGTCATAAAAATAGTTGGGCGACTGGATGGAGGAGGTATCATCGGGGAGATACGACTAGTCTCACTTTTACCCAGTCCTTCAGGAGGAGCTGGTGTTTCCATAAGATTCTAGGTACAACCTCCTGGGATTTTTGAATACTTGTCTATGGTAATCCTAATTTTGCTCCTTGTAAGGTGCTAGGGAAAGTCGTTCCTTGTCGCTCTTCGGTATCTCGGGCCCAGAGGTTGTGTCATTCGGATTGGGTTACATCGATCCTGTCTGAAGGGTGTGCGTCAACTGCCTGACACTATCCTACATGGCTTATTTCCCTTTAACTAGGCTCATCAGTACGCTATTAAGGTCGCCCACCCCGTTAAGGGTAGGCGGCATCTGAACTTTCGCCTTGCGGCCGCTCTCGGGATTATCCGCCATTTTATATTATCTCAGCTAGGTATTTAAAAGAATGAATGAATGAAAGAATTTGGGTTGGAATCGCAATGACTTATCACGAGTATTCCTATAAGCAGCGTCTATTTGTTTATGTCCAAAAATGTAAACAATAAATAATTGATAAAATAATTGTAAAAGTGCAACTTAAGTTGTTTAATACAAGATTAAACTATCTAAATGACTCTGAACATTTTGTTGAAGAAACTCTCTTCTTAAAACAAATTTTAAACATAAGATGTGTAAAATAGTTATGAACGAGTAATTTCAGTTACATGTTTACCAGTTTTGAAAAACAAATCTTTAAACAAAATAAACCAACATAGCCTTAAGAAAGGGATGAGAGAAAAAGGAAGTGTACATAAGAAATTTTAATGTGGTAAAACCCCACCCAATTGGGGAAACATCCACGGTGACCTCTATGCCACAAAAGTTAAAAGTCCACTAAAAATGAATAATAGATTACAAGCTATATAACAATCAAGACACACAATCAAACCTATTCTAAGTTCAGAAATGTACTAACTCCTTGGCGTTCTGACTTCTCCTATGGTTCTGATGTTGCTTATGTTCTCCTAGCTTCTTATCTTTACTCCTTTTAGCTTTATGTCGACTCTAACAGTCCAGTATCTCAACACCAACACGTGTTAGTGTAACAATGTAGTGTAGTGCTCTAAACTCAGGCATACAACTCACACACACTTAATTACAAACAATATGAGTTATCAAATTACAAACAGATCTCTCAAAATACAAGGGTTTCTAAAATCATCTTATCAAATAAGTGGGACTTTGAATCTTTTAAATAATCTGTAGATCAAGAAGGAATCTAGATATACAAACTAGCCAAGATCCTTTGCCCTTTCTTTGTTTACAAAAATATTAACTGAAAGTGAAAACCCCAATCAAGATCTCAAAACTAGATCTAAGTTGGACAGTTTGAGTAAGTTGAAATCAGAAAAGGTTTTGTTTGTTTAGGGTTTGAAAACAACATTTATTTTTAAAAAAATAATAAAAAAATAGATTTCTCGAAACAAGAAATCAGGTCTAGCAAATAACTAAGTGATCTGTATCACAGAAATTAAATCTCAGATTTCTATACAAAGAAATAGAGAGTTAATCAGTGTGATTAAGTTGGTAAAGAGATATAAGACAGTAGAGGAAAAACTTCTCAAATCACGAACAATAAACACTCAAAAAAAGATTTTCTTGTTTAGATTTGGTTTAAATTTTGAGTTAGGGTTTGAAAAGAAACTTTTCGAACTCTCTCTCTCTCTCTCTCTCTCTATCTCTCTCTCTCTCTCTCTAACTCTCTCTCTTTTTTCTCTCAAAGGATACAATGACCAAAAGATACAAAATTGAAGACGAAGTTTCATTTTATACTGAGAGAAGAAGGATCTGTAGGATCGAAGGGAAATAAACGATCAAGATTGATTCGAAGTCAATCTAATGGCTGCTAAGCCACCCCAATTAAAATTGATATGATTGGTTCAAAATCAAACACGGGGATCATAAGAAAACACATGTGGATCATTGATTAAAATGATCCAATGGTGCATAGTGAGTCTCAAGAATGTGAGTGTGATAAAACACACATCAAGCCGTTATATAAGCAACACGTGTAAGGCTAAGATCGAGTGAAAAACGCATGTTTTAGAATTCTAAAAAATACAAATTACACCCATAATATTCTCAAACGCTTTCGGTTTCTACCCAACCAGATTTTAAGACTTAAAACAAATTACAAATCATCCCCAAAGGTTTTTAAACCATTATTTTTAATTTCTAAAAATCATTTTAAAATCTTAGAAATTATTTAAAAATTCCCAAAAATAGTAAAAAATTAAATTTAAGGGAATTAACTCACACATAACCAAATATTGCAGGATATGATGTATGTATGCAATCCTAGTGTGTGGTGTTGGTGAGCTACCTTTTAAGAAATTATAGAAGAATTAAATGAAGAGTCTGAGGTTCTTTGGTAACTAGGGATGGGACTCAAATTTTGTCATAATTTCCAAACTAGATGAGTACCTATATAGTATAGACTTAAGTGAGTCAAAGATATAGGGTGCTTCAGTAATCAAGAGAGAAATAATGATAATAGAGAATGGGGATGAGAGATAGAGAAAATACAATGGAATTTACGTGGTTCGACTCCTTAATGAAACCTATGTCCTTAGTGTTGCTAGGTTTTTATTGCCCTATTGTCGAAGTTACATTCGGGGTTGATGATACCACTTGTTGCTTAAGAAGATACAAGCTGAGGTCCCCTATTTATAAGTAATTTATGGATATTCATAAGAGGATAGGTGGATGCCCTTATAAGTTAGGCAGTTACACATGAAGATACATGTTTATCAAAATAACAAACTAAAGCACCTGGGCTCATGGGATGGCTTTATGGATAAGTGCGTGGATAATAAATTTGCAACAGACACGTTACTATTTTTCCACGTGATGAATGAGAGACGACTAATATACATGGGCCCAGGAGCATATGATGCATCCAACCTTATTTAAACGGATGTGAAAATTGTCAAGCAAGTAGGTTAAGCAGGTTAATACTGAGAGGGCCTCATTCCGGAGTAGAGCCGAACACATTTATCAATTCTTTTCCCACTTAGATTTTATTTACCTTTGGAACTATATGGGTATAATAGTGAAATTTGATATATTGATTATAACTCAGGTTTGAAGCTAGTAAATGATTGATTAGTACCTTAAAAACTCTAGTGCAATGATCAAATCCCAAGAATTTAAATAACAAGCGTCAACTGTTCAAATGTGTTTTCAAATTAAGAAAGCTCAAAACTTCAAATTCTCTTCACACAAACCATATAAAGCCTTAAAATCAAAACCAAACTCTTTCTTAACAAGTCATAAACACAACCATGTTAATAAGAATCCTTGCCATAATAAAAAAACTTCTAATGTTAGGTCAAATTTTTTGAAAAAAACACAATTATGGAACTCGATGTATACTAAACCTTAATCCATAAAACTCATATATTTGGATTCCTAGTGAAAAATTAGGTTTAGTTTGTTTACTAATCATCTTATAATTGAAGAAGATATTTCAGGTCAAAGATTTCAAACCGTAAAATCAAAAATCGAGAGGTTGAGGATGAACTATTTGACCAGAAACATTGACCACGCGCGTGAGGGCGCGTGGCCAATCAAAATTTTCTAAATTTTTTTTCACTATGTTTATTTTATTTTTCTGGTCAAAATGGTATAAGCTAAGACTGTCTTGGTCAAGCCTAACTAAAGATATGAAAAACTAGGGTTTTAGGTTTGAAATATTTTCCCTATTTACAAATTAACTCCTCTTGACTTTTTCAACTTATGATTTTTATCCCCAAACATTTTCTATAAGTACTTTAAAGTATTTCGAGTCAAAAAGTATTCTACACCAAATTTCAAATTTGATCCTAAGCCTAAGATTTTAAAGTCAATTCCAATCTAACCCCTTAAACTTTAAAATACATAGTTTTAGTGTAAATTGACCAAAACCAACCTCAATTCCAATAATACTTATTCACCCAAACATTTGTATACAAATAATCAAGTACATACTCCTCCCAATATCCTCTTTTGATCCTTAAGTCGTTCAAAACTTCGATCAAGTAGGTGCTTTTACCTCTTTATTAGTAAATTTTGCATATTTGCTTAACTTCTATTGATATCATTCGATGATAGCCCTATTTGTATCTAAATATGTGTAGAAATACCATACTTATATGTTTGAAAGTGCGCTACATCGGAATAGACGCGACTACTCAAATAAATCAATTTTGATTGTGTGTAAACAAAACCAGTTTTAATTCAGTCCTAACACATGCATCTAAGTTATATGAAATCATAAAGCAATAAGCATGCAAAGAAAACCAAATTTCAGGAAAAATCTCTCACAGGGGCAAAACCTTTTATGTCACTATAATTAGTAAATCGCAACTTACAACGGATACAATGAAATAGATTTTTGACACACGAATACCCTCAGTTGTCGGTCCGTGTCGTCAGCAATGGATCCACATGCAACAAATCCATAAGAATCGTAGTCCTATCGCTAGCCCAGGAATATTGCAGCACTTCCTATGAACCTCAGTCCAGATCAGCAAAGAACCTTCATGCAGCAAGATCCTCAATGACACGCGGCCATAAACTTCGTAGCGACTCACTCCACAATAGCACGCAACTCTTGGTTATAGAGATCTCCCCACAAAGAATGAACAAAAGCAAAGTAATGTTCTTGGGTTCCACAAGACAACTCACATAAAAGTACTTGGGATTTTTTGAATTGTAAAACAAGAGACTGAACTCTTAAAATGATAGAGGAAAAACCAAAACACTTATAATCGTATTCTGTATAAAACCAGCGTTTCTCCACACGAAAATAAGTAAACTAGAACCTTTAAATACTAAAAATTAAGGCGGTGATGTGTCGGGAATAAACTCTGTCGTTCGAACGAACTTTAATATCGTTCGAACCATCTCTGATCTCGTTCGAATGAGATTTTATCTTGTTTGAAGACCAGACACAAACCTTGAGATTCGTCAGCAGAGTTTTAAAAACTTTGAAAACCTTAAAACCAAAACTCTTACTAATCTGAAAACGTTTATCTAAAAACTTTTTATGATTAAAATCTTTTCAAAAAACATTTAAACTTTTATAAAAATATCCTAACACTTTTAATGTAAAATGTAAGTGAAACTTAAACACATTTTACCAAATTTATCCTTGTTGGGATTGAATGTGGAAGAAGGTTTGATAATCGGATCCGTCTTGATTCTTGTATGATCTTGAACGTTCTTCGACGGTGTATCGGTATACGACATACTAAATTGATAACGGATATTTATAAAATCATGTCCTTACAAATATCCCCCTATGTCTATGCCGATACAAAATAAAAACAATATGAATTATCAAATCAAAATGCCTAAACAAATCTAATACCCCCCCATAAACCCAAAAGTGAAAAGGTACTAAACATGTAGTACTAGAACTTTCTCTTCAAAAATCTTCAACATCAAATCTCAAAGCTTTTCTCATCAGGGTGTGCAATCCAATAAATTCCAACTTTGTACCTACACACATGAAACAAAGCAAATTCCTTCGTGACATATCGAGTTTGAAATGAGATAAACATAAAATAAAATCAAAACATATATAAAATCTCAAATCTCCCACATAATTCAAAAACTCCCCCATAAAGTCGTAATTCGTTCTCCCCCTTTTTATTTGTCTGAAATAGACAAGGAAAAGAATAAATCTCAATAAAGCATGGAGTTGTCACAATAAGTAAGCGCAAATATGGATCAAACAACGCGCATGAAGGGGAAATACTCGAAAGATCCACAATTTTTTTTTGATTTTTAAAATATTTCATACAAAAATGCAAAAACGATGATTCAAAAATCACATACCATGAATTTTTACTAAATAAGCCAATCGGGGATATGGAATGAATGTGTGTGAATAAATTCAATAGGTAATAAAACTCAATCAAGCATATGTGCACGATGCATACGTGTACTCATATCAATTTAACATCAAAATCATCCTTAGGTGTAAAGTTATTAAATTAAGATGATATCGACTAAATCAAAGCCTAAGTTATTTTCACACCAATAACGTCCTAAACTAATTAGTGCCATTTTGAGAACTTTTCAAAGGACGTGAAAACCCATTGATTACTTTCCAACCAAACTCCCTCATATAAAATAATGCAATTTTATATATCTAATGAGGTACTAATGTCTCAACTTAGAGAAAACCTTAAAGAGCGGCTTTCCACACAAAGATTTAATTCTTTTGCAGCCCGGTTCCGTGAACACTCGTCATTTTTATTCTAAATAAATTCCTCATGGGCAATGGTTTTTACATGAACTACTTCTATTATTCTCGTATTATTGCACTTGGTTCATTTTAAGTGCAGGATTGAGGTGAATACACTCAACCAACATGTTATAAGACAAGCACAATAATCAAATAAATCTGTGCACGTGTGTAATAAAGGAAATAATGAGTCAAACATGTAGGAAGTATCATCTAATAACATCTCAATGACTCCAAACATTGTAAAGCATAAGGATTACATGATATATTGTCTCAAAACACTATCAAATTGTCATATGGATAAATGGAATGAAATGGTGACTCGGTCATCCTAAGTGTCCATTCATAAACGGTGTAAACAAAATAAAAAATCTTTTTATCTTTTTCAAAATTTTTCAAAACTGAAAATCTTTTTGGTTTTTCAAAATATATGACCAAAGAAAACCATAAATACAAACATGGTACATACTAGCAATAGGCATAATATCAGGATATAAATCATCCTATGCTAGCAAATATAAATCACACAAATGAATTATCAGTCAAAGCAGGTGTGATTAAACGACAAATGAAATAATAGCAATTAAGCATGAAATCTAAGAATAACTGCATATAAACTATTCCAGAAGCAACCAACAGTACCAAAATATAGTCCTCAACCATAGGACCCGTGGTTATATCGTGTTGTTGTTTTATTCAAAGTGAGGTAATTTCGGGTATGGTTATGACTCACTCTTGAAGGTATATGGCCGCTTCCCACGCGACGCGATTTAGGGTGCCCAAGTGGTCTTGGTTATAGGCCTTGGAAGATGATAATTATTTAGGGGCGCATCCAGTGGGGTGACTCCCGGAAGGATGGTCTTAGAATCGTTATATTTTAATTGTAACTATTCTCACGAATGTGGCATTTCATAAATGGCTAAGGCATTTATAAATCAATTGTACGGACTAAGTTTGCTAATGAGGAATGGACTTGTAAAGTCATATTTTACAAAACTGCAATTTAAGCTTATTAAAATGGAATTTAGTTATTTCTCTTGCATTGATGAATAGTTAACATTATAAATGGCTTTTCGCTAGGATGTGCACTTAGATGAGAGGTGAGGATTATTCTTATTTTGAAGAGTGATTTAAACTTGTTTATGATGTTAGCATTCATAACTGTTATGCATTTTATTCACATGTATATCATATCAAACCGGGCCCTGATCCATTTATATTTCTCCGTTTTGTATGGATCCTATTTATGATCAAGTGCTCCGCTGCAAGGATGCCCGTGTTAATATCTCATTCTCAGTGTCAGGGAGCTACAACATTTTTGCAGATGTTCTAGGATTTTTGCGATAAACGCATCCATCTTTTGTATAATATAGTTATGATCAGTCTATACATTCGGGCGTGTTCCCCAAGTTTTGTACTTGCATATATTGTGATATTTAACTGTAATACTTGGTGTAACCTGTTTGTATTAGTTTGTTAACGGACAACTTATTCGGTTATTATTTTGTGGAATGGTTGTTAATCTATTATATGTCTTTATATGTTTATCCACCATCTTTTAAAATTGGATTGTCAAAATGGTTTTTATTAAATTAGCTAATTTATTTGACATCCGCTTTCTAAAATAATTGGTGGTTATCTCATACTATTATTTTACGCCAGTGATGCTAAGAATGGACCATCTATGATTCCTGTATTTATTGGAGTATCAGGCTAGCCACCTCTTATTTTAATAACCGGGGTGTCACAAACTGTTGCAATTAGGTCTTCACTTTTTAGGGAAAAAACCTATTTAGATTCACCAAAACAATCCCATATACTTTTGTGAATCTTCTTTGGAACCCATACACTTATGTAACGAAGTTTACTCTTGAGGAGTGCTATTTATACTGCTGACTTAGGGATATTCGAGGGTATTCACTGCTGAAAGTGGAACTGTAATTCTTGTGATTCTCGAGGGAGTCATTGCTGGTTCTAGGCTATGGTCTATATGGGTTTCTATGGAAATTCATTTCAGATTTCTCTACTGTGTTGTAAGTCATGATTTGCAAACATTATTGAAATAAAAGGTTTTAACGTGCAGGGATTTTTTTCCTGAATTTGATTTCTCCTAAAATTTCTTTTATGATTGTTTGCTTTGCATGTTTGATTCCAATCACTTAGATGCATGTTTAGGGTTAATTAAAATTGGTTTGAAGATTCACTCTATTAAATAGGTTTAATTGATTGAAAATTTGTGAATTCATAGATTGGTATCATATCCCACATTCTCAAACGGCTATCGCATTTGAACTAGCTTCAAACAACATTCAAATGAAGCAAAATGGTACGCCCTCGTTTGATACACATTCGATGTAAACTTCAAACGAGCCTTCGAACGAAAAGGACAACTCATTCAAACGAGAATGCCTTATCATTTGATTGAGGCAGGCGAATTCAAAAAAAAAACTAAACATAAAAAGTGCCTCAATTTTAAAAAAAAAATCCCTTTTAGTTTTAATTAAAATAAAACATACCAAAATTAATTTGATGAATGAATCTAAACTTTTAGTAGTATTATGTCTTCATAATGTGGAGATCCTTGAAAGTTGGAGATATCTTGGATATTCGGTATTCGTGACAGCTCGAGTCGAAGTCTAACGGGATACGCCAAAATCTATGTAGGCCTATGCAATTGAGAAGTGACATAAAATATGCTCTTACACTCACGGGGCAAGAGTTTTGCAGTACATCCTGGTGTGGATAAGATGTACCGGGATATACATAGACAACACTGGTGGTCAGGGATGAAGTGGTACATAATAGAGTTTGTCTCGAAGTGCACTATAGTGAAGGTAGACAACCAAAGGCCAACCAAAATGTTGTAGCCGTTAGATGTTCCGATTTAGAAGTGAGAGAGCATATTGATGGATTTTATTACTGGTATACCGACATCATATTGAGGTCACAATTCCATATGGATTATCGTGGATCGTCTAACCAAGGTGGCCCACTTTTTTCAGTTCGGATAGATTTTGCGATGGGCCAATATGCATAGTTGTTTATTGCCGAGATAATAAGGCTACATGGGGTGTCGATCGATATCGTGTCCGGCAGGGACTAGATTTTTTTCTCCCACTTTTGGCAAAGCTTTCAAGAGGCAATGGACTCTGATTTATGCTGGAGTACAACTTACCATCCGCAGACTGATGGGAAGACTGAGCGGGTTAATCAAATGTTGGAGGACATGCTCAGGATATGTAAGCTCAAGTTTTGGGGAGGTTGGGAGCAGTACGTTCCACTGGTGGAGTTCACTTACAATAACTCTTACCAGTTCACCATTGTCATGGCACTTTTTGAGTCATTTTTTGGACGACCTTATCGTTCGCCCACTTGTTGGTTAGAGGTGGGGGATAACAAGATGTTGGGATCGAAGATGATTCAGGATACTACTGCTAAGATTGAGCTCTTTCGAGGATGCATACAAATAGCTCAGAATAGGCAAAAGAGTTATGATGATGCTGACAGGAGACACATAAAGCTAGATGTAAGGGACCAGGTATTGGTACGAGTGCCTCCCATAAAAGGGAGTTATGAGGTTCAGGAAGAAGGGGAAGCCAACGTCGAGGTAAATAGGACATTTCCTGGACATTGAGAGGGTAGGTCCTATTACTTCTAGAATGGGTTTGTCGAAGAATCTACAGAGGATTCATGACGTATTCCCTGTGTCATAACTTAAGAGATATCAAAGGAGCGAGAGGGTTTTTGTCACAATCCACTAGAGGAGATAGCCTTGCAGCCATAAATCTCATACGAGGAGAGACCGATTGATATTCATGATTGCAGTGAGCATAAGTTACGGTCTAAGGTGGTACCCCTGGTTCAGGTTTAGTGGACACACCATAATGTAGATGAGTCGACATGGAAACAGAAGGGTGATATGTGAGAGCAGTGATATATTTACCCCAGGACGTTCGAATTTTGGGGACAAAATTCCTTTGCAAGGGAAAGTACATAACCCCCGTATTTTTTAAATAATTAGTTTTAACATTTTAAATTCCACGTCTGCTTGTTATGTAATTAAAATACGAAATATTGCGTATTCAATAAATACTAATTAGTGAGAATGTGGAAATAAAATTTCTAAGTGAGATTAAGTAAATAAAATTCATTAAATTTTTAGTACATCGTAAATCTAAACAACGAAAATTGACTATATCTTATTATTTTTAGTAATAAGAATAATAAGATATCGAACAGCCCCATCAAAGGTAGCATGCCACCGCGTTCACGTGGACCCAACTTTCAATCCCGTCTCTTAAAAGGCACATCGAATAGCCCCATAAAAGGCTAAAGTGATGGAGAATGAAGTAGGAAAGCTTCTGGATGCATGGACCATTAGGAAAGTTCTATTCCCTAAGTGGCTTTCAAATCCAGTGGTGGTGTGAAAGAGTAATGGAAGTTGAAGAGTTTGCATAGACTTCACTGACCTCAACAGATCATGCCCCAAATATACTTTCCCCCTATCGAAGATTAATTAATTGGTGGATGCCACAACATCACATGAACGAATAAGATTATTGGACTCCTATTCTAAGTACTAGCAGATCTCGCTGTTGAACCCCGACTAGGATAAGATTTTGTTCATCACTCCAGTGGGGATATAATGCTACAAGGTCATGACGTTCGATCTTAATAATGCATGCGCCACCTATCATAGGCTGGTCACCAAAATGTTCAAGCATCAAATATGAGTTACTATGAAAGTCTATATCAATGACATGTTAGTCAAGAGAAAACACCAGGACAACTACCCCATAGACATGTCCAACACCTTCCAAATCCTCAGGAAATTTCGTATAAAGCTTAATGTGAGAAAATTCTCATTCGGTGTCCAGTTAGGAAAGTTTCTGGGTTACTTAGTTATCAAGAGGGAAATTGACCAAATTGATGATATCAAAAGGGTTCAGCCATCGAAGACATTATATGATATTCAAAAGCTTATTGGGATGCTCGCAGCACTCAGTAGCTTCATCTCCATGTCATAGGAGCACTACCGACCATTCTTTTAGCTCCTCAAGAAGGATTAGGGCCTTACCTAGAACGATGATTGTTCAAAATCCCTAGAAGAGATCAAGTCCTATCTTAGAAAACCACCCTTTGCTGATAATCCCCAATTAAAGAGATCTTATATACCTCTACCTTGTAGTGTCAAGTCACGCAGTCATCTTGACCTTAGTATGCAAGAGGGAGGGAAGACAGTGCCCTGTCTATTACACGAGCAAGACACTTATGGACTCAAAGAAATGCTACTGGCTATTGTCAAAGTTATCTTACGCTCATGTATTTGCCTCCATGAATTTTAAGCACTAATCCCACTTTGTGACCCTAATCACTTCATTCCCCCTCAAAGATGTACTCTGAAAATCCAACGTCTCTGGAAGATTGTCAAAATGGTCAATCGAACTCGGAAGGTTCGACATTCACTTTCAGGAAAGAATAGCGATTAAGGGGTAGATCTTAGTCGATTTCATTACAAAATTCATGGGAGATGGACCAACCGACCATTAGCTTACGTAGAAGCCATCGAATAAGGAAACACGGTCCGAGGACTGGACCCTGTACATTGATGGAGCCTCCAATTCTAAGGGGCAGGAGTGGGAGTGGTTTTGATAACCGCAGAGGACACCATTATTGAGAAAGGAATTAAGTTAGGCTTTGAAGCCTCTAACAAGGAAGTCGAGTACGAAGCAATGATAACTGGCTTGTGCAAGGCCCTATTATTTGGGGCAAAGCGGCTCAACGTGTTCAATGATTTAAAAATGGTGTCCAACTAGGTCAGTGATGATTTTAACACAAAATATGATAGGATGGAAGCCTACCTCACGGTGGTTTGCGAGCTTATAACGATGTTCGAAGAAGTCCACGTTCAGCAGTTCCCCAGGAGGCAAAACAATCATGTTGATGCCTTAGTAACCCTAAGATCAGTAGTGGACTCTAACCTCAAATGAACAATCGAAGTAGAATTCCTTGCTAACCCCAGTATTGACAAGATGATCATCGCTGAGAAGATTTTCACCATTAAAAAGGTTCTAACTGGATGAACCCAATTGATACATACCTACAGCATGAGACACTATCAATCGATAAGATATTGGTTCACCAAGTAAGAATAAAGGCAGCTCATTTTTTATTGATCCCGGTGGGAAACTCTACAAATGCTCTTTCACAGGTACTTATCTTCAATGTGTCCACCCAAAAGACGTCGAGCAAGTTCTCTATGATCTTCATGATGGGATTTATGGGAGTCATGTAGGAGGAAAATCTTTTGCATTCTGAGCAATCGAGGAGGGCTACTGGTGGCCATATATGCAGAAGAATGCAAGCATCTACGCTCAGAAGTGTGAAAATTACTAGAAGTTCTCGTTAATGGTTCATCAATCGGCTAATAATCCGAGGACTTTGATTAGCCTATGGCCATTTGCATAATGGGGGTTAGATATCATGGGATCACTATCTATCGCACCTAAGAATCCCAAGTATTTACTGGTCGACACTGACTATTTCACCAAGTGAATAGAGGCATAATCACTGGCCAACATTAGAGATGCCGACATGAAAAGATTCATCTGGAAGAACATCATTACACGCTTTGGGGTACCAAGAGCCATTATCACCGATAACAACACATAATTTGAAAGTTGACCTTTTCAATAGCGTATTACCAAAGTAATGGCTAGGTCGAAGCTTCCAACAAGACAGTGCTCGACGACCTTAAGAAGAGGCTGGAAAAAGTTAAGGGCGCTTGGGTGGACGAGCTTCCCGATTTTATCTAGGCATATCATACTATGCCCAGGAGACCAACTGGGGAATCACCCTTCGTACTCACCTACAGAATGGAGGACATTATACAGCTAAAAAATGACCTTCGGACCATGAGAGCTAGACTGGACGACCAAGGACTTAACGATGATGATCTTCGCGCTAAAATTGACCTAGTGAATGAACAAAGAGAGCAAGTTATGATTAAGCTAGCCTCATATTAGAAACAACTGGTAAGGCAGTACAATAAAAAGGTCAATCCGAGGAATTTCCATGTAGGAGACTACGTCCTAAGGAAAGTTCTCAACAGCACCGTAAGACTATTGAATGGAAAACCGGGGTCAAACTGGAAGGGACATTTCAAGGTGGTTAGAGATGACCTTCAAGGATATTATTACTTGAAAATAATGGAGGGCAAAGAGATTATAAGACCATGGGGTGCGACCAACCTTAAGAAGTTCTACTTCTAGACTTCATATATCTAAGCACATTTAGTTTCTGCAAATTATTGTTTCAAACTTATGCTTCTTGCAATTATAATTTTACGTTATGAATAAATGAAGGCCATTCTATTTCAATGACTTGATTATCTCAATTTTATGCATCATTTCCAAATAATTAGTCCTCATCTTTGGTTGCAGAGGAGCATCTCACTTGATTACATTAAGTTATTTATCTTATTCCAATCAAGGAATTTCCTCACACCAAATATGATTCAAGTTAATTGCAGTAAACTCTTTAGTTTATTTCAATTAAGTTATATCCTTAGTCCCTCACTATTCAACTACAATAAGATGTTCAGTTTATTCCAGTGAAGTGAAAGTGTTCGTAGGTCTTTGTTATGTTTAAACACAAATGACCTCACGAGTTGCCCATGAAATAATAAAAAGCCCGACGGAGGATCTTTAGGCATAAAAGCCAACTCCAGTTGGTCTGAAAAATCCTGAACGGTTGGATGGCCCATTAACCAGGTGCAAATTTCCATCTTCTTTCCTACGCCCAAGGGAGTGTTATGACACGACCTAAAAGGTAAGGGAGACGGAATAATTGCCACACCCTTCTTTTTGGTATGAATGTTCAAGAGAATATATATAAAACAACGAATTAAAGTTAAGGCGAAAAATGGAAATTTATTCATTATTGAAACGTTACACAAAGTGTATCACCATCGCAGGGGTAAATTACATTTTATTGTTAACACGAAATACAAAGTAGATAATAGAAAAGTGCCACTCCTTTCTCCCATCTAGCTTAGTCTCTGTCTCAATAGTCACATATGTAAACAGGTGATTGATGTGTGTCTCAAAAGGGAAAAGAAACTATCCTCTTTTTCTTAGGACATCTGGAGGAAAAATAAATTAGCACAAATATGCTAATCAAGCTTTACAAATTTTATTAGAAATATTTTTATAGATGAAAGGTGGAGTGGTCAAATGTCTATATACTTTACATAAGAAAGTCAAAGAATTAAAACTGATAATCCCATACTTATCAGATTGCAAAGTGTGTACAAAATTAAGTAAGCCATCAGTATAACCAGATAAAATCAACCCAAAACCTTTGGGGAAAAGTAACCAGCTAGCCACACTACCTAAGTGGCACACATACGTATGTAGGAATAATCCGGGCTCTCAATCATATGAGACCATAGGCCAAGTAAAAAATTTTGTTGGATAACTTGGCATTCAACTTGCTATTATTACTAATGCTTTTAAAATATACAACAAAGCACAAAAGTACAAGGTGAACTGAATCGTTACAAGGAATTGTTATGATATCAATTATTATATGAGAAGGGTTCAAAATAGATCGAATGATCATATTGAAAACAAAAAATGATTTAATAACATTGTAAGGACATGTCTTTATAAATGTCCGTTATCAATTTAGTATGTCGTATACCGACACACCAACAAAGAACGTTCAAGATCATACAAGCGTCGAGACGAATACGATTATCAAAGCTTCTTCAACATTTAAGCCCAACAAGGATGAATTTGGTGAAATGTGTTTAAGTTCCATTTACATTTTACATTAAAAGTGTTGGGATATTTTTATAAAAGTATAAATGTTTTTTGAAAAGATTTTAAATGATTTTAATCATAAAAAGTTTTTGGATAAACGTTTTTAGATTCGTAAGAGTTTTGGTTTTAAGGTTTCCAAAATTATTAATACTTTGCTGATGAATCTCAAGATTTGTACCTGGTCATTCAAACGAGATAAGATCTCGTTCGAACGAGATCATAGATGGTTCAAACGACATTACAGTTTGTTCGAACGACATAGTTTATTCTTGACACATCACTACCTTGATTTTTAGTATTTAAAGGGTGTCCGACTACTGATTTTCGTGTGGAGAAACACTAGTTTTGTACAGAATATGATTATGAGCATTTTGGTTTATTCTCTAACAATTTAAGAGTTCAATGTCTTGTTTTATAATTCACAAAACCCCAAGTACTTTTGTGTGAGTTTTTTTTTTTGGAACCCAAGAACATTACTTTTCTTTTGTTCATTCTTTGTGGGGAGATCTCTACAACCGAGATCTACGTCCTATTGTGGAGTGAGTCACTACGAAGTTTATGGCTGCATGTCATTGAGAATCTTACTGCGTGAAGGTTCTTTGCTGATCTGGACTGAGGTTCATAGGGAGTGCTGTGGTATTCTTGGGCTGACGATAGGACTGCGGTTCTTGTGGATTTGCTGCGTGTGGGTCCATTGTTGACGACATCAACTGACACCAGAGGGTATTCGTGTGTCAAAAATCTATTTCATTGTAATCCATTGTAAGTTTCAATTTACTAATTATAGTGAGATAAAAGGTTTTGTCCCTGTGGGGATTTTTCCTGAAATTTGGTTTCCTTTGCATGCTTATTGCTTTATGATTTCATATAACTTAGATTTATATGTTAAGACTGAATTAAAACTTAGGATTCATTAAAACTAGTTTTGTTGACACATAATGAAAATTGATTTATTTGAGTAGTTTCATTTGTTCCACTATAGCGCACATTCAAATTGGTGTCAGAGCGGGTATCGCTAATTTATCGCGTTTGATCTTGTTTTCCGAAAAATTATGTTTGAACCTATTTTTCTAAAAAATGGCTTTTGGAGGTTTTGATGATTTTCGATGTCAACTTTTTGAAAGTCTAATTAGAAAATTCACACGAACTCCTACTTTATATCTTCAGTTGAAAATGATTCTGAGAGATGTTCGAGATGTGAGGGAATTGGTCACATGATAGATGAGTGTAAGGACATAATTTTATAAATGTCCGGGGTAGAATCTAGGAATTTTTTATTTTCTCCTAGATCACAGTTTGTATGTCTAATACCGCTACATTCGGCTCATCAACACGATCATCCTCGACGGCCTTTATCCGAATTCAATGCATCCATTATCTTCACATGCATCATTCTACATGCGACGTGCTGCTCAGCTCATTCCCACTACTCCACTACGCTTTATCGGTAAAAAGTTTTATTGGAGCTTTAAATATTTGCATAAATATTTGGGAATTTTTTTGAAAATTATTTTTGAAGTCTGGATTAATTTTTTATCAAAAGCAAAAAAAATTCTAAGTGTAGAAGCGAAGTGCCTTGAACGACGAGCTCTCTTAAACGACTTTGAATGTCGTTTGTGCGAGATAGGCATGTCGGGTGATCTCGTTCGAACGAGTTTTGTCCTTCATTCGAGAGACATGGCTATCTCGTTCGAATGAGCCACCACCTCGATTTTCGTATAAATATCTGATCTCCTTCTACACGATTTTTAAGTCTTTCTGCAATCTCAAAATTATGCGAAAACAGTCCAGAATAAGACTTCATCTTTTTAAGGTTTTCTAAACCTTTTTTATTCACAAAACCATTACCATATATGTGTGTGAATCTTTAAACCTTCAAGAGGATCTTTTACTCATTTGGAGTAATTTGCGAGGAAACCGTTCTCTTCTTCATTACTGCCCTACTGGAAAGGGATAGTTCCATCCGACGACATCAGAATCGACACCCGAGGGTATTTCTGTGTCACATATTTTCATTGTAATCCGTGTAAGCCGTTCTCTTACAAAACTATAGTGAAAATAAAAGGTTTTTCCCCTTTAGGGGAATTTTCCTCATTTGTGTGTGTTTAAATGTTCTTGCTTGATTTTATCACAATCAATCACACCTAGATGCATGTTTAGGACTTAATTGATAGAAATCGAGTTTAATTAAATAACTTTCTTATTTGAACGCAAGCGCACTCTTCTCAAATTGGTATCAGAGCCAGTTACACAATTTTACCTTGTAATTTTTCGCAAAATTTTCTAAGATATTAATTTTCTGAAAAATTGATTATTGAAAACGTGTGTGTTCATAATGAAGAAGTTATATAATAAAATGCCAGTTTTTGACAGGACAAACTATGCATATTGGAAAGCCCGCATGCGATCTGCATTAAAAGCCGTTGATGAACATGTCTAGATTTTGGTTGAAAGAGGGTCGACACCTCCCTCCGTCACTCTTGAAAACGTGACCAATTTAAAACCTGTTACTACATGGACTGAAGAAGAATTTAAATGGACATCTTTTAATTCTAAGGGTTTAAGTGCTATTTCTGGGTCTGTCACTCCTGATGAGTTCAAACGCATAATGACGTGCACCACGTCAAAAGTGGCATGGGATGTTTTTCAACTTATCCATGAAGGTACTAATGTTGTGAAAGAGTCAAAACTGCAAAATTTAACAACTCAATTTGAAACAATCACCATGCTTGAATCTGAATGTTTTGATGAATTTTATTCTAGACCATCAAATATTGTTAACACTAGCTTTAATCTTGGTGAACACATTCCTAATGCTAGAGTTATCAAAAAGATTCTTAGATCACTGCCTAAGCGTTTTATCCCCAAAGTTTGTGTTAAATTCTATGGGTAATTTAAATACGCTTAAATTGGAGGAACTTATAGGAGACTTGCAAACATATGAAATTGATATGTTTCCTAAATCCGTCAAGTCTAAATATAAGGGAATCACACTTAATGCCCAGGAGAGAAAGAGTGAGGGGTCGATAAGAAAGAGGGGAGAGTCATCTAGAAAAAGAGAGACTGATACGTCTGATTCTGAATGTGATTTTGACTTAGATGTTTTGGCCCTATTTGCTAAAAATTTCAAGAGAATTCTCAAATTCAAGAAAAATGGTAATTTTAAAGATAAAAAGAAGTTTGAGAAAAATAAGTTTGAAAAGAAAAATGAAAAAGATTTTAAAGATCCTACTAAAAAGGAAAGTGAGAGATGCTTTGAGTGCGACGGTAGGGGTCATAGAGCTTATGAGTGTGCTACTATGCTTAACAGAGAAAAGGGAAAAGCTGTTCTTAATGCTACCCTTAGTGACTACAGTGAGGTCGAGTCGGTGGATTCGGGAGATGAGTCACCGCATGAGTGTAACTTCACCACATTCATGGCTATTCATGTGAGTACATCTAGTGCTCCTCACGACGATGAGGATAATACTTCACAGGGACACCTCGACAGTGAGATCGATGAGAGTGAGGGGGAGGATGACACAAGTGAGAGCGAGAGTGATCTTCAATGCGCCTACGCCGAGCTTTATTCTGAGTCATTTAAAACTAAAAAGAGTAACAAAGCGTTAGTTCTTAGGATCACCTCTTTAGAGAAAGATTTAAGAAAAGTGAGAGAGAGAGAGAGAGATTCCTCCACCTGCACTACCTTAAGAGAGAGAGAGTCTGCCTGTGTTGAGAAAGAGAGTTTATTTAGAAAGAGAGAGAGTTATTTTGAGAAAGAGAGAGGGGACTTGACGAAACAAGTGGCTTATCTTTAGAGTGAGCTCCATTCCTCCGTAGAGACTCAGAAAAAACTTGAAGCCCTTGTAGCCCAGCTTACTCATGATCTAGAGAGAGCATGAAAAGTCAAGGTACAAATCGAGGACAGATCTGGGAAGATGGGAAAGATGCTCCTCGGCCCCGCTATAGGTTTTGGTGATAGGCAGGGAATAGGTTATGATGGTGCTTCCACATACCAAATTGCACCTGTACAAGTTCCTGAGTTTACTACGACTCCTTATGGCCATCGTCAAAAACCTCGAAGGAGAGTTCGACTAAGAAAAGCAAACCAAGGCCCGCCTTTGACTGTGTTCTTTTGTTCATATTACAAAAGAAAAGGCCACCACAGGGAATTTTTCTATAGTATGGGTCGGACACGACGTACTATTGCTCCACCATGATTTTACTAGTTTAAGAGAGCGAGTTGAGTTTTTAGCTGCCACATCACAAAGTTTGATGGAGAAATTCTGACGGATGTCTTTACCGTCAGTGAATGCTTCTCATATTCCGGCAAAACCAACAACAATAAAGGTAAACAAAAGGTCACCACTTCTTGGGTACCTAAGAAAGATAAAAAGGCCTTTGTTGTTCATGTCGCTCTCAAAGCACATAATACCCTACAGTGGTATTTTGGTAGTGGGTGCTCCAGACATATGACAGGTGATGCCTCATTTTTTACTTACCTTGAGGATTATAGGATGGAAGAGTAGCCTTTGGAGATGGGAGCAAGTCTAGCATTGTAGGATGAGGTACTGTAGAGTTATCAGTATTTCCTAAGCTAGAAAATGTTTTGTACGTCAAAGGTTTGAAAGCAAACCTTCTCAGCATTAGCCAGCTTTGCAATGCTGACTTTGTCGTAAAGTTTGACCGGGGCGCATGTAATGTCTATAATCAAGCCGGTAAACTTTTAGTGCGAGGGGTGAGGACAGAGGATAATTTCTATGGGACTGAGCCCAAGTCCTCACTTGTCCGCAATAGCGCCACAATCACTCCTATGGATCTGTGGTACTAACGTCTAGGTCACGTGAACGTTAGAGATTTAACTCGTTTAGCTAAAAAGGAGCTAGTACGTGGCTTACCATCACTTGTAAATCCAACTTCGACTGTTTGTGGACCCTGTCAGCTGGGAAAATAAATTCGTAGCCCCCATAGGAAGTTGCATTCCATTACCACCTCTCGTGTACTTGAGCTTATTCACATGGATCTTATGGGTCCTACTCGCACTGAGAGTCTGGGTGGTAAGAGGTATATCCTCATGATGGTGGATGATTTCTCCATATACTCGATTGTAGGTTTTCTAAGGGAGAAATCCGATGTTGTGGAGTTTTTAACAGCCAAGTGTCGTGTCCAACAAAATCAACACGGATTCACTATTAACAAGATACGTAGTGACAACGACACTGAATTTAGGGATACAAAGGTAGATCTTTACTGAGATAGCATTAGGATCAAACATGAGTTTTCTGCTGTGAAGACTCCTCAACAAAATGGGATTATTGAGAGAAAGAATAGGACGATTCAGGAAATGGCTAGATCTATTCTTCTAGGTCGTAAGGTTTCTAGGAGATTTTGGGCACTGCATGACACACGGTGAATAGGGTTTACCTGCGTCCACTCACACTTAAGACGCCTTATGAATTATGGACTGGCAAGAAACCCACCCTTGCATATTTCCGTATTTTTGGGAGTAAATGCTACATCCTACGGGATAGAGAGCAATTAGGAAAGTTTGACTCCCGAAGTGACGAGGGAATACTGTTAGGCTATTCATCGAATAGTAGAGCGTATGGGGTTTTTAACCTGAAGAGCTCTAAGATTATGGATTCAATAAACGTCACCGTGTAAGATGATGAACCTTCTACACTTATTGATACTAGCCTTCAGTGTGAGGATGAGGATGTTTCTAGTAGTAATTTACTTGTACCTCACCCACACTCTGTGGACCCTACTCCTGCGCTAGGGGACACACCTGCTTGGGTTCACAAGAGTCATGACCCTTCTTCTATTGTTGGTGATCCCACTCTAGGGGTTAAGACTCGTGCTCAACTAGAGAACGTTCTTAGCCATTTTTACTACACATCCAAAGTCGAGCCCAAGAATAACAAAGAAGCACTCAAGGATGAACACTGGATATCTGCCATGCAGGATGAGTTGCTTCAGTTTAAAAAGAATAATGTCTGGGAATTTATCCCCCAACCTAGTGAGACTAATGTGATAGGTACCCGATGGATTTTCAAGAATAAAATGGATAAAAATGGTACCATAATTAGAACCAAGGCTAGGTTGGTCGTTCAAGGCTACACATAGATAAAAGGTGTAGACTTTGGGGAAACATTTGCTCCTGTTGTGAGGCTTGAGTCCTTCCGCTTACTACTCGCCATCGCATGTCATCTGCGCTTCAAGTTATATCAGATGGATATTAAGAGTGCCTTTCTAAATGGCATTCTATAGGAAGAGGTTTACGTGGAACAACCAAAAGGGTTTGAAGACCCTAAGCACCCGGAGCATGTCTAGTATCTGAGGAAAGCCTTATATGGTTTGAAAAAAGCACCCCGTTCTTGGTACGAGAGTCTTATTTCCTATCTCTTAGTTCATGGTTTCAAGAGAGGGGGAGTTGATATGACGTTGTTCATCAGGAGAGATGACGGTGCTATTTTGGTTGCCCAAGTCTATGTGGACGACATAGTCTTTGGATCCACGTGCTCCCAATATGCTCATCAATTTAAGGAGGAGATCAAAAGTGAATTTGAGATGATCATGGTTGGTGAGATTAGTTTCTTCCTTAGTCTCCAGGTTCGTCAGCTAGAAGATGGGATGTTCATCTCCCAATCTAAGTGTGCTAGAGACTTAGTAAAAAAAATTGGGTTAGACTCCGCTAAGCATGCACGTATACCTATGAGTACCGCTACCAAGCTTAGTAAGGACACTTCAGGCAAGGACGTAGATCAAACCTTGTATCGGAGTATGATAGGTAGTCTTCTCTACTTGACTGCCTGTCGTCTCAACATAGCCTTTAGTGCTGGAGTCGGTGCGCGATATCAGGCGTCCCCAAAAGAGTCACATTTACTTGCTCTAAAACGTATTATTAAATAAGTGAGTGGGACTCTCTCATACGGTTTTTGGTATTCCTTTGATACCGATGACTGTTTGTTCGCCTATTCGGATGCCGATTGGGCCGGGGATATAGATGGTTATAGGATAACTTCTGGTGGGTGTTTCTATTTTGGTTCTGCTCTTGTCTCCTGGCTGAGCAAGAAGAAAAATTCCATCTCTTTGTCCACCGCGGAGGCTGAGTACATAGCCTTCGGGAGTTGTTGCACGCAACTCTTGTGGATGAAGAAAATGTTGGAGGATTTTGAGATTTCACAAGACACCATGACTATTTCATGTGATAACACGAGTGCGATACACATATCCCGCAATCCAATCCAACATTCTCGCACAAAGCACATCAGGATACGCGAGTACTTTATACGTCAGTTAGTTGAGGAGAAAGTCGTATCCCTGAGTTTCGTACCCACCGACCGTCAGTTAGCCGACATTTTCATGAAACCTTTAGATGCCCTTAGATTTGAGAGTCTTAGGAAGTCTTTGGGTATTTGCACAGTTGACTGAGGGGTTGGTCTGTGTCTAGGATAGGACGTTTTTTCATGTTCATATCATATGCTTCCTATTGCTAGTTTGTTTGATATGTATTATTGCTTTGTTGTACATTTATTTTTTTTTCAAAATCCAAAAAGATTTTTGTTTCATAAATTTTTTTGAAAAATCTAAAAATATTTTTGTATTTTATTTGCACCTTTTATAGATGAGCATTTATGATAGCCAAGTCAAAATTTCATTTCACTTATCCATGTGACTGTTTGATAGAAATTTGAGACGCTACATCATTTCATCCATGTGCTTTACATTGATTGGAATCTTTGAGATGTGATTAGTGATATCTTTCTATATGTTTGACTCTTATCTCCTTTATTTCACACATGCACGTCTTTATTTGATTATTGTACTTGTCTATCACATATTGGCTCGAGTGTTTCCATCTCAATTTTGTCTATACAACTAACCTTATGCGATAAAACTTGACAAGATTGGAATGCATGTAAAAACCGTTTTGGTGAGACTATGTGTTTATTTGAAAATGGGAAAGGGCTGCGAAAGGTTCATTTAGCCTTTGTGATTCTAAACCACCGTTAAAAAGGACCTAAAAATTTGAGAAATTTTATAATCCGGGGTCCAAAGAGGTTAAAAGAGCCTGAAAAAATTAAAGGCAATAAAAAGAAATATATGCCAAATATGGGCCATTAGGTTTCACCATCAATTCTCCAAAGTTTGAGAATTTAGAACGCCTCTATTCAAAATATAAATCTGAGGGAGTTTGGTTGGAGATTATAAACGGGTTTACACTTCCTTGAAAGTCCTGAAAAAGCATGAAATAGTTTTGGACGTTATTGGTGTGGAAATCTCTTTGAGCTTTGATTTGTTTATTTGATTGAGTCAATGTCTCATATTACCATCTTTTTACACCAAAGGAAGATTTTGAGTTCATTCGTTAGGAGTATCCGATATTCATCGTGCACATATGTCATGTTTGTATGCATTGATTTTCCTATCGAATTTGATCACACCCCTTCATTTTCACTATCATCGACTTGGTTGTTTTTGTGTTCTTTCATGGTGTGATTCTTTGTTGTATACTATGTGTGAAATTTTTTGAAAAATACAAAAATATCAGTTTATTCCCGTGTGTCATTCTCCATGTGCATTCACTTATGCTTCTCATAACTGTCTATTTTGGGACATCATAAAAAGGGGGAGAAGAATTATGGGGGAGAATTGTTTTGGTGTTTGGTTGATTTATGAATGATTTGCTTAAGCTTAATTGATCATCAATTTTTGCATATCATTATATTTCAAAATGTTGCTTGTCACGGATATTTACTTTATCTCATGTGTGTAGGTACAACACTGTTCATTATTGGATTGCACACCCTCATTAGAAAAGCTTTGGAAGTTTCTGAAGAGCTGAATATTTAGAAGACATGTCATTTAGTATTATTAGTTTGAGGGTTTAATGAGGATATTATCTTGTTTGTCAGTTGATTGCATAATTCGATTTTGTATGTATGTACCGGCATAGACATAGGGGGAGATTTGTAAGGACATAATTTTATAAATGTCCGGAGTAGAATCTAGGAATTTTCTATTTTTTCCTAGATCACAGTTTGTATGTCTGATACCGCTACATTCGTCTCATCAACACGATCATCCTCGACGGCCTTTATCCGAATTCAATGCATCCATTATCTTCACGTTCATCATGCTACATGAGACGTGCTGCTCAGCTCATTCCCACTACTCCACTATGCTTTATCGGTAAAAAGTTTTATTGGAGCTTTAAATATTTGGGAAATTTTTTGAAAATAATTTTTGAAGTCTGGATTAATTTTTTATCAAAAGCAGAGTTTTTTCTAAGTGTTGAAGAAAAGTGCCTTGAATGACGAGCTCGC
Organism: Sambucus nigra; assembly: GCA_949130495.1. Classification (NCBI taxonomy): domain Eukaryota; kingdom Viridiplantae; phylum Streptophyta; class Magnoliopsida; order Dipsacales; family Adoxaceae; genus Sambucus; species Sambucus nigra. Next base: position 632,613,178 of record OX422211.1, on the reverse strand, counting down.
TCAAACGACTTTGAATGTCGTTCACGTGAGATAGGCATGTCGCGCGATCTCGTTCGAACGACTTCTGTCCTTTGTTCGAGCAATATGGCTATCTCGTTCGAATGAGCCACTGCCTCGATCTTCGTATAAAGATTTGATAACCTTTTACGCGATTTTCAAGTCTTTCTACAATCTCAAAATTCTGCGAAAACAATCCAGATTAAGACTTCATCTTTTTAAGGTTTTCTAAACCTTTTTGATTCACAAAACCATTCCCATATATGTGTGTGAATCTTTAAACCTTCAAGAGGATCTTTTACTCATCTGGAGTAATTTGCGAGGAAGTCGTTCTCTTCTTCATTGCTGCCCTACTGGAAAGGGATAATTCCAGCCGACGACATCAGAACCGATACCCGAGGGTATTTCCGTGTCACATATTTTCATTGTAATCTGTATAAGCCGTTCTCTTACAAAATTATAGTGAAAATAAAAGGTTTTGCCCCTTTGGGGGATTTTTCCTCATTTGTGTGTGTTTGAATGTTCTTGCTTGATTTTATCATAATCAATCACACCTAGATGCATTTTTAGGACTTAATTGATAAAAACTGAGTTTAATTAAATAACTTCCTTATTTGAACGCAAGGGCACTCTTCTCAATGAGTGTCCCATAAATTTATGGAAGTAATTGAAAAATCGACGTCTCATGTTTCTACCCTTAGTGATAGTGATTCAGAAGAAGAAGTTTTTTATGCTTCTAGGCGAGAGATTCCCACCCGTGTGATTAGTGATGATAGTGAGGGTGATGTAAGTGAGGATGATCGTGACTTTCAAATGCATTTCAATGAACTTTATACAGAAGCTTTGAAAATAAAGAAAGAAAATTTGAAATTAAAATCCCAATTGCAAGAACGTGCCTTAAAAAATGATAATGATGTTTTAGTTGAAGAACTTATTGTACGAGACAAAATTTTAAAAGAGAAGCTAGGATATGTCGAGGGTGAGAAATATGATCTTCGAGGCGTGATGGAAGCTATGAAAAAGGAGCTTCTTGAGTTTGAGGATTCCAAACGCTTACTTGAATATAGGATAGGTGAACTTGAGAAAAGTTTGAGAGATTCGAGTAAAGTAAAATTTTATTTCGGCTCTCGATCCGAAACATTAGATAATATTTTAGGGACTGTCCAAATTAAGGAGGATAGGGGTGGTATAGGATTCGGTGAGAGTGTCGCACCTATTCCCACAGCCAAACCCACACGTGTGAGAGAGCCTCTTACGATTGTTAGGAGAGAGGCACCAAGGGTTGTTTGGAGAGAATGACCTAGGGTTGTTAAAAGAGAAACACCGAGTGTTGTCAAGAGAGCGCCACCTAGAAATTTGAGGAAAGGACCACCTTTAGGTAACATTCGTCGCTCGGTTTACACTTGCACACATTGCGGTAGGCAAGTCATCTTAGATGTTTCTATTACATACTTTTCAATGGGCCTAGGAAGTTTAATAGAAAAGTAAATTCAATTCTTAAAACCCCCATACCTCGTTACACATCGATTTGAGTGAGGAAATCGGATTTAGAGGCTTATGGTCTAATTGTTCATGACTCTCGTTTGCTTGCGCGTGATTCACCTCATGTGAGATCTTTTGGTTGATTGTGCTGATATTTGTCATACAATAGCTGTGCGTCTTATACTTTTGCTAGTGTTATGACTCACTTTGTTGTAGTTTAAATTGACTTTTCTTATGATAGCTACTGTTTTGAATCTATCAACATCTTTCAGGCATTATTTTCTGGAATTTTTTCACTGGGTGACACTGCATGACATTTTAGGCAAACTGTGAAAATGTGATATCACGTTCGAATGGGATTTTATGTAGCGCGAAACCCTTCTCGCGATATTCCTTGTCGTTCGCACGATAGGCTGTTTTGTTCGAGCAACCTCTGGAGAATTTCTTTTCTCTTTTGTTGCAGCACCCTGAGTTCATTGGTTTCATACCCTGGATTCACTAGCCAGGGGACTTCACCCCATTCGTATGGCTTCCCTTATGATAGAATTTAGAGAGGTATGTATATGCAAGTCATAAGTCAGAAGATATGCCAATTTAAAATATGCATTCCATTATATCCGGAACCATATGTGTTTAACGACATAAACCACAACGTTTAACTGTCCCCATACTAGTCTCCGAGACTTAATGACAACCCTATAAGCCACCAAGTGTAATTTACCTCATACTAATTTCTAAAAGTCCAAAACCATATAACCCTACTTTCTCCTAGTCCTAGACTAGCTTACTGAATGAAAAGGACACTTACTTCCATCTATTAATTAATTAATTAATCCCCGTCATAAGCCCGAACACTCCTTTTCTAACCTTGGTTATTGATTCCCCTAATACCAGACCCTAATACTCTGTTTTGCTTCATACAAGAAGGTTCCTAAGCCTTAAACCTTAAAAGAAAAGAGTATAAAAAGTTTTAAATTTTCAGGGTTAAAAATAGGGTACCGGTCGACCGACCCCCAGTCAACCGCGCTCTTTAAAATTGGCCTTGTAAGAAAAGCAATAAGCCCTTCCCATAAGTCCCGATCGATCAGTCTCTCTATCGCAGTCGACCATGCTATAAAAAAAATTCCTTTAGAGAGAAGGAGTAGGCTTTTATCTTTAGGCCCGGTCGATCGGGCTCTGGACTGCGGTCGACCGGTCATACCAGATCCCACGGCCAACCCCCCATTTCTCTCTTGTAAAAACTAAATCTCTAACCTATTTTCTTCCACATATCTCAACCTCATCATCTAATAACTTCACCCCATCATTTTCACACAACGACAAACTCATATAACTAACTCCAATCCTATCTAAATCAAAATCTAAGGGTTTAAACATCAAACTCATCAAAATACATAAGTGGTTTAAATCTCAAAAACTCAATCATACATATGCAAGTTAGAAACTTGCCTCAAGTTTTTAGTCTTAGATTCTCCACTCGTAGTAACGATTTCTAAGCTCCAATCAACAAATCTCCTATTTCTCTCTTTTTTCTCCCAAGTTCTCTCTCTCTCTAGCTCTCTTTAGGTTTAGGAACAAAATGAGAGATAAAGTAATCTTTCAAGACTAAATGCCCAAATACATTAAGTCCAACATTAAATGCTACTACACAATTAAAATGACTCGTAACGACACAATTAAGCCATAATCGATCAAAAGTACCCGGAACCCAAAAATACAACTTGGTAATTATTTTGACTATTTGAACCATTTTCGGACAAATCGCGCCCTCTAAATTGGCATCCGAGATATCATAAATTATTTCATGTTCAACATAATATTAATTCATCAATAGTGATCCACTTGGAATATAAGTCATAACTGTCGCTTAAAGCACAACGACGCAACAAAACATAATATGATGCTATTTACATTCACTTAATTGTAAATATGTAAAACTCAGTAAATAGTATCTCTTAAATCACTTAAAGTAATATTTACTTCAACTTCCTTTATTTTATATAATTAACCCAATAGGCAAATTAGTATAAAAATAATTACTCATAAATAATGGGTATTACATATCCCCCCCCCCCCCCTTACAAGGGAATTTTTTCCTCAAAATTCAGGCGTACCTTGTAAAAAGAGATGTGGATATTTCTCTCAAATATCATCCTCACGCTCCCAAGTTGATTCCTTGGCATTGTGATGTCCCCATTGAACACGAACCAAGGGCACCACCTTTGACCTTAGCCTACGCTCTCAGTGATCTAAAATAGCAACGGGTTGTTCCTCATATGAAATATCGGGTTGTAACTCAATATCATCCAAAGGAATGTGCCAATGAGCTCCCTCGTACCTTTTATACTGATTCAAAGATGAGACATGAAACACATCATGAATCTGTTGTAGGCATTCCGACAAAGCAAGTCGATATGCTACGGGGCCTACCTTTGTAATAATGGGAAAAAGGGTCTACATAGCGCGACGCAAGCTTGCCTTTCTACCCGAATCGCATTATACCCTTCATCTGGGATACCCGCACTAAAACTTGGTCCCTTACTTCCAATTCCACATGCCTTCGATTCGCTTCGGCATAAATATTCCGATGGTCTTGTGCAATTTGGATGCGGTTTCGAATAAGCTCACTCTTCAAAGAGGTATCTTAGATCATTTTAGGTCTAAGGAGCTTATTATCTCCTACTTCTAACCAACAAGCAGGTGATCTACACAGCCGACCATACAATGCTTCATACGGTGCCATAATTGGTACGAATTATTATATACAAATTCGACCAAGGGAAGGTATTGCTCCCATCCTCCTTTAAAATCAAGTACGCACATTCGAAGCATATCCTCCAACATTTGGTTGACTCTATTCGTTTTCCTATCTATTTGCGGGTGGTAGGAGGTACTCAACTTCAATTCGGTCCCCATAGCTTCTTGGAAACTTTGCCAAAAATGGGATACAAAAATCTTGTCTCAGTCTGAGACTATATTGATAGGCATCCCATAAAGTTTCACAATCTCTACAATAAAGAGCCGGGCGTAACGTGTCGTATTGTAATTTGCCCGTACCGGTAAAAAGTTGTAATACCCCTTATTTTTGAGTAATTGTTTTCATATTAATTTTCCATGCTTGTTAATTATATATAGTAAAGGAAGTTGGAGTAAATATTACTTTAAGTGAATTATGAGATAATATTTACTGAGTTTAACATATTTACTGTTAAGTGAATGTAAATAGCATCATATTATGTTTTATTGCGTCGTTGTGCTTTAAGCGACGGGTATGGCTTATATTCCAATTGAATCAATATTGATAATTAAAATGATGTTGGAACATGATCCGAAAATAGTTGAGATAGTCAAAATAAGTACCATATTGTATTTTTGAGTTCCGGGTACTTTTGACCGGTTATGACTTAATTATGTTGTTGCGAGCCATTTTAATTGTGTAGTAGCATTTAAATGTGGGATTTAGTGTTAATGGGAATTTAAGCCTTCCAACAATAATTATTCTCATTTATATCTTCTAAACCTAGAACGAGAGAGAGAGAAAGAGAATTTGGGTGAAAAAGGAGAGAAGAGGAAGAGAATTGAAGATTGGAGCTTGAATTTGTTGCTACCGGATGATAATCCGAGACTACAACCTTAAGGAAAGTTTCTAACTTGCAAATTTATGATTTAGTGTGGATAAATTGTATTGATAGTTATGTTTTTGAATATTTGAGCCATTACGGGTTTTGATGAATTTTTAGTGTTTAAACCCTTAAGCATTGATTTAGACAAGAATTTGTGTTGGTTACATTAGTTAATGGTTGTGTAGGATTGATTTGGTGGGATCATTGATGGATGAGGTTGACTAGATGGAAGAGAAATGAGTTTGGGGTAGTTTGGGTTCTTAAGACCCATAGCCGAAATTAGGCATTCTGACCCAGGCGAATCGATCCGCCCCTAGCGAATCGATTCGCTAAAATGGTAGGCTACAAGTGTGTGTTTGCTGAATCAATTCGGACTACCCGAATCGATTTGGAAAACATGCAGAAAGGTTAGTCCTCTTGACCGAATCGATTTGGCGATTCTCTTTCAAGACCGAATCGATTCGGACAGGGCGAATCGATTCGAAAATCCTGCTGTTAGGATATTGTGATTATAACTATTCTTATGAATGTGGTATTTTATAAATGGATAAAGCGCTTCATAAATAAACTAATTTCAAATAAGTTTCCAAATGCGGAATGGACTTGTGAAATTATATTGTGCAAAACTGAGATGGAAGCTTATTAAGTGAGAATTTAGTTATTTCTCTTGCATTATTGAATAGTTATCTTTATAACTGACATTGCGCTAGGTTGTGCATTTAGATGAGAGGTGAGTAGGCCTGTCAATTGAGCCGAGCAGGCCCGAAGCCTGTTTGCTCGACCCGCTAAATTTGGACCGAGCTTTTATTGAGTTTGAGCCGAGCCGAGTTTGAGCCGAGATATTAAGCCCGAATTCAATTTGAGCCGAGCGCGAGCAAACCACTTTCAAGCCCGAACTAGGCTCGACCCGAAATTATATATATATATATATATATATATATCTAGGAGAAGGCTCACCTACATCATGCTCTATACATCATCCATGCATCACGCTTAATTACAAGCCCTAAAAAACTTTTTTTTTCAAATTTTATATTTTTCCCTTGAAATTAACCTTCTAATCAACCCATATGCAAAAAATTAGGTCAAAATATATTTTGTAACTATTTTTAAAAAATCCACAAAAAACTGCTAAAAATACCTTATTTATAAGGGTCTGCGCCAGCAGTTTTTTGTGAATTTTTTAAAAATAGCTACAAAATGTATTTTAACCTAATTTTTTTCATATGTGTTGATTGGAAGGTTAATTTCAAGGGAAAAAATATAAAATTTGAAAAAAATGTTTTCTAGGGTCTAGAATTAGGTGTGATGTATGGTGTGATGTATAATACATGATGTAGGTGAGCCTTCCTCTCTCTCTCTCTCTCTCTCTCTCTTATATATATATATATATATATATATATATATATATATATATAATTATTTTATTTTCTCTAATATGTAAAAAATATTTTAAAACAAAATAATTTTTATAATTTTATCCTTATGCAAATAAACTATTGGACTTAATATTAAAGAAACAAAAATAAGGTGGGTCATTTATTAATTTACTTTACTTAATCTTATGGGACTTGTCAATATTAATGATGAAATCTATTTTTTTTTAGAGCTGAAATCTGTTATTTTAGTGCTGAAATGTGGTTTTTTAATGCGAAAATGTCAATATTAGTGCTTAAATCTATTTTTTTAGTGCTGAAATGTGTTTTTTTAGTGCTGAAATATGCTGGAATCTATATTTTAAAATGCTGAACTATGTTTTACTAATGTTGAAATGTCAATATTAGTGCTGAATTCCATTTTTTAGTGTTGAAATCTGTTTTTTTATTGCTAAAATGTATTTTTTATTGCTGAAATATGAATATTTATTATTAAAATAAATAAAAAATATGTATTAGAATATTAAATTCGGGCCTGCTCTAATCGGGCCCGAAGCCCGATTTACTTTGTGAGCCAAGCTTGAGCCAATCACTCTCAAGCTCGATCTGACCGAGCTTGAGCCTGAGCCTCAGCCAAGTAAATCAAAATCGGGACGAGCCTGATCAACCATAGGCTCAGCTCATAAAGCCCGATTAACAGGCCTAGAGGTGAGGATTATTCTTATTGTGAAGGGAGAATTAAGTTTGTTTATGATGTTAAATATTCATAAATGTCATGCATTTTATTCACATGAATATAATATCAAACCGGGCCCTGACCCATTTATATCTCTTTGTTTTGTATGGATATCTTTTACACCCAGGTGCTCTGCCGCAAGGACGCCCGTGTTGACATTTTCTTTCGAGTGTGCAGGAGCTATAACATTTTTACGGATGTTGTAGGATATTTGTTACAGACGCCTCTATATTTTGTGTACTCTAGTTATGATCAGTCCAAACATTTAGGCGTGTTGCCCAAGCTTTGCACTTGTTTATATACTGTGATATTTATTTGTAATGCTCGGTGTAACTGCTTGTATTGGTCTGTTAACCGACAACTTATTCGGTTATTATGCTATAAATGATTGTTAATATGTTATATATCTTTATTTATACCCACCTTCTTTTAAAATTGGATTGTCTAAATGGTTTTATTTAAACCTACAAATTAATTTGACATCCATTTTCTAAAATAATTGGTGGTTATCTCGTATTATTATTTTCACGACAGTGATGCTAAGAATGGATCATCTATGATTCCTGTATTTATTGGAGTATCGGGCTGGCCACCTTTTATTTTAATAAGCGGGGTGTCACAGATGGTATCAAAGCATCAAGTTCTAGAGTCCTTTATCTATGTGGACTTTTCACGTTCTGCCATAGCATTTTTTTTATGTAGAGCCCTATTGTTAGGACTGTTTTATGTATATATGTTTGCAATCTTCTGCAACGATAAATGGTTTTAAATTGTATTCTGATTCAGTTGTTTCTTCGTCTCAGATGCCACCTAGAAGAGGTCGCCCAACTAAGAGAAATCGAGTAGAAGATAATGTAGAAACCCCGCCAACGCAAGGAACGATTAATGCCGCGGAGGTGGATAACATCGTTGCCCAGGCAGTCAACACTGTCATGACAGCTATGGATCAATAGTTTCCTCATGACCAATAACCGATAGTACAAGAGGTACAAGCCCATGCGGGACCTTCCCCGTGGGAGAGAGTTAGATAATCTTTCTTAAAATGTCACCCCCCAGAATTTTAGGGTGGTTCTGATGTGATAATAGCAAACCAGTGGAAGAAAGATATGCATCGTTATATCCGATTGGTAGAATTTAGCGGGAAACGGAAACAGATCCTTGCCACTTTCAAACTAGTAGGAGCAACTTTACACTGATGGGAGTCGGTGAACACACCGGAGTAGAGGGATACTATGTCTATATTGGAGTTTTGGGTTTTGTTTGACGGGAAGTATTTTCCTCCCGCTGTCCAAAAGGAGATGACAAGGAAACTCCAGGATATGGTAAAAGGGGAACGGTCAGTTGTGGAGTATGAAGAGGAATTTACTCGCCTCTCAAGCTTTGTGCCAGATGAAGTAATTCCGGAGGAAAGGAGAATATCAAAGTTTATTGGGGGTTTGCATTGGAGGATACGACAACACTTGTTGGTAAATCCATCTTTATAAACATTTGGTGATGTGATGAATGCAGATTTGCTTTATTGCCAAGATCATCATCTACATGTGAAAGGAAATAAGAAGAGTACGGAGTCGGGTCAAGCTAGTAAGCATGGAGCTAATGATGCTAGTGGAGCACTACCATCATCACAATCGTCGGGAAGTAAGCAGAAAGAGAAGGACACCCATCAGGGGGATTCATCCAAAAGATAATGTTTTGGGGGTTTTAATTTTGGTGGAGGTGGTGTTAGGCACGGTCAGGGTGCCCAGCAGCAATAACAAGTGGGCCACTAAGGCTAAGCAGGACGAGGTAAAAATGGGGGTTGAGGACATATGGGTCAAGGCATGGGGAAGTTTTGAAATACTAATTGGGGTCATTATTCATAGAGCGGGCCGCTGCTTTCAATGTGGGGAACTGGGTCCATTTAAGAAAGCCTATCCACATTTGATCAGGGGACAGTTGCCTAGGGGTCCTCAGCATCAGCAGGCGCATCTACCGCCACCAGTGCCTATTCCAATTGCCCCTCTACAACATGGGAAACTTCAGTATGGGCATGTTTATCATATTCAGGATGCCTTACTTCCTCTAGACCCGCCCGCGCCGCAAACTATCGAGGGTAAGTTTCCTATCCACGGGTATGTGGGTCGTGTGTTATTTGATATGGGCAAAACGCACTCGTTTATTGCTAGACAATTTTCCCAATCGACGGGGTTGATTAAGTCTATGAATAGTACCTTTACTGGTGTGGAATATTCCATGGGTGATGGTTCGCTCATATTCTTTGTTTATAAAAGGGTGGGAATGGACATTGGCAATTTACGTTTTGAGGCTAATTTACTCGTCCTGGATATGGTCGGGTATGACGTTATATTGGGTATGGATTGGTTAGTGAAATATCGTGCCGTGGTAAATTATTATGGGAGGAGTATAGTCTTTGCCATTCCGGGGCAAGAAATGTTTCTAGTGGCTATGCCTCTTTCAGAGGGAGGATTTAGCACGTACTTATTGTATTACGGAGGAGACTTCACGTGATATAATCATTTCCTTAGATTCGATTCCTGAAGTTAGAGACTTTGAGGATGTTTTTTGGGAGATTTCGGGTCTACCTACAAGTCGTGAGATCGAGTTTGTGATTTATTTAGCACCGGGAACTCAGTCGATTGCTAGAGCTCCATACCATATAGCTCATGTGGAATTGAGGGAGTTAAGGGATCAAATTTAGCAACTATTAGAGCAAGGTATTATTCGGTGTAACATGTCGCCATGGGGTGCTCCTGTGTTGTTTGTGAACAAGAGAGTTGGTTCCCTCCGATTATGCATTGATTACCGAGAATTGAATAAGATTACCATCACGAATAAATACCCGTTACCTTGGATCGATGATTTATTTGATCAATTAAGGGGAGCATCGTACTTCTCAAAGATAGATTTGAGGACTAGATATCATCAGCCACGGATTCGAGGACAGGACGTGTCAAAAACAACATTCTTAACTAGATATGGGTCCAATGATTTTTTGGTCATATATTTTGGGCTAACCAATGCTCCTGATGTATTTATGGACCTTATGAATAGAGCGTTTCGAAACTTCCTAGACCAGTTTGTTATAGTGTTTATTGATGACATCCTAGTATATTCTCATACGGAAGCCGATCATGCTTAACATTTGCGATTGGTCATGCAAATGCTATGGGATCATAAATTGTATGCTAAGTTTGAGAAGTGTGGTTTCTGGTTACAGAAAGTGCAGTTTTTGGGTCACATTTTGACAGCTGAGGGCATTTCGATAGATCCGAGTAAAGTATCGCAGTGAGGGAATGGGGTTAACCCACGACGACCACAGAGATTCGTAGTTTTTTGGGTTTGGATGGCTATTACCTCCGTTTTATTTGGGAGATTTCTAAGATAGCTAGCCCTTTGATAAATTTGACCCGAAAGGGAGTGAAGTTTATTTGGGATGATTCTTGTCAGCTAGATTTTGATGAGTTGAAGGATAAGTTGACTTTTGCTCCAGTAATCGCGTTACCAAGGTCGGCGGTGGACTACTTAGTCTTTACTGACGCGTCTCTACAAGGATTGGGAGGGGTGTTACAACAAGAGCATCGAGCTATTTCTTATGCTTCTCGTAAGCTAAAGCCCCATGAGAAGAATTATACTGTGCATTATCTGGAGCTTGCTACGGTAGTGTTCACCTTGAAGATATGGAGAGATTACCTTCTAGGGGAGAAGTTTAGTCCTTTCACGGACCACAAATCGTTGCAATATTTATTCTCGCAGAAGGATTTGAATATGCGGCAACGTCGAAGGTTGGAGTTTGTGAAGACTATCAATTTAATATTCATTATCACCAGGGTAAGGAAATGTAGTAGCGAATGGGCTGAGTCGAAAACCCGAGGGGGAGTTAACAAAGGTTTGGAAGGCAAAATGGAAAGAACTTAGCCAGGAGGATGCTGTAGCGAGGGTGTTTATGTTAGTGCTGACCGTTACACGTGTGATTGTGATGAGAGTCATGGAAACTCAAGGAAGTGATAAAAATTTCCAAGATCGAATATGCCAGTTGTTAACCGAGGGAGTAGAGTCATGCTCTATAAGTTTGGAGGGTGGGTTACGTTTTCACGGGAGATTTATTATTCCGAATGAGGGATATTTGAGGCGTGCCGTCATGACCGAATCTCATGGGTCCAGATTTATAGTACATCCTGGTGGAGACAAAATGTACCAAGACATACGCCGTCAATACTAGTGGGCGGATATGAAAAGGGACATTTCTGAATTTGTTTCCCAATGTATTACTTGTCAATTGGTGAAAGTAGACCACCAGCGGCCAACGGGACTGCTACAACCTTTCGAAATACCTGTATGGAAGTGAGAGAGAATCTCGATGGATTTCATCACGGGATTGCCAACGTCATAAAGCGGTCATGATTCCATTTGGGTTATTGTTGATCGTTTGACCAAGTCGGCATATTTCTTATCGTTATGGACGGATTATAATAAGGCTCGTTACGCTCGATTTTTTATTACGGAGATTGTGAGACTCCATGGGGTTCCCATCAATATAGTCTCCGATCGAGACAAGATTTTTATTTCCCATTTTTTGTTAAAGTTTCCTAGAAGCAATGGGAACCGAATTGAAGTTGAGTACCTCCTACCACTCGCAAACGGATGGACAGACGAAAAGAGTCAACCAGATATTGGAGGACATGCTTAAAATGTGCGTAATTGACTTCAAAGGGGGATGGGAGTAATACCTTCCCTTGGTTGAATTTGCTTATAATAATTTATACCATTTCACAATAGGTATGGAACCTTATGAAGTATTATATGGCCGACCGTTTATATCACTTGTTGGTTGGAAGTAGGAGATAATAAGTTCCTTAGACCTGAAATGATCCAAGATACCTCTTCAAAGATCGAGCTTATTCGAAACTGCATCCGAATCGCCCAAGACCGCCAGAAGAGCTATGCCGATGCGAATAGAAGGCATGTTAAATTGGAGGTAGGAGACCAAGTTTTGATACGGGTGTCACCAATGAAGGGTATAACGCGATTTGGGAAGAAAGGCAAGTTTGCGCCTCACTATGTAGGCCATTTTCCCATTATTGCAAAGGTAGGCATCGTAGCTTATCAACCCGCCTTTGCCGAATGGCTATAACTGATTCATGATGTGTTTCATGTTTCATCCTTGGAGAAGTACAAAAGGTGCGACTGAGCTCACTGGCACATTCCTTTGGATGATATCGAATTGCAACCCGATATTTCACACGAGGAACAACTAGCTGCAATCTTAGATCACGGAGAGCGTAGGCTAAGGTCAAAGGTGGTTCCCTTGGTTCATGTCCAATGGGGACATCACAATGCCGAGGAATCGACATGGGAGCATGAGGATGATATTCGAGAGAAGTATCCACACCTCTTTTTACAAGGTACGCCTAAATTTTGAGGGCAAAATTCCCTTATAAGAGGGGGAGTGTGTAATACCCTTTATTTTTGAGTAATTGTTTTCATATTAATTTGCCATGCGAGTTGATTATATATAGTAAAGGAAGTTGGATTAAATATTACTTTAAGTGAATTATGAGATAATATTTACTGAGTTTAACATATTTGTTGTTAAGTGAATGTAAATAGCATCATATTATGTTTTATTGCGTCATTGTGCTTTAAACGATGGGTATGGCTTATATTCCAATTGAAAAATTATTGATAATTAAAATGATGTTGGAACATGAAATAATTTATGTTATCACGGATGCCAATTTAGATGGCGTGGTTAGTCCGAAAGTGGTCGAGATAGTCAAAATAAGTACCATGTTGTATTTTTGAGTTTCGGGTAGTTTTGACCGGATGTGACTTAATTATGTTGTTGCGATCCATTTTAATTGTGTAGTAGCATTTAAAGATGGGATTTAGTGTTAATGGGCATTTAAGTCTTCCAAAAACAATTATTCTCATTTATATCTTCTAAACCTAGAAAGAGAGAGAGCGAGAGAGAGAGAGAGAGAATTTGGGTGAAAAAGGAGAGAAAAGGAATATAATTGAAGACTGGAGCTTGAATGTTTTGCTACCGGAAGATAATCCGAGACTACAACCTTAAGGAAAGTTTCTAACTTGCAAATTTATGATTTAGTGTGGATAAATTGTATTGATACTTGTGTTTTTGAAGATTTGCGCCATTATGGGTTTTGATGAATTTTTGGTGTTTAAACCCTTAAGCATTAATTTAGACATGAATTTGTGTTGGTTACATTAGTTAATGGTTGTGTATGATTGATTCGGTGGGATTATTGATGGATGAGGTTGGTTAGATGGAAGAGAAATGAGTTCGGGGTATTTTGGGTTCTTAAGACCCATAGTCAAAATTGGGCATTCTGACCGAGGCGAATCAATTCGCTAAAATGGTAGGCTACAGGTCTGTGTTGGGAAAATCAATTCGGACAGTTTGAATCGATTTGGAAAACTTGTAGAAAGGTTGGTCCTCTTGACAAAATCGATTTGGCAATTCTCTTTGAAGACCGAATCGATTCGGCCAGGGCGAATCGATTCGAAAATCCTGCTATTTTAGGATATTTTTTTAACTTAGTTTTTAGCCATTTTATTTTAGGTTTAAGGCCTAGTAACCTTCTATTATGAAGTAATATAGAGTACTAGAGTCTTGTATTAGGAATATGAATACCCTAGATTAGAAGGGGGTAATCGGGCTTACTTCAAGAGTTATATAATGGATGTTAAGGTAGTTTCTTTATTTACTACGTTAGCCTAGGACCAGGGGAAAGTAAGTTTACTTAGTTTTGTAATTTTAGAGATTGGTATGAGGTAATATAATACTTGATGGCTTATAGGTTTGTTTTTAATTCATGGAGAATAATATGAAGATAATTGAATGTTGTGTTTTACGTCGTTAAACACATATGGCTCCGGATATAATGTAATGTACATCTTAAATTGGCATATCTTCTGAATATTAATTTGCGTATACATACAACTCTAAATGCTTTAGTAAGGAAAGTTACGCGAATGAGGTGAATTCCCCTAGCTAGTGCATGCAGGGTGAATATAGTCCTCGGCCATAGGACCGATAGTTATATTGTGATGTTATTTTATTCGAAGTGATGTAATTTTGGGTATGGTTTTGACTCACCGTTGAAGGTATATGGCCACTTACCACGCGAAACGATTTAGGATGCCCCGGTTGTCTTGGTGATAGACCCTGGAAGATTATAGCTATTTAGGGGCGCATCCAGTAGGGTGACTCCCGGAAGGATGGTCTTAGAATCGTCATATATTGTGATTATAACTATTCTTATGAATGTGGTTGAGAAGACGTGTGTGCTCGCGTTCAAATGATCAAATTATATATAAAACCCTTTTAACACAAACAGACCCTAAACATGCAGCAGTATGTGATTGAATAAATTGATAATCTACGTAAGAACATTCAAACACATGCAATTAAGGAAAAATCCCCCTCAGGGGCAAAACCATTTATTTTCACTATAATTTGTAAGAGAACGGCTTACAATCGGATTACAATGAAAATACAAGTTGACTAAGAATTACCCTTGGGTATCGGATTCTGTAGTCGCGGCTGGAATTATCCCTTTCCAGTAGGGAAGCAATGAAGAAGAAGAAGAACGGTCTCCTCCACAAGGGTTGAACAAACCAAAGTTGTGTTCTTGGGTTGCTAAAGGATTCACAAAGGTTTGGCAATGATGTGTGAATCAAGCCATGAGTCTTGGGACTCAAAAATATGAAGACTAGATGTATTTGGACTCTCAAATTCGTCTCCTAAAGTCTTGCAAAACAACTCTCCCGAAGTTGGTATTTATAGGGAAAACCATGAAGAGACCCACGATTTTAAACTGCTGAAATTCTATCCAGCGTACAGGTACCCCGAACCGGTTCGGGTACCCCTGCGAACCGGTTCGCCCCTCCGAACCGGTTTGGGTCTGGGTTCGGGAAAGTGTGCTGGGAATTGGTGCTTAAACACTTAGAAAAATTTCCAGACTTTTCAATGAACATATCTCCATTTTCAACGGGCCA
Organism: Sambucus nigra; assembly: GCA_949130495.1. NCBI lineage: Eukaryota > Viridiplantae > Streptophyta > Magnoliopsida > Dipsacales > Adoxaceae > Sambucus > Sambucus nigra. Next base: position 632,597,945 of record OX422211.1, on the reverse strand, counting down.
TAACTTGTTCACCGTAGCTCGGATTGAGGTGCCGTTTCTTCCAATATCTTTGTTCGGGCAAGCTCTTCAACTTTCCAGTTGACCGGTCCTCCGAAAGGTGGCTGTAAAATTACCAATTTTCCCTTGAACAACCCTATCAAGCCTCGTTTCACTGATTTGACTTCTCTTGCGTTCCACTTGCATTACGAGCCTAGAATCAAGGAACGTGAATTCGTTGATGCAGATGAGGGATACATTAGTGGAGATAATGTATGCTTGATTCCCGGAATTCGGATAGAGGCCGTCATGTTAGATCGTGAGGTGACGTGCCAAATGTAGCGGCGTACGACATAAATAAATGAAACATTTCGGACATGAGAAAAATGTCCTTACAAATCTCCCCCTATGTCTATGCCGGTACATACATAAAAAATCCGAATTATCAATTATGAAATTGCCTATACAAATCTACCCTCCCATGAACCCAAAACTGGAAAAGGTACAAATGAATAGTCTTCATCGTTTGTTCTTCAATTTTTCAGGAATCACAGATCTTATCTCATCAGGGTGTGAAATTCAAAGATCATCCAATTTAGTACCTACACACATGAGATAAAGCAAAATACCAAGTGACATATCGAGTTTGAAATGGTGAGATAAACATATATAAATCAATTTATGAACAAACTCAAATTTCAAAAACTCCCCCATGATAAGATAATTCATTATCCCCCTTTTTATGATGTCCCCAAATAGACAAATGAGAGAAATAAATCAAATAAGCAAGTGCGGGGTGTCACACGGATAAAATCATACCATGAATGAACACAAAGCAACCAAGTCAATGATAGCGTAAATGAAGTGGTGTGATAAAATTCGATAGGAAAATCAATGCATACAAACATGACATATGTGCACGATGAATATTGGATATTCCTAGCGAATGAACTAAAATGCTTCCTTTGGTGTAAAAGAGTGACAGTATAAGATATTGACTCAATCAAGTCAACAAATCAAAGCTCAAAATGATTTTCACACCAATAACGTCCAAAATGATTTTATGCTTTTTCAGGACTTTCAAGGAAGTGCAAACCCGTTTAACAATTCTCCAACCAAACTCCCTCAGATATTATATTGAATAGAGGCATTCTAAATTCTCAAACTTTGGAGAATTGATGGTGAAACCTAAGTGGCCCATATTTGGCATGAATTTCTTTTTATTGCCTATAAATTTTTTGGGCTCTTTTAACCTCTTTGGACCTCGGATATTAAAATTCCTCCATTTTTAGGTCCTTTTTAACGGTGGCTTTTGCGCAAAGGATAGATGATTACCTTTCCCAGCCCCTCCTCGTTATACAAAAACACACAGTCTCACCAAAACGGTTTTTACATGCATTCCAATCTTGTCAAGTTTTATCGCATATTGTACATTGTATAGATAGGATTGAGATGAAAACACGCAAGCCAACATGAGATAGATAAGTGCAATAATCAAATATAGTCGTGCATGCGTGCAATAAAGGATATATGAGTCAAACATGTAGGAAGATAGCACTAATTACATCTCAAAGACTCCAATCAATGTAAAGCACATGGATGAAATGATGTAGCCTCTCAAATCTCTATCAAACAGTCACATGGATATATGGAATGAAGTTGTGACTTGGCTAACTTACATGCTCATCCATAAAAGAAGCAAAAAAAATAGAAATCTTTTTGGTCTTTTTTTTTTTCAAAAGAAATATAAAAAGCAACAAGAATAAAACAAAGCTGTACAACTAAGCAATGGTACATATAAAACATACTAGCAATAGGAAGCATATGATATGAACATGAAGAAGCATCCTATTCTAGACATAGACCAACCCCTCAGTCAACTGTGCAAATCCCCAAAGACTTCCTAAGACTCTCAAATCTAAGGGCATCTAAAGGTTTCGTGAAAATATCGGCTAACTGACGGTCGGTAGGAACAAAACTCAGGGATACAACTTTCTCTTCAACTAACTGACGTATAAAGTGCTCGCATATCCTGATGTGTTTTGTGCACGAATGCTGAATAGGATTGCGGGATATGTGTATCGCGCTCGTGTTATCACAGGAAATGGTCATGGTGTCCTGTGATATCCCATAATCCTCCAGCATTTGCTTCATCCACAAGAGTTGTGTGAAACAACTCCCGACAGCTATGTACTCAGCCTCCGCAGTGGACAAAGAGATGGAATTTTGCTTCTTGCTCAGCCAGGAGACAAGAGCAGAACCAAAATAGAAACACCCACCAGAAGTGCTCCTACATCCATCTACATCCCCAGCCCAATCGGCATCCGAATAGGCGGACAGACGGTCATCGGTATCAAAGGAATTCCAAATCCCGTATGAGAGAGTCCCACTTACGTATTTAATAATACATTTTAGATCAAGTAAATGTGACTCTTTTGGGGATGCCTGATATCGCGCACAGACTCCAACACTAAAGGCGATGTCGGGACGACTGGCAGTCAAGTAGAGAAGACTACCTATCATACTCCGATATAAGGTTTGCTCTACGTCCTGTCCTAAAGTGTCCTTACTAAGCTTGGTAGTGGTACTCATAGGTGTACGGGCATGCTTAGCGGAGTCTAAACCAAATTTCTTCACTAGGTCTCTAGCATACTTGGATTGGGAGATGAACATCCCATCCTCTAGCTGACGAACCTGGAGACCAAGGAAGAATGTAAGCTCACCAACCATACTCATTTCAAACTCACTTTTCATCTCCTCCTCAAAGTGATGATCATCCTGGGAACATGTGGATCCAAAGACTATGTCGTCCACATAGACCTGGGCAACCAAAATAGCACCGTCATCTCTCCTGACGAATAACGTCATATCTACTCCCCCTCTCTTGAAGCCACGATCTAAGAGATAGGAAGTAAGCCTCTCGTACCAAGCACGGGGTGCTTACTTCAAACCATACAAGGCTTTCCTCAGATAGTAGACGTGCTCAGGGTGCTGAGGGTCTTCAAACCCTTTTGGTTGTTCCACATAAACCTCCTCCTGTAGAATGCCATTCAAAAAGGAACTCTTGACATCCATCTGATACACCTTGAAGCGCAAATGACATGCGATGGTGAGCAGAAGACGTACGGACTCAAGCCTCGCAACAGGAGCAAATGTCTCCCCAAAGTCTACACCCTCTATCTGTGTGTAGCCTTGAGTGACCAACCTAGCCTTATTTCTGATTATGATACCATATTCATCCATTTTGTTCTTGAAGATCCACCGGGTACCTATCACATTAGTCTCACTAGGTCGGGGGACTAATTCCCAGACATTATTCTTTTTAAACTGAAGCAACTCATCCTGCATAGTAGATATCCAGTGTTCATCCTTGAGTTCTTCTTTATGGTTCTTGGGATCGACTTTGGACGTGTAGCAAAGATGGCTAACAACGTTCTCTAGCTGAGCACGAGTCTTGACCCCTAGAGTGGGATCACCAACAATAGCAGAAGGGTCATGACTCTTGCGAACCCAAGCAGGTGTGTCCCCTAACTCAGGAATATGGTCCACAGAGTGTGAGAGAGGAACAGGTAAATCACTGTCAGAACAATCCTCATCCTCACACTGAAGGTTAGGATCAATAACCGTCAAAGGTTCGTCATCTTGCACGATAACGTTTATTGATTCCATAACCCTAGAGCTCTTCAGGTTAAATACCCGGTACGCTCTACTATTCGATGAATATCCTAGAAATATTCCCTCGTCGCTCCGGGAGTCGAACTTTCCTAATTGCTCTCTATCCCGTAGGATGTAGCATTTACTCCCAAAAACACGGAAATACGCCAGGTTGGGCTTCTTGCCGGTTCACAACTCATAAGGTGTCTGTAGTGTGTGTGGACGCAAATAAACCCTATTCACCGTGTGGCATGCAGTAGACACTGCCTCTGCCCAAAATCTCCTAGAAACTTTACGACCTAGAAGCATAGATCTAGCCATCTCTTGGATCGTTCTATTCTTTCTCTCAACAATCCCATTTTGCTGAGGAGTTCTCACAGCAGAAAACTCATGTTTGATCTCAAGGCTATCACAGTACAAATCCACCTTTGCTTCCTTGAATTCAGTGTCGTTGTCACTACGTATTCTGTTAATAGTGACACCGTGTTGATTTTGCAGGATACGACACTTGGTCGTTAAAAATTCTACAGCATCAGATTTCTCTCTCAGAAAACGTACAATGGAGTACCTGGAGAAATCATCTACCATCACGAGGATGTACCTCTTACCACCTAGACTCTCAGTACGAGTGGGACCCATAAGATCCATGTGAATCAACTTCAGAACTCGAGAGGTGGTAATGGAATGCAACTTCCTATGAGGACTACGAATTTGTTTTCCCAACTGACAGGGTCCACAAACGGTCGAAGTTGACTTTCCAAGAGATGGTAAGCCATGTACTAGATCCTTTTTAGCTAAACGATTAAGATCTCTAACGTTCACGTGACCTAGACGTTGGTGCCACAGATCCATAGGAGTGATCGTGGCGCTGTTGCAGACAAGTGAGGATGTGGGCTCAGTCCCATAGCAATTATCCTCGGTCCTCACCCCTTGCATCAGTAGTTTACCGGTTTGATTGTAGACTTTACACGCGTCCCGGTCAAACTTTGCTGCAAGGTGAGTGTCGCACAGCTGGCTAATGCTGAGAAGGTTTGCTTTCAAACCTTTGACGTACAAAACATTTTCTAGCTTAGGAAAACCAGGCAACTCGATAGTACCTCATCCTATAATGCTAGACTTACTCCCATCTCCAAAGGTGACTCTTCCATCTTGATAATCTTCAAGAGTAGTAAAAAATGAGGCATCACCTGTCATGTGTCTGGAGCACCCACTATCAAAATACCATTGAGAGGTATTATGTGCTTTGAGAGCAACATGAACAACAAAAGCCTTTTTATCTTTCTTAGGTACCCAAGTCGAGATGACCTTTTGTTTGCCTTTGTTGTTGTTGATTTTAGCTGAAATGTGAGAAGCATTCACTAACGGCAAAGAGATCCGTCGAAATTCTTCCATTAAACTTTGAGTCGTGGCAGCTAAGAACTCAACTCGCTCTCTCAGACTAGAAAACTCATCAGTATGACGTGGTGGAGCAGTAGTACGTCGTGTCCGACCCATGCTATAGCAAGTTTCCCTAAGGTGGCCTTTTCTTTTGCAATAAGTACAAAAGAGCACAGTCAAAGGCGGTCCTTGGTTTGCTTTTCTTGGTCGAACTCTCCTTCGAGGTTTTTTTCGGTGACCATAAGGAGTTGTAGTAAACTCAGGAACTGGTCCAGGTGCAATTTGGGATGTGGAGGCACCATCATATCCAATTCCTTGACGATCACCAAAACCTAAAGCGGGGCCGAGGAGCATCTTTCCCATCTTCCCAGATCTGTCCTCGATTTGTACCTTGACTTCCCGTGCTTTCTCAATATCATGAGTCAGCTGGGAAACAAGGGCTTCAAGTTTCTTCCGAGTCTCCACGGAGGAATGGAGCTGACTCGTAAGACTAGCCACTTGCTTAATCAAGTCCCCTCTTTCTTTCTCTAAAACACTCTCTCTCTCTAAACAAATTCTCATTCTCGACACATGTAGACTCTCTCTCTCTCAGGGCGGTGCAGGTGGAGAACTCTCTTTCTCTCGCTTTCTTTAAATCTTCCTCTAAGCAAGTGATCTTAAGAACTAATTATTTGTTACGCTTTTTAGTTTTAAAAGACTCAGAATATAACTCAGCGTAGGCGCGTTGTATATCACTCTCGCTCTCACTTATGTCATCCTCCCCCTCACTCACATCGATCTCACTATCGAGGTGTCCCTGTGAAGCATCATCCTCAACGTCGTGAGGAGAACTAGGAGTGCTTACTTGGCTGGCCATGAATGCAGTGAAGTTACACTTATGCGGTGACTCATCTCCAGAATCCACCGTCTCGACCTCACTGTCGTCACTAAGGGTAGCATTAAGGACAGCTTTCCCTTTCTCTCTATTCAGACGATTGGCACACTCAAAAGCTCTATGACCCCTACCATCACACTCAAAACATCTCTCACTTTCTTTCAGAGGAGGATTTTTGGAAACTTTTTCATTTTTCTTTTCAAACTTATTTTTCTCAAATTTCTTTTTATCTTTAAAATTGCCATTTTTCTTAAATTTGAGAATCCTCTTGAAATTTTTTGCGAAAAGAGCCAAATCATCTAAGTCAAAATCGCACTCAGAATCTGACGTGTCAGTCTCTCTCTTTCTAGATGACTCTACCCTCTTTCTAGCTGACCCCTCACTCCTTCTCTCTTGGGCTTTAAGTGCAATTCCCTTATCTTTAGATTTAGTATTTTTAGGGAACATATCAATTTCGTAAGTTTGCAAATATCCTACAAGTTCTTCCAATTTTAGCGTATTTAAATTACCCATAGAATTTAGCACAGTGACTTTAGGGATAAAATGCTTAGGCAAAGAACGAAGAATCTTTTTAACAACTCTAGCATTTGGAATATGTTCACCAAGATTAAAACTAGTATTCACAATGTCAGAAAGTCTAGCATAAAATTCATCAAAGCATTCAGAATCATACATGGTGATTGTTTCAAATTGAGTTGTCAAGTTTTGCAACTTAGACTCTTTAACAGCATTAGTTCCTTCATGGGTGACTTGTAAAACATCCCATGCCGCTTTTGACGTGGTACACGTCATTATGCGTTTGAACTCATCAGGTGTGACAGACCCAGAAATAGCACTTAGACCCTTAGAATTAAAAGATGACCATTTAATTTCTTCATCAGACCAAGAAATGTCAGGTTTCAAGTTGGTCACATTATCAACAGTCACGGTGGGAGGAGTCCACCCTCGTTCAACCAAAATCCAGACACGTTCATCAATGGCTTTTAAAGCCGACCTCATACGGGCTTTCCAATAAGCATAATTTGTCCCGTCAAAAATAGGCACTTTATAATATGACTTCTCCATTTGAACACGCACTTTTTCAAAAATCAATTTTTTCAGAAAATTGATATCTTAGAAAAATTTTGCGGTTAAGGAATACGCGATAGATTAGCGTAACCTGCTCTGATACCAATTTGAGAAAACGTGTGCTCACGTTCAAATGATCAAATTATATATAAAACCCTTTTAACACAAACAGACCCTAAACATGCAGCAGTATGTGATTGAATAAATTGATAATCTACGTAAGAACATTCAAACACATGCAATTGAGGAAAAATCCCCCTCAGGGGCAAAACCATTTATTTTCACTATAATTTGTAAGAGAACGGCTTACAATCAGATTACAATGAAAATACAAGTTAACTAAGAATTACCCTCGGGTATCGGATTCTGTAGTCGCGGCTGGAATTATCCCTTTCCAGTAGGGCTGCAATGAAGAAGAAGAAGAAGAACAGTCTCCTCCACAAGGGTTGAACAAACCAAAGTTGTGTTCTTGGGTTGCTAAAGGATTCACAAAGGTTTGGCAATGATGTGTGAATCAAACCATGAGTCTTGGGACTAAAAAATATGAAGACTAGATGTATTTGGACTCTCAAATTCGTCTCCTAAAGTCTTGCAAAACAACTCTCCCGAAGTTGGTATTTATAGGGAAAACCATGAAGAGACCCACGATTTTAAACTGCTGAAATTCTATCCAGCGTACAGGTACCCCGAACCGGTTCGGGTACCCTTGCGAACCGGTTCACCCCGCCGAACCGGTTTGGGTCTGGGTTCGGGAAAGTGTGCTGGGAATTGGTGCTTAAACACTTAGAAAAATTTCTAGACTTTTCAATGAACATATCTCCATTTTCAATGGGCCATAACTTGTTCACCGTAGCTCGAATTGAGGTGTCGTTTCTTCCAATATCTTTTTTGCGGTAAGTTCTTCAACTTTCCGGTTGACCGGTCCTCCAGACGGTGGCTGTAAAATTACCAATTTGCCCTTGAACATCCCTATCAAGCCTTGTTTCACTGATTTGACTTCTCTTGCGTTCCACTTGCATTACGAGCCTAGAATCAAGGAACGTGAAGTCGTTGATGCAGATGAGGGATACATTAGTGGAGATAATGTATGCTTGATTCCCGGAATTCGGATAGAGGCCGTCATGTTAGATCGTGAGGTGACGTGCCAAATGTAGCGGCGTACGACATAAATAAATGAAACATTTCGGACATGAGAAAAATGTCCTTACAGTGGTATTTTATAAATGGCTAAAGCGCTTCATAAATCAACTAATTTCAAACAAGTTTCCAAATGCGGAATGGACTTGTGAAATTATATTGTGCAAAAGTGAGATGTAAGCTTATTAAGTGAGAATTTAGTTATTTCTCTTGCATTATTAAATAGTTATCTTCATAACTAACATGGTGCAAGGTTGTGAATTTAGATGAGAGGTGAGGATTATTCTTATTGTGAAGGGAGAATTATGTTTGTTTATGATGTTAGATATTCATAAATGTCATGCATTTTGTTCACATGAATATCATATCAAACCGGGCCGTGGCCCGTTTATATCTCTTTGTTTTGTATGGATCTCTTTTATGCCCAGTTGCTCCGCCACAAGGACGCCCGTGTTGATATTTCCTTTCGAGTGTGCAGGAGCTATACAATTTTTGCGGATATTGTAGGATATTTGTTACAGATGCCTCTATCTTTTTTGTACTCTAGTTATGATCAATCCAAACATTCGAGCGTGTTTCCCAAGCTTTGTACTTGTTTATATACTGTGATATTTATTTGTAATACTCGGTGTAATCGCTTGTATTGGCCTTTTAATCGACAACTTATTCGGTTATTATGTTGTTAACTATTATTAATTTGTAGTCTATCTTTATTTATATCCAACTTCTTTTAAAATATGATTGTCTAAATGGTTTTCTTTAAACTTACAAATTATTTTGACATGCGTTTTCTAAAATAATTAGTGGTTATCTCGTATTATTATTTTCACGACAATAATGCTAAGAATGGATCATCTATGATTCCTATATTTATTGGAGTATCGGGCCGCCCAACTCTTATTTTAATAAGAGGGGTGTCACAAAAGTGTGCCGATTTGGTCAGACGATTGACGATAACCCATATAGAATCATGACCACTTTGTGATGTCGAAAATCCCGTGATGAAATCCATCGAGATACTTTCCCATTTCCACACCGGTATTTCTAATGGTTGTAACAATCCCGTTGGTCGCTGGTGGTCTAACTTCACCAATTGACAAGTGGTGCATTGGGAAATAAATTTAGAGATGTCCCTTTTCATACCCGCCCACCAATACTGACGGCGCGTGTCTAGGTACATTTTGTCTCCACCTAGGTGTACAGTAAATCTCGAACCATGGGATTCAGTCATGATAACTCATCTCAACTCTCCCTCATTCGGGACTATAAGTCTTCTATGGAAACGTAACCCACACTCAGAACTAATAGAGTAGGACTCTGCTCCCTCGGTTAACAACTGGTGTATCTGGTCTTGGTAGTCTTTGCCCTTCCTTGCACTTCCATGACTCTCATCACAATAGTAGGCGTAACGGTCAACACTGACATAAATGTCCTTGATACATCCTCCTCCTGGCTAAGCTCTTTCCATTTAGCCTTCCATACCTTTGCTAGCTCCCCCGCGGGTTTTCAACTCAGCGCATATGCTACCACATTTGCCTTGCCTGGGTGATAATGAATATCGAATTCATAGTCCTTCACGAACTCCAACCACCAACGTTGTCGCATATTCAGATCTTTCTACAAGAATAAATATTGCAACGATTTGTGGTCCGTGAAAAGTCTAAACTTCTCCCCCAGGTGGTAATGTCTCCATATCTTCAAGGCGAACACTATCGCGGCAAGGTCCAAATCATGCATAGGATAATTCTTCTCATGGGGATTTAGCTTGCGAGACGCATAAGCAATGGCCCTATGATCCTATTTTAACACCTCACAATCCTTGTAGAGATGCGTCGGTAAAGACTGAATAGTCCACTCTCGGTCTTGGTAACGCGAGTAGAGGAGCAGAAGTTAACTTGTCCTTTAACTCGTCGAAATCTAACTAACATGAATCATCCCAAATAAATTTCACTCCCTTCCGGGTCAAGTTCGTCAAAGGGCCAGCAATCTTGGAAAAACCTTTAATGAAACGGTGGTAATAACCCACTAAACCCAAAAAATTACGAATCTCAGTGGGCGTCATGGGCTGACCCCATTCCCTCACTGCGATAACTTTACTCGGGTCTACAGAAATACCCTCAGCGGTCACAATGTGCCCCAAAAATTGCACTTCTTGTAACCAAAAACCACACTTCTCAAACTTAGGATACATTTGATGATCTAGTAGTGTTTGCAGGACCAATCGTAGATGTTTAGCAAGATCATCTTCAGTCCGAGAATATACTAGAATTTCATCGATAAAACTATGACAAACAGGTCTAGGAAGTCCCGAAATACTTTATTCATAAGGGCCATAAATATGACAGGAGCATTGGTTAGCCCAAAAGGCATGACCAAAAACTCATAGGACCCATATCTAGTCAAGAATACAGTCTTCGACATGTCCTATTCTCGAATTTATAGCTGATGATACCCAGTCCTCAAATATATCTTAGAGAAGTACGATGCTCCCCTTAATTGATCAAATAAATCATCGATCCGAGGTAATGGGTATTTGTTCCTAATGGTAACCTTATTCAATTCCCGGTAATAAATGCATAATGGTAGGGAACCATCTCTCTTCTTCACAAATAACATAGGAGCACCCCATGGCGGCGTACTATGCCGAATAAACCCTTGCTCCAGCAGTTACTCAATTTTATCCCTTAGGTCCCTCATTTCTAAAGGAGTCATACGGTATGGAGCTCTCGCAATCGATCGAGTTCCCGGTACTAAATCAATTATAAACTCAATCTCATGACTTTGAGGTAAGCCCAAAATCTCCCGAAAAACATCCTTAAATTCTCTAACAATGGGAATCGAGTCTAAGAAAATGAATATTTTTTGTGAAGTCCCCTCCTCAATACAATATAAGTACGTGCTCGAACCTCCCTCCGAAAGAGGCATAGCCACTAAAAACATATATTTCCCCGGAATGGAAAAGACTATACTTCTCCCGTAACAATTTACCATGGCTTGGTATTTCACTAACCAGTCCATACCCAAAATAACATCATACCCGACTATATCCAGGACGAGTAAATCGGCCTCAAAACGCAAATTACCAAGGTCTATTCCTACCCTTTTACAAACAAAGAATATAAGCGAACCATCAACCATGGAAAATTCCACACTAGTAAAAGTACTCTTAGCAGACTTAATTAACTATTTCGAATGTGCAAATGCCTAGCAATAAAAGAGTGCGTTGTGCCCGTATAAAATAACACTCGACCCATATACCCGTGAATTGGAAACTTACCCTTAATAGCTGGCGGTGGAGGCGGGGCTGGAGGAAGTAAAGCATCCTGAATATGATACACACGCCCGTACTAAAGTTTCGCTTGTTGTAGAGGGATGTCTAGAATAGGCGCGGGAGGCTGTATATGCGCCTGCTGATGCTGAGGACCCCTAGGCAACTGTCCTCCGATCAACCGTGGACAAGCTCTCTTAAAATGACCCTGTTCACCACACTAAAAAGAGTATCCCGCCAAATTTTCTGAATGACAGCCCCGATTATTACTTTGAAACTACCTCATGCCTTGGCCCTGATGGCCTCGGCCTCCATTATTTCCTCTGTTTGCTTAGCCCTGTTGGCCTAACTGATGCCATTGTTGAGCTGACCGTGTCTAAAACTACCTCCGCCAAAATTAAAACCCCCAAAACGTTATTTCTTAGATGAGTCCCCCTGTTGGGTGTCCCTCTCTTTCTATTTACTTGCCGAATATTGTGGTGAGGGTAGTGCTCCACTGGCACCATTACCTCCTTGCTTACTATCTTGACCCGAATTCGTACTCTTCTTACTCCCTTTCACAAGAAGACGATGATATTATCAATGTAGCAAGGCCTCATTCATCACGTCACCGAACGTCTGCAAAGCTGGATTTCCCAACAAGTGATGCCTTATTCTCCAATTCAAACCCTGAATAAATTTCAAAATTCTCCTTTCCTCCGGAATTACTTCATTGGGTATAAAGTTTGCTAAACACATATATTCCTCTTTATATTCCGCAACTGACCGTTCCCCTTGAACAACATCCTGGAGTTTCCTCCTCATCTCCTTCTAGACTACGAAAGAAAATACTTTTGATCAAACAAAACCCAGAAGTCCGAGATTGACAACCTCTGCTCCGGAGTTGTCACCGACTCCCACCCATGTAGATTTGCTCCTACTAGTTTGAAAGTGGTGAGAATATATTTCCATTCCCCTCTACACTCCACCATTCAGAGATCGTGTTGCATATCTTTCTTCCACTAGTTTGCCACAATCACATTAGCGCCACCCTGAAATTCTGGAGGGTGAGCTTTTAAGAAAGATTCTGTAACTCTCTCCCATGCGGAGGGTCCCGCATGGGCTTGAACCTCTAGTGCTACCGATTGTTGGTCTTGGGGAAACTGTTGGGCCATAGTAGTCATTGTAGCATTGACTTCCTGGGCAATAATATTAGCCACCTCTGCCGCATTTATCGTTCCTTGCGGTAGTGGGGGCTCTAAGTTCTCAGAAACTCGATTTACTTTCGTCGGGGGACCTCTCCTAGGCGGAATTTAAGACGAAGAACAACTGGATCAGAATATAATTTAAAACAATTTATCTCTCCAGAAGATCGCAAGCATGCACAAACAAAATAGACCTAACAATAGGTCTCTATATCAAAGAAAGCAACGGTAGAACGTGATAAGTCCGCATAGATCCTAAGGACTCTAGAACCTGATGCTCTGATAACATTTGTGAAACCCCGTTTATTAAAATTAGAGGTGGCCTGCCCGATACCCCAATAAATATAGGAATCATAGATGGTCCATAATTAGCATCACCGACGTAAAATAATAGTACGAGATAAGCACCAATTATTTTAGAAAACGAATGTCAAATAAATTTGCAAATTTAATAAAAACTATTTCGACAATCCAATTTTAAAAGATGGTGGATAAACATATAAATACATATAACAGATTAACAACCATTCCTCAAAATAATAACCGAATAAGTTGTCGTTTAATAGACTAATACAAATAGGTTACACCAAGTATTACAGTTAAATATAACAATAAATGCAAGTACAAAACTTGGACAACACGCCCGAACGTATAGACTGGTCATAACTAGATCATACAAAAGATGGATGCGTCTATAGCAAAAATCCTACAACATCCGAAAAAATGTTGTGCTCCCTAACATTGAGAATGAGAGATTAACACGGGCGTCCTTGCGGCATAGCACCTAAGCATAAATAGGATCAATACAAAACAGAGAAATATAAACGGATCAAGGCCCGATTTGATATGATATTCGTGTGAATAAAATTCATAACATTTATGAATGCTAACATCATAAAAAAAGTTTAAATCTCTCTTCACAATAATAATAATGCTTACCTCTCATCTAAGTGCACATCCTAAAGAAAAGCCATTTATAGTGTTAACTATTCATCAATGCAAAAGAAATAACTAAATTCCATTTTAATAAGCTTAAATTGCAGTTTTTTAAAATATGACTTCACAAGTCCATTCCTCATTAGAAAACTTAGTCCGTACAGTTGATTTATAAATGTATTAGCCATTTATGAAATGCCACATCCGTGAGAATAGCTACAATTAAAATATAACGATTATAAAACCATCCTTCTGGGAGTCACCCCACTGGATGCGACCCTAAATAGTCATCATCTTCTAGGGCCTATAACCAAGTCCACCTCAAGACCCTAAATCGCGTCGCGTGGGAAACGGATATATACCTTCGACAGTGAGTCATAACCATACCCGAAATTATCTCACTTCGAATAAAATAACAGCATGATATAACCACCGGTCCTATGATCGAGGACTATATTCACCCTGCATTCACTATCCAGGGGACTTCACCTCATTTGCGTGACTTCCCTTATGATATCATTTAGAGAGGTATGTATATGAAAGTGATAATTCACAAGATATGCCAATTTAAAATGTGCATTCCATTATATCCGGAACCATATGTGTTTAACGACATAAACCACAATGTTTAATTGTCCTATGCTAGTCTCCGAGAGTTCACGAAAACTCTATAAGCCACCAAGTGTATTTTACCTCATACTAATTTCTGAAAGTCCAAAACCATATAACCCTACTTTCCCCTAGTTCTAGACTTGCTGAATGAAAAGGACACTTACTTCCATCTATTAATTAATTAATTAATACCCGACATAAGCTCGACACTCCTTTTCTAACCTAGGTTATTGATTCCACTAATACCAGACCCTAATACTCAATTTCACTTCATACAAGAAGGTTACTAAGCCTTAAACCTTAAAACAATAGAGTAGAAAAAGATCTAAATTTTCAGGGTGAAAAATAGGGTACCGATCGATCGGCCCCTGACCCCCGGTCGACCCCGCTCTTTGAAATTGGCCTTGTAAGAAAAGCAGTAAGCCCTTCCCTTAAGTCCCGATCGACCGGTCTCTGGACCGCAGTTGACTGCACTATAATTATTTTCCTTTCGAGACAACTAATAGGTTTTTCTCTTTAGGCCCGATCGACCGCGCTCTGGACCGCGGTCGACCGGTCATACTAGATCCCACGGCCAACCCCCTATTTCTCTTTTGTAAAACCTAAATCTCTAACCTATTTTCTTCCACATCTCTCAACCTCATCATTTAATAACTTCACCCCATCATTTTTACACAACAACAAACCCATATAACTAATTCCAATCCTATCTAAATCAAAATCTAAGGGTTTAAACATCAAACTCATCAAAAACCATAAATGGTTTAAATCTCAAAAACACAACTATATATACAAATCATTCACACTACATATGCAAGTTAGAAACGTTGCTCAAGTTTGTAGTCTTAGATTCTCCACTCGTAGCAACAATTTCCAAGCTCCAATCAACAAATCTCCTCTTTCTCTCCTTTTTCTCCCAAGTTCTCTATCTCTAGCTCTCTTTAGGTTTAGAAACAATACGAGAGATAAAGTAATCTTTCAAGACTAAATGCCCAAATACATTAAGTCCAACATTAAATGCTACGACATAATTAAAATGACTCGTAACGACATAATTAAGCCATAATCGGTCAAAAGTACGCGGAACCCAAAAATACAACTTGGTAATTATTTTGACTATTTCAACCATTTCCGGACTAATCGCGCCCTCTAAATTGGCATTTGGGATATCATAAATTATTTCATGTTCCAACATCATATTAATTCATCAATAGTGATCCACTTAGAATATAAGTCATAATTGTCGCTTAAAGCATAACGACAAAACAAAACACAATATGATGCTATTTACATTAACTTAATAGTAAATATGCAAAACTCAGTAAATATTATCTCTTAAATCACTTAAAGTAATATTTACTTCAACTTCCTTTATTTTATATAATTAACCCACTAGGCAAAGTAGTATAAAAATAATTACTCATAAATAAGGGGTATTACACAGTTTTGTAAAAAGTCATATATGAAAGGTCTCATAACATAGGTATTTATTGGCTAAAAAAAAAGTTGAGGCAGCGAGGTCGTTTAAACGACATCATCATGTCATTTTAGTGACATTGATATGCCTTGTGATGGTCTTAGAAATGACTTAAAAATAGTAAAACAGGTTAGGTTCATTTGAACGACCCAAGAAACGACCTAGTAATGACATAGGCATGTCATTAGATCCTGTCGTTTTAACGACATTGCTTTGTCTTTTGAACGAATGAAATAAAATTTATTATTTTTAAAGTTCACTTACTAGCCTTTAAGAAAACATTTTAAGTTAGAAAAACGCTTCATTTTGATTTAAAACAGTTTAGAAAAATATCTCAATCTTAGTAAAAAAATCAAATCAACTCAAAATAAAATTTGTATGAAAGTACACCTCATATCGCGCATATGTTGAAGATGCTTGATATTCGGATCCATCTTCTTGAACATGTGAATGTAAACTTCCATGATGATTGTAGTTGGATATGATATACTCAATGTAAACTAGGGATGATGGAAAATATGTCCTTACATATCTCCCCCTATGTCTATTCCGATACAAAATAAAAAAAAATCTGAATTATCAATCAAATGTCTTATACAAATCTCATACCCTCCCATGAACCCAAAAGTGGAAAGATACTAAATATGCAAGTCTTCAAAAATATCTTTAACTTTTAAATATTTAACACTCTTTGCTTTCCTTGCTCTTCATTTTATGTCCTTTCCAAATGATCATCAAAGCCCTACACACAACAAACAAAGCACATGCCTTCATGATGTATCGATTTTGAAATGAGATATTTCAAATGTCACAAATCTTAAATCTCCCCCTCAACTCAAACTCTCACTCCCCCATAATGCAAAATTCGTTTTCCCCCTTTTTATTTGTCCAAAATTGACAAGGAAAAGAATAAACTAAAATAAATACGGAGTGTCATGACAAGCATAGAAAATATCTCAAACATATCAAATAAGTTCATGCAAGGATAAACTCAAAAGGCTCCACAAACTATTTTTTATTTTTTTAAAATTTTTCAAACAAAAATAATTTTACAAAAACAACATGCACCATAAATAACACTAAGATAACTAAACCGTGGAAAAGAAATGAATGGGTGTGAGCAAATTCGATAGGAAAATTAACTCAATCAATCATAACATATGTGCACGATGAATATGGATACTCCTAACAAATGAACTTAAAATCGTCCTTGGGTGTAAAAATATCGAATTCAAATGATATTGACTCAATCTAAAGAACAAATGAAAGTCAAACATGATTCCACCCCAATAACGTCTAAAACTATATAATGCTTTTTCAAGACTTTGTTACAACGAGCAAACCCATTGATGTATATCCATCCAAACTCACTCATAAATAATAATTCTTTTTATTGCCTTATTTTTTTTGGAGGGGTGGTCTTTTCAAACAATGGCTTTCACGACGAGATTATTATTCTCTCGCACCCCTTTCCTGTGTTCACTCATCATTTTTTCCAATATTTAACAAATCCTTACGGGTAAAGGTTCTTACATGCATTACTTTCGTTGTCAAGTTTTATCACATTTGGTTCATTTTGAAGACAGAATTGAGATGAAAACACTTCAACCAACATGTGATAGACAAGTACAATAATCAAGTAAATTCATGCATTTGTGTATTAAAGGGAATTTTGAGTCAAACATGTAAGAAGTAACAACTAATCACATCTCAATGACTCCAAATATTGTAAACACAAAATGAAATGATGATGCATCTCAAAACACTATCAAACAGTCATATGGATAATGGATTAAATTTCTGACTTGGTCAACCTAAATGGCCATCTATAAACGGTGTAAAAAGAAATCCAAAAATTTTATCAGAAATAATTTTTTTTGTCTTTTTCAATTTTTTTCCTCAAAAAAATAGAAAATCTTTTTGTATTTTTCTAAAACATTTCAAAAAACAAAAATCTTTTTGAGTTTTTTGAAAAATATATCAAAATGGAAAAAGTAGATACAATGGTAGTATACACTAGTAATAGGCATAAAATATCATCACGAGAATCATCATATACTAGCAAAAAAGTCTAAACCTCAATCATTAGGTCTGGAGGAGTTTTCCAAAGGTGGTGACATCCTATGAAAAACATCCATCTAGTCATGTAAATTCTTGACTCATTACTCAAATTACTCTCTAAAGTGCTCAAAATTCTCATGTGATGTGCGGGAGCATGCAAAGTATCATATGTGGGAGTGCGTATGGGAACACGTGTAGTAGCATAATGAGATAAATACCTATGGGACACACTACCCAACTTAAAGCAGAATTCCCTAAGGTGTTCTCTTTTTTTGCAATGGGAGCAAAGATAAACGGTCCTAGGAACACCTCTCTCAAAATGTCTAGGACGCGTTCTCCTATGGAGAAATGTATGCCAAGGTGGGTCTATCACATCCTTGAGAACCATCTCGGGTGCAACATGAGAAGTAGACGCACCGTCATAAGCTATTCCAAGTCTCTCAACATTACCCAAAGCGGGATCGAGGACCATCTTTTCTACATTTTTTTATATATCCTTGATAGTGACCTTGACTTTTCGGGCACGTTCGGGATCTCTCTCGAGTTGCGATACATGGTCGATATGTTTCTCATGAGCCTTCAATGAGTATTGAATATCTCTCGTAAGAATGGCCACATTGTTGTCAATTCATTCTTTTCCCGGCCTAAGACGATCAACTGCTCACATAAAGAAACCTTCACCTTTCCGAGTTTACTCGTCGATGCCTCACATACACTCAAAACTTCTATCTCTCTTTCCAAATCTAACACCTTCAGATGTAAATCCTTATTCAATTTCTTCATATTCAACGTCTTGGTGTATAAATCTCTAAAAGCATTTCGGAGATCACCTTCACCCTCACTTCCAGTCTCACTATCACACTCACTATCCCCTAAATGGATCGAAACATCATCGAGGCTCTCATGTTTACAAGTGTCATCATCATCGTGGGATAAACTAGATGTGCTCATCTGACTAACCATGAAAGCAACGCACTTTTCATGTGGTGATTCATTCCCAAAATCATCCAACTTAATGTCACTATCGCTAAGAGTGGTCGTGATAGCAATTTTCTTGCCCTTTTCTCTTTAGCATAGTGGGACATTCAAAAGCTTTGTGCCCTTTGCCCTCACACTCATAACATCTCACCTCTTTATCTTTTTCATCGCTCTCTTTGGCCTAATCTTTCTTTTTGTTTTTCTCAAAAATATTTTTATTGGAAAAATTTTCTTTGAAAAATTTGAGAAACATTCTAAATTTTTTTACAAACAAGACAATGTCATCTAAATCAACATCGCCCTTAGAATCAAACTCACAAACTCTCTCTTTTTTCTTTTTCTTAAACTGAGTCTTTAAATCTATCCCTCTATCCTTAGGCTTAACGATTTGGGTAAACATGCCAATCTCATATGTTTGAAGATCTCCTATTAGTTCTTTTAACCCAAGTGTATCTAATATCCCCAATGAATTTAAAACAGTGACCTAAGGAATAAAACGGGATAGGAATGACCATAATTTTTTTTTAACAACTCTCGACTCTTCAACTTTCTCACCCAAATTAAAACTCGTGTTAACTATGTCCAACAACCTAGCATAAAACTCATCAAAACATTTAGACTCTAACATGGTGATAGTCTTAAACTGGGTGGACAAATTTTATAATTTCAATGCCTTAACGGTGTTGGTACCCTCATATGTCAATTGGAGGATATCCCATGCCTCTTTAGAAGTGGTGCACGTCAAGATACGATGGAACTCGTCAGGGGTGATGGTTCCAGAAATTACACTAAGTCTGCGGGAGTTATAAGTACTCCATTTATAATAATCCTTAGTTCAGTAAGACATTTGGGATTGGAGACATTATTCACGGTGACAGTGGGAGGAGTCCACCCTCTTTCACATATGAGCCAAACTCTCTCATCGATAGCTTTTAAACAAGATCTCATGCGATCTTTTCAATAGGCATAATTTGTGCCATCAAAGATGGGTATCCGATTATATAAACTATCCATCGAAAAAATTGCGATTTTTCAAAAAATTAATTTTTTCAAAACAATTGATATCACAAAAAAATTGCGGAAAAAGGATCTCAGGATATTTTAATGAAACCCGCTCTGATACCAATTTAAGAATGCATGATGTGATACCAATTTATGAATTCTCAAATTTTCAATAGATTAAATGTAATACCCCATATTTTTATTGATTTTATTTATTGGGATTAATTAAATTAAATGGGATAATGAATTGGAAATTAATCCGTATTTAAATACTAGCGAGATGAGAGCTAGTATTTGATTATGATAATTATGTTGAATATTATTCAGTGAATATGGTAATATATGATTAATGAATTTATTAATATTGTCGCGAGTTATAAATACGGCAATTTCGGAAATTAAGTTGGGACGGGCGTGTCAGTCGTATCAGGAACCAATTTAATGGATTTAAAAGTAAATTATTTTTACATCATCCGTATGGTCATTTTCAGTGTGCCAACATGTCCAAAAGGGTCGAGATAGTAAAAAAAACTAGCTAGGGGTTTAGTTTGGGTTTCGGGACATTTTAGGCCTAACCGACAACTTGGGAGGGTAATTTAGTCATTTTGACTTTTTGAGGAATAATAACCCACGAGTTTTAGAATTAATATATCAGCCAACACCATAACTCTTAGGGTTATCACAACCAAAAATCACCAATGGTAGTTAGAGAGGAAGAGAGGAAAGTTCCCGAAGGAGAAACCACCTTTAGAGGCTTTTGCACCACCGTCACCACCACCGGATAGATCGAAAAGAGAGGAGCACTCCAATCCCGTCAGCTTCAAAGGATCAGAATATCTAATTCAAGGAAAGTGATTTATCTTGCAATGATTTAAGGCATATATTTTACATGATAGTTTAGATTTGAAGACAAATTATGTAAGATTGTAATAATATGAAAATTGGAGACTAAATTATGAACTTGGATAGGTTTGCATGTAGTGGATCTTCTGGAATTATTAAGTGAACGAATTTATAAATTAAGAGTTAGGAAATCACGACATTAAATTGATATTTATGATATTTTTTGAAGAGATGATGAAGAACTAGGATTATAGTATTAATAATGACTTTTAATCCAAGAAATCGATAATCTGTGATGTTTTGATGAATCTTGAACGTTGAAACTAGTGTAGTAATATTGGTTTAATATCTAGTGTACTCATTTTGGAGTTTGGGACGTTGTAATGTGAATTGGAGGTGTAAAAATTGTAGAACCCGTAACTGTTAAAGGAATTCTGGGCAGATAACTACTTGATCGATCGATCGACCCATTTCTTCAATCGATCGACCCCTCTGGAAAAAGTAAAATATTTCCCTTTAAAATATTGGGTAACTTCCAACCTTTAGAACTCTTTAGTGATGATTGATTGAATATATTGGTACTTAGGGAAGGCCAGTAGGATGATATTTGAAGTACGAAAAATTATTAGATTTAATTGAGGTTGAGTGGTAAACTTACGAATATTCGACTAGTGGGATACAATTAGAATTTGTGAGAACCTAAATATATTTAGCTCCAATTATAATTTGAGGTTAAAGACTGAAAGGGGGAACTTTAAATACTGAGATAACCTTAGAGACTAGCGAGGAACTTAATAACCTTTTTGGGATAGGGTATGTACTCAGAACTATACGTCGAGAATTATCTCGCTAAACCTATTGTGTAGAATTAATGGGATGATATTATTATATGTGTGAGACTTACGATTGTAATACCCCTTACTTTTGAGTAATTATTTTTATATTTAATTTCCATGTGGGTTAGTTATATAAAATAAAGGAAGTTGAAGTTAATATTAGTTTAAGTGATTTAAGAGATAATATTTACCAAGGTTTACATATTTACCGTTACGAGAATGTAAATAGTGTGACATTATATTTTGTTGTATCGCTGTGCTTTAAGTGACTGTTATAATTTATATTCTAGTTGAATTATTATTTAAGAGCTAAATGACGTTGGAACATGAAATAATGAATGATATCCCGGATGCCAATTTAGAGGGCACGATTAGTCCAGAAGTGATTGAGGTAGTCAAAATAAGTACTAGGTTGTATTTTTGGATTGCGGGACACTTTTGCCTGGTTGTAACTTAATTATGATGTTACGAGTCATTTTAAGTGTGTAGCATTTAATGATGGACTTAATGTATTTTGGATGTTTTGGGTATTTTAGTCTTGCTAGAGCCTTTAAGATCATTTGTGTTTATAAACCAAGAGAGAGTCAGATAGGAGTGAGAGCTTGAGAGAAAGAAGAGAGAAGAAGAGATTTGGGGATTTGGGCTTGGAAATCGTTTCAACGAGCAAGAATTCGAGACTACAATCTTGAGGCAAGTTTCTAAATTGCATATATGTATGATTGAGTGTCAATAATTTGTATATGTGGTTGTGTTCTTGAGATTTAACCATTTATGGATTTTAATGATTTAGGTGTTTAAACCTTTAGGTTTTGATTTAGACTTGGTTGGAGTTGTAAACAATAATGGGTTGTCATGTAGAAATGAGTTGGAGATGTTAATGGTTGATGATAGTGGCGAAGATGGTAGAAATGGGATTTGGGGGATTTAGGGTTTATATTAACCCGTAGCCATCACTGGGCATCTCGACTAGGGCGAATCAAATCGCTGTTTTAACATCCATTTGATGCACAAACATATTATAAATAGATGCAATTGCCATTAAAACACGTATGGATGTAATTCTAGCAACAGGTGCATAAGAATCGAAATAGTCAATCCCTTTTCTTTATTTAAAACCTTTTGCTACCAATCTAGCCTTAAAGGTTTGAATAGAACCATCGGTATTGTATTTTCTTCTAAATACCCATTTACTACTAATAGGTGGTGATCCCTGTGGCAAGTCCACTAAAACCCATGTCTGATTTGATAGAATTGAATCCATCTCATCATTAATAACTTTTTTCCAAAAAGAAGCATCTCTTGAAGTCATTGTTTCGTTAAAGGTTTTAGGATCTTCTTCTACGTTAAGTAAAAGAGGCATTTTATTAGGAATATTATCTCTATCTCCTTCAACCAAAAAGGCTAAGGCTTGAGATGAAATAAAATCAAGGCCAAAAGATTTTTCTTTTCTAGCACGCTGACTTCTTCTTGGTTCTATTTCTGTTTCAGGTTCATTCCTTTTATTATTAATTGATGGTCTAGGAATCAACCTAGTGGATGTATCAGGATTGGCATCTAATTCGACACATGAATCTTTATAAAATTTATTTTCAATAAATTCAACATCCCTTGATTCAATTAAAACATTAGAATTTAAGTCCAACAACCTATATGCCTTAGAAGTTTTCGCGTATCCTATGAAAACACTTTTAATTCCTCTTGCACCCAACATTGAACTTTTCGGGTCATGAATTCTATAGAAAGCCAAACAACCTTAGACCCTTAGGTATTCCAGATTTGGTTTTCGATTCTTCCATACCTCGTATGGAGAAACATGTGTTTTCATTGATGGAATTATGTTGTGTAAATGACAAGCGGTGAGTAAAGCTTCTCCCCATAAATTGTTCGGTAAGTTTGAATTAATCAACATAAAATTGATCATATTAGTAAGAGTCCTATTCTTTCTTTCAGCCAAACCATTTTGTTGGGGAGTATAAGGTGCAGTTCTTTGATGTATTATTCCATGTTCTTCACAAAATGAGTCAAATTCATTTGGAAAATACTCTCCCCCTTTATCACTATGAAGAATTTTAATTTTCTTTTCCTTTTATTTTCAACTTCTTCTTTAAAACGTTTAAAAATTGAAAAAGCTTCATCCTTATGTCTTATCAAATATACATATGTGAATTTTGAACGATCATCAATGAATGTAATAAAGTATCTTTTTTCGCCTCTAGTTAAAATACCATTATATTCACATATATCAGAATGAACTAATTCTAATAATTCAGCACTTCGTTCGACTTTAGGAAAAGGTCTTTTTATTAATTTTGCTTGAATACAGATTTCACATTTTTCATGAGAAGTACTATCACAAGTTATTAATTTATGTTTAGACATGTATTTCAATGATCTAAAATTTAAATGCGCTAATCTAGCATGACAAACGTCAAAAGACTCAACAATATAAGCAGAATTATTCATATTATTAATAAAAATACCGAGTTTGAACATTCCATCACAAGCATACCCTTTCCCAACAAATGCCCCATTCTTAGACAGAATTAACTTATCAGACTCAAAGACGGCTTTAATGCCGCTTTTACAAATCAAACTTACAGACACTAGATTTTTTCGAATTTCTGGTACATGCAGAACATTTGTCAACGTCAACTTCTTTCTAGATGTGAATTGTAGTTCAACATTTCCTTTTCCCAAAACTTTGGCAGAATTATGATTCCCCATTAGAACCTCTTGACCGTCCTCTGCTTTTTCATATGTGGAGTACAATGATTTATCATTACAGACATGTATGGTAGCCCCAGAATCGAGCCACCAGTCAGAAGACTTCGTTATTGCCTCCATGTTTGGTCCAGTAATCATACCAATTTGCATGTCCGATACCATTGCTACAAGATCCTCGATCTTATTTTCCACCATATTTTCATTGTTTGTATTATTGTATTCAGTAGCATCTATCTTTCGTTTCTTGTTTCTGCAATCACGGACATAGTGGCCATTTTTGTCACAATTGAAACCAGCCCCATTGGACTGTTTCTTATTGGAATTATTTTTCTTGAACTTCTTACCATTAGGTTTGAAGTTCTTATGATATTTCTTTCCTTCAACAAAGTTAACTTTGGTGAAATTATGAGAAACATTTGTTTGATCATAGGATCTGGTTTCTTCTTCAATTCTTAAATGTTTCTGTAATTCCTCCAAACTTATATCGTCTTTACTATATAGGAGTTTCTTACGACAATCATTCCAACTTGGTGGTAATTTTGCAATAATTGCATCAACTTGAAATGATTCAGAAATTTCCACTTTTAATTCACGAAGCTTTGTGACAAGGATTTTCAACTCATGTACTTGGTCTAAAACAGTTTGGTTATCACTTATTTTGAATTCGAAATATTTCAGAATTAAGAATTTATCCGTACCTTCTTTCTCTGTTTTGTATTTATATTCAAGAGCATTCTAGATTTCCCGTGGAGACTGCATAGAGTTGTAAAGATCATATAATCGATTAGACAGTGTATTCAGAATATGCCCACGACACACCGATTCGTCTTCTTCACGTTTCTTCCATTGTTCTTTGACAGTTTCATTATCGTCTTCTTTTGGTTCCGGAATTTCTTCTAGTTTAGGATCCAGAACATATGAAATTTTCAAAACGGTGAGAAGGAAGAATAATTTTCCTTTCCAGCGAGTGAAATTTGTTCCATCAAAGAGATCCAAATGCACTTTGGGATTCAGAAACATATTCATATTCTTTTCTGCCTCCATAAATAACACCTTAAGATTGTTGACGAGTTTTAATAATAATGCAGAAAATATGAACAGATGATTAGATTTGAGGCGTAATAAACTACTGTCCTTTAGGTGTTATTTGCCCCCACTCATACAGAGTTTGCTAACGGGTCTAAGCAAATTACCTCCAAGATACAACAAATTCACGAGTTTATTCAAGTAGCAAACTTGAAGAACACCCCAGAACACTCTATGAAATTGGCAAGAAGAAAAATAGAGAAAGAGAATTTTTCGGAATTAATTATGACAAGATTTTACCTTCTATATATAGCCTCTTGTGTTGTCTGTTCATGAACAGACACCACATCCAAAGGTCATTTAATCACGGCCCTTGGATATATAACTGTATTTTGAACGTTCCAGATTTGAACTAAAAAGGTGCGACTGTACGGATTAACACTTAACGAAGTGGCGCCAAAATCCGATGGTTCAAATCCACTCATGCCATAATTATGTGTCATTTATTATGGATTTAATCTGGACCGTTTGATCTTTTGACGTTGTCAAAAATCAAAGGCTCCTACTTCTTCTCGCGACGATGCGTACGTGCGTGCGTGTGCGGATGGTGCAAAGCACCATCCTTGGACCTAAGGTGTACACTAGTAGCATACACTTCAATGCACAAAAGTAATCTCTTATGACACAAGATCATTTATTAACCCACTAACTTTTTCACACTTTTCCAATGTGGGACTTTGATTTTCCCACTTCCCTTTATCTTTTCTTATTCCAACTAATTAATGGTTTTAACCTTTCATTTTCTCTAACCATTAATACCCATTAATATTAAAATCATCCAACACTCTTATCATCACCCACTTACCTCAGCCCCTTATATTTTTTCGTCCTCTACTTTGGGTCCTACCTTTAATCGATCGAGTTCTTTACCACCGTCTTCATCTCTTTCTCCCGAGGTTAACAAGTTGGTCATAGAGTTACATCACAGGTACACTCTATATCTTCCCAGCAGCTGGAGGACATACAACGGTATGATGCTGAGCTGGCTGAGCTTAAACAGATACTAACAGGTTTATTGGAGATTATCTAGCGTGAGAATGAGAGTTGGGCTATGATGGAGTCTCTCATAACCGCACACTTGGAGGATATATGGCGATAGGAGCAACGACGTGGTGTTAGCTCTTATGGTGCAGCAATTGATTCATTTGATACTGCTGATAATGATCACCCTCCTCCATCAGATGTTTAATTTCGTTTATGAGATATTTTTTAATGTTTTATATACAACTATATTGATGTATTATGTGAGATATAGATTTATATACTTGTATTTTTTCTCACATGTACACTTTTTGATACACTTTTTCAAATGTACTTCACTTGGTTTACTTATGCTATGATTGAGCTAAGTGTATTTTATTTCTCTTATCATATTTGCTATAATGTTCCTTTTTTCATATAACCTTGTTTGTTATTATTTGTCTCTTGTTATTTGATACATTGTCATGTTTAGCTAGATGTGTCACGTGCTTATCTTGTATATTGTATTCTTTAATTGTGATCTTTATTCTAGCTAACTATGTTCTCTATTCGTGTTAGTTTCTCTCACTGCCCTCGCTCGTACGAAGTGCATAATGTCATTCAAATGAACCTATGTTCTCATTCTAACAAACTTCGCAAAAACATGAGGAAATGTTTTGGACTCTTTCTTTATTCAAACTCTTTAACATGAATAAGATTTTCTCGGATTTCGAGTCAGTTTTTACTACGACGACTCTTTTAAGCCTCTAGAGAACAAAAACTCATGTTTTTACCAAATCCAGATACCTATTTGATCATATTTTAAAGATCAACCACACAAACACCACTCTTCATATCACTAGTGTGGTGGACTCCATGCATTTAGCTGACGGTCAAGGTTATTAAATTAGTCTCAAACATGGATTTACTGTGAAGCTGACGCTGGACTGTGTAGTGGCTATAAATAGAGGTTTGAAGACTACATTTTCATAGGCTTGAAGAGTCAAGAGTTGTAAGTTATTTGTGTCTTCTTGTAAAACCGTGTTTATAGTGGAATTTATCTAGGCTTAGTCATCCAAAGTTTTGTCGAGTTGGGCTTTCCTCGTACAATATGATCTCTTGTGTGATTGTACTGATGCTTAATTACCTTAATAATATTGCACGCAAACTTAGGAATTAGTTTAAAAAGGAGTAAGATTGGTAATAATTTGATCTGTATGTTCTACAAGGGAATTTGGTGTAAACAGTCAACATATTAATAATTATATTAATCTATTTGATTCGAAATTAGAAACTTAGTCTTTCGTTTTAACTCCTTTTCTTTGAATTTTTTTCAATCTATTCTTTCTCATAGTTATATATTTACTCGCCTAGTGTGCAAAAATCTATTTTCTTTTGCGAGTAAATATTTTCTCTTCTTTAGCTTAAAAAAAGTCGTTTTGAGATTAAAAGCAACATGCCTTTCCAAACACCCCAACACACATATCTTTAAGACTCCCTCAAAACACTATGTTTAGCATTTTGGTTGCTTGAAGTTCCTTCAGAGAACAAAAGTTTTTTCAACATTAAAGAATAAATGTTTGACGAAATATTTGAAGGCATTGATTGTAGACCAAAACCTATTGCGGTTGAGCAACGTTTTTCAGTTGTTGGTGCTCTATGTAGAGAATATGGTCGGAAAGAGTTTTTAGTTGGTCATTGCTTCGTAATGGTTTAAGTCTATGTTTTCTACTTGTAAAACTCTACCATAGTGCATTTGTTCCGTTAATGAATTTTTTCCTCATACATCCGCTCTTGTGCTTATTTTAATCTTTTCTCGTCTTTTAGAATCATTGTGTTAAATAAGTAGATAAAACTTAAAGATTTTAAAAATTAGTAAAATATTTTATTACATATACTTTTGGATTGTGTAACCCTTTTTAATAATAAATTTACAAACTTTTTCTTGAATATGGAAAATTAATTTTTATTTGACTAGCTACTATCGAAAGACAAACTCACATACACTTTTGGATTGTGAAACCCTTTTTAAAATAATAAATTAGTAAATATTTTTCTCTAATAAAGGGAATTAATTTTTATTTAACTGGCTACCGTCGAGAGTCACAACACCCTCATAACCACAATTAAGATGAACCGATTTTGGTACCACACATATTAGTGATATGAAGAGTGAGACTAATTTATATGGATTTATACACGTATAGGTCCCATATTAATTTATATTTTTAAAATATAGGCTCCATATTTAAGGACTTATATGGGTATTTTAGTTATGGGCTACATATTGCCACTGCTACTTTATATACAAGAAATCCATATGCATTGTGAGATATTTATTTCTTTATATAGAAGGTCATTTTATGTAATAAAGTCTCATGTATCTAAGATTTCAATGAAATTATATAATTAAGAGGATAAAATACCACTCTAGTTAATAGAATATAAGGGTACAATGTAAACTGACCATTTTCGAACAGCTAGCTTTCCATTGAGGTACGACTATTGACACCCGAAATTATATATTCTTCACATTTCACAAGCATTATACAAAACCTTATTAAGACTCACTAAAACTCTTGTCAATGTGTGAGAAAAAATAATTTTTAAATAGTACTAAATTGGAGTGGTATCATAGAGTCACACCGTTTATAAATATTATATTGCTCAAGTGACTTCAAGAGTCAACTTTCAAATGGCACCAAATATTTTGGTAGTTCAACAAGTTCACCAACAAGAGTAGACCTATGAATAACAACAATTTTATCCTCATTAGTATACTTCTCTAACAAACGCATGATGAATTTCCAGGCCTTCCTTCCAAATGGAACTCCAAACTTCATAGAGACCAAAATAAAGCATTCGTTCAGACGGATTTTGTTTTGAAAATTTGATCACAAGATTTCCTGGAATTTCAAACTTTTCTCCGAGAGGACAACCTTCCAAGTATACTTTCTTACTTATGTAGTTTCCATTCTCCCCTCTCCTAGCCATGATGTAAATTGGAATATAAGGCTTCCATTTCTTTGACAAGGATACCATGAAGCCCACCTCGTAAGTTTTTCCCGGGTCTATCTCCTTTGAACAAGTTACTTCAAGCCAACTTACAAAGAGTAACTACCCCGACATACACACTTTGAATCCCTTTCACTTTTTACTTTAGATACTAATGTTTTCACTTGTTACACTTTGGGGTTGATTATTAATTTTTACAACACTCTTCTGAAACAATAGTTTTGCAATTCATTTTAGGGTTATTTGGATTTTGATCCCCACTAATTATAACCGTTTGGATTTTCCCTTGTTTAAAAACTATTATATGTTTGACCCCCATTTTTCACTTTAAATGACACTTTTTGAATTTTTTGATGTTTATAGTGACACATTTTGTCCAAAAAGAGTTGCTAAAAGCTAAAAATGGGGGCCAGAACATAAACGTGTATAACTAGTGGAGGCTAAAATCAAAATAACCCTTCTTTTTAAGAAGCATCACAAGAAGTGAAAATGGATTTCAAAGTGTAATAAGTAAAAACTTTCATACCACCCAAATGTAAAAAATGTCCCTATTTTTTTGACAAAAATAATGTAAATTTATTTTAAACCCCTTATATTTTATCACTCTTATGGGCAACCCCCTGGACTATTTTACCATATGGTTTACCCCATTGGTGTATAGACTCATTGCACTATAGGTTACACTGTTCACTTATAATATAAAAGGTCAATTATTCCCCAAATAAGTTAGGATAAAAAATTCATCATATTCTAACTTTGGATAGAAAATATGAAAGAAAGCCCTATTACAAACATATAATACTAAACCCCGTCTCTCAATGGTAACTAACACTTCCTTATATAGTTCATTTTGTGGTTGAAAATTTTTCAGTATCCGAGTTGGTTCCACTCAATTTGATGAGTAGTTGTTGTATTTAATGTCGCCAGTATGTGGTGGTAGGTTCGTTCCGATATGTGGTTGTGAGTTCATTATGTTCCAATTTTATAGGGTTCGTTCTAGTCTTTTGTGGGCTTTGTTGACCTAAACGTTTATTTAAGGATATTTACTTTGTGATATTAACTATTAACAATAAATTGATGCTTGATGATTCTGATATATTATATTCCACTCAATTTGATATTGTTTCATATCTATTGATTGATCATATATAATTAAGTTGATTTAAGAATTGTGAAATTAATCATTCAAAGGATAATTATCTCCTATGTAGTCGTGATAGAATGACTAAAGAACCGAGGTTCAAAGACCTTTATCTCCAAGTCAAGGGGCACAAGGATAGGGAATCTCACTATTTTTGTGAGTTTTGTGCATATCGTTCATAATTTTCTCACAATTAAGGAAAGGAGGCAAGGAGAAGGCTTAAGAAGTGTCAGAAACAGTGACGACTGAAGCACGTGATTCAAAAATGTTAATGGTTTCGACCAATGG
Organism: Sambucus nigra; assembly: GCA_949130495.1. Lineage (NCBI taxonomy): Eukaryota > Viridiplantae > Streptophyta > Magnoliopsida > Dipsacales > Adoxaceae > Sambucus > Sambucus nigra. Next base: position 632,567,448 of record OX422211.1, on the reverse strand, counting down.
AAACCATAAATTTTAGTAAGTCATTTAAGACATTTGGATTGTGGATTCTGTTCGTTTAATTAATATGTCCCAAGCGGGATTCTTCCTCCTCCTACAAAGATTTGAAAGTTGGTCTTATTTTGGAGGTCGATGGGAGTCTTTAAAATATTGGGGATTGGCACAATCATAATTAAGACACATGATGGGTTGGTGAGAACTTTGTATGGCGTGTAATATATATAAAGTCTAGGAATAATTCTTATATTGGTGGGTGCACTGGATAGGTTACAAGGTTGTAAATTAATAAGGACTTTTGTGGTTTGTGGAAGGTTCTTAGGTGGTGTTTACAAGCACCAGGGTGAAAATTTATACATTATCTAAAGGAACACGATAATAGGTGGAGCTATTATGGGGTCTTTATGGCAAGTGAAAATTCGTATTCAAGTCTTGAAAATAGAGGAGTGGGCAATATGGGATTGCGTTATGAAAATATCTGTGATCCTAACTCTTGAATGGGTTTCTAGAGGGATACACAACGTTATGGGAAAGTCTTTGAGATGGAAATCAGAATTACAACAGTCCTTATAGGAAGATAGATCTATAAGGACATATATGAATTTTTTTATGTTGGGGTTTTAGACTTAAACTCATAAGTGATGTTTACTTATTAGTAAAGGTGTTTTAGGCTCATTTTGAAATGAGAATCATGTTTGCATGAATGCTTTATATTAATTTTATATACATTTTTATTAATGTCCATCAATTAAACTTATTAAAAATTCAAGTAAGTTAGGTTTGGACTAGTAATATAAGATCAAAATTTTGGTTATAGTTCAATTGAACAGTTCATGACAACAATAGGGAGTTGACATCCTATCGATAAAGTTATGAGTACTATATTAGAAGTTTATTTTTCCTATGGGTACTTATCCGATGGTTTGCAAACTTTTCTGGTAGTAAAAAGAGGATCATATTGATACATTAGGAATGTGTTGAATAGGTACACGAGGACATTTAAGTCTAGGTCATGACGATATTAGACTAGCATAACCTCACAAATTTTGGAAATGGTGCATAGATTCTCAATCCCGATGATTATGATTATTGGAATGTACTCATAATTATTTCTCTTATTTTTATGGATGTGATTATTGGGTCTAAATCTCCTCGAGTTGGTAAACCATTGGATGGACATGCCTAAGATCATAATCTGAAGGAATTTGTGCCTTTGAGGCATTATGGATTATGATACCCCCTTGATAAACTTTTAATTTTTAATTCTACCAGAAAACATGACTAATGAATTATTTTATTATCCGGTAAAGTATTAAATAAGTTAAGTTTGAGATCAACGAATAAATAATCTATTGGTGAAAATTTATTAGTATCGAATTGAATTTCACCAAGTGGGTATTGTATTCTTTACGGTGAGAATCGTATTATGAACTATCTGACTTTGCAAAACAAGGACTCTTTATTCGATAAATTCTTAGTAAAGTTATAATTATTTAGTGGAATTAGTAACAATAAACATAAAGGAAATAAATTACGAGGTTGGAATTTAGGATTTTTCATGTTCGATTTGGAAGTCGATATAATTATTTTTCATTAAATCCCTAGTTTAGTTCTTGACAAAGGGCTATGGTTTCTTTTGGAATGAGGATATCAGTAGAATGAGGGGTTCTTATTTAAATCTATTTCAAACGAGGGTACAATATTCCGGGATGAAATCCTCATTTGATGTCAATGTTCTAGGAGGTCCCTTTGTGGGAAATTCTAGTTCGAAAGAGGACCTCTCTCATTCGAAATAGGGCTACATTTTTTGAAAAAGTTTTAAACTTGGAATTTTTATGCTAATAAATATAAATAAACCCCGTGACGTGTTTTCCTAGGTATCGAGCCAGTTCAATCACATTTCTTAATCTCATAAACAAAGATAATGAGAAAAGCGAGACTAAATGCAAGGTGAGGAAATAAAAGTTATATACTTAGAGAAAATGAGAGAATAAAGAGAAGATTCTTCTCAAGAGCTTAAAAATACCAATCTCAAGTGGTGATCGCATACCGTTCTTACTTCATAGGATCATATTCCGAAAGATACAAGTCATTTCTACACTACATAAAATATTAGCCTTCGTATCAGATCACCTATGAGATCCACAAAGGTACGATGATTTGAAAACTTCTTTTTAAGATTTAAACCTAGTTTTTGTTTTCTTTTACAATGAATTACCAGTAAGAGATCTTTAGGAAATCAATGTTTTTTTTTATAAAATCAATCCCTAACGGGCTTATGTTAATCTTAGTGGCATTAAGATATCTCATTTGAGTTCCATGGAGATGCATAGGATGTAAGAAATTAGTCATGATAGAGATGCGAGGTAAAGTTAGGGTGCGAAATTATGCAAAGGTTGAAAAAGATGACTTTCAATTACCAATCAATGGTTAGTGGGCGGTTGTAAGGCATTTTGTCAAACTAGGAATTTATAAGAGTGTTATGGAGCATTATGGGGTTGATAGAGATGTTGGACGCATTCTTCTGGATGCCAACCATATATATATTCTAAAGAGTGAACCGCAAGTTAGGTTTGATGAGGCCTCAATTTTTCCAAAAATCTTCATTAACATTTTTTTGGAGTGATAGAGATTGTGTATTGTTTAATGACTATCATTTCTGTGGGTTTTGGTTCAAAATTAAGTTTGAGAACCAGTTTTGTTGGTAGTTCACTGGAAGAGATGTTTAGGCATCATTCTTTGTTTGCATTTATAGGCAATGAGGGTTATATTCTCTATAGAGAAGGGGTCACATGAATCGAAAGTTTTTTTTTGCATCGACAAGCGGTTCACATTTAGATATAAAAGACTTAATTTTTATGATCTATATAATTTTTCCAATGTGGATATTTGTATAGTTTTGGCTCAATTTATTTTGACTAATTTTTGCGATCTACATAACCTTACTGTGATGTATATTTGTATAATTTTGGCCCGATTTATTTTGACTCCATTAATTATCTAAGTATGTTCGAGTATTTGGATTTAGATTACTAAAGTTGAAGTTATCAAATTGAAATGTTTCTATCTGAGTAAACTTAAAACTCTTAATCATAAAGGACATTTTTATTACGTACCAACCAAGATTCAAACTTGGTTATGGTATTAGAAATTCAGTATTAAAAGTGATGGGCCCCTCGAAAGATTGATGAAATAAATGAATTTTTGTTCTACGTCTTCGAGCTATATATCCCCGTCTAATTCTGGTCATTAAATAAATGAAACTTTGACAAATAACTAGTTGATTACCTTTCTTCGAGTTATTCTTTTCCCTTTCCTTTTCTATTAATAGCATAACGGTTTTTCCAATGTATGAACTAGAAATTTCAATGCCTTTGGCTACTAAAACCTTCCTGACCACACTGGATTATCCTTACCTTTAAATTTATAAGTCTACTAACTTGAGTTTTTTGAATTTGGTAACTTGGTATCCATGTCTCATATGGAGTAGAACTATATTCCATTTAGGTTTTGGATACTTGTGACATCTATAAATGAGATGCTCACAGTAGTTTTAGAGGGGTGTGAAAGACTACATGTTAATATTTTGAGTTTCCAATTGAATTGGCTTGATCTTCTCTCTCCCCACAGGACACATGTGATTGATAATGGAATGATAAATCCTTTTCTTGATTGGCTTGGTATGTGGGTTGTCAGATAGACTTTCGATATTTTTTGTATGGGATTCAAATCTTGGTATCCTTACTGGATACAAACTATTTACTGTTTTGATTTATATGTAAAGGAGTTGTACGCGATTTGGTATTTAGGATTTGGGTATTTATAAAAGGATATTATCACCATGAGTTTTGGTTAAGATATTCAATGTAGAGGGACTTTGGAATATTTGATTTTCACCCCTTGTGTGTATATTTGGAGACTTGTTTACATTGAATTTGAAGAAATAATTTGGAATTAATCATTGGAGTGATTCATGAGGATTTTCAAAGAGCCATTTGTAATTTATATGAGATATTTGAATATTAGTCGAGTCGATCTCCGCGGCACTAGGATAAGGTATTTTATTGAACCACGTAAAATTTAGTGTTTTTATTTCTCAATTTATTTGTTATTTTGTGTGGTTGTTTTGCGTGTGATCAAAATCACCAATATTTATTTCTTCCCACCGCGCTTTTGCACAACACTTCCAGTGTCATGAAAAATATATGGTATTTTAAATTTGAAAACAAAAAAAAAAATTGGAATCATAGTATAAATAAATTTAGTTGTTCATTTTTTTTTATAGAATTGATGTCAAATATGAGTCTTAAGGAATAAATCTTCATGAGTAGTTTTCAAACATACTAACTTGATGAAAACTAAACAATCTAAACAAAATTCTATTTACATAATTTTATATTAAATATAGGTGTTTGTTGGATATACTTGCATAATTGATTGGTATTTGAGGTATTTAGCCCTATAAACGATGTGTTTTCCCCATCTGATCACGCGAATTTATTGGTTAGTTATAGGTCCTTTTTTTGCTGACACAATGAAACTAACTTTAAATAGTTATCTTAGACCAAAATGAACCTAATCAAAAATTTAAATTCAAAATTAACAATAAATACACCTTCTTAATAAACAAACACATTGGTACTTATTTCAAAACAATTCAGTTACGTCTCCGAAGACATGTGACAAATTATAAAAGATTTGTTAATAATTTCCAAAGGCATATACTAAACTTTCATAGGCATATAATAATCTTTTCAGAGTCAATTCAAAAAGTTTATTACGTTGATATTTATTAATTCCATAAATTATTGGTATATACATACAAATTTCATAAGCACTCGCGGATCCACTCACTTTAAAGACGTAATCACTTGCATTTTTTTTAACAACATCAATTGTTTAATAAGGAATCTTAAAGGATTGTAATGTTCCAGGCTAATCTATTGCGAGGGAATTATCCGAACTTTCTGGATAACTCAAACTAAAAGGCACTTATCCCCCACCAGGTGATAAGGTTTGGCAGCATAAGAAAAGGGAGCAGGAGAGTCCAAGTAGACGAAATCTAGGTGAAGATCATCTCCACCATATCATAATCGTATCAAGAATTCCTAGAGATATATAATGCATAATCTCCTAAGATTCTTTATAAATGTAACCCCCAATCCTGGGAAAAGGGGAATGTAACTTATCATTGTAATCCAATTAATAAGAAAAATGGGAATCAACGAGTAGACATAGACCATTGCCGAACCACGTAAATATTCGTGTTGTGAGTTTCATGACTAGTTTTGTTCTGTTTAACTGTAATTCTTTGGGATCATTTATCGTGGGAATCAAGCACTTACAACTATCATCGTCTCTACGGAATGATTTTTCTTTCCATTTAACCAATTAGAACCAACAAACAACCTGTCTCACACGCACAGTACACCTCTACCATTTCATGGAAACCATCACAATGGGCTTCCAACTCCCAGGGAAAGATCAGAGATCCATACCAATAGGGATTGTGACGCTCCTTATGCACGTTATCATCCATATCCGAAACAATACGAGAAGAACAATGAATAGTCTAAATCCACTCATATCTCATGGTTAGTCGATGCTCATGAATAATGACTCCACCAGTAAGAGGAGGTTACATTCCTCCAAGAGGAGGAAAACGCACGTGTGCAACGACGAATTGAAACAATGGAGCGAGAGTTCCATGGAGATAAATGTAAGATTAGGAAGGAGTTCTCGTCTTGGTCGGGAGAAATCTGATCACGAGAGTCTCTTTATGAGACGAGATAAAAAATTAGGACATCGTATGCACAATATCTGCAATCTCATTGGGAAAGAGATTGTTCAACACCTCGCTAATCGTGGGGCTAAATCTACTAAGGAACTAGCCAGGAAGGACCTTGTAACTCAAATGAATTCCTTTTTTAAGGGAACTTAAAGGGACAGAATCTCCCAAGAAGTTTACAACTCATAAGTTTAAAATCTATAATGGAAAGATTGACCCCGACGACCACGTACGTCAGTACATGCAGGCCATAACCTTATGGAACCAAAATGATGTTTTTATGTGCCTCATATTCCCTTCCAGTTGGGGGAATATTGAACAAAAATAGTTTGAAATCTACTGCATAATTTGGTCTATAACTTCAAGTAGCTCATCGAAGCCTTCACAACTCGGTTCATCACCAGTAGTGCCCATCTGAAGAGGATGGATTAACTCCTTACTATAAGGAAAAATCCCTAAAAAAACCTTACGGGAATATACTAGGCGAAACTATAAAACTTATAATGAAGTTTAAGATTGCTCCCAACAGGTAGTGGTAGATTCATTCAAGATTAAGTTTCCTAACAACTTAATGTTACATTAGTCTCTCATGAAGAAGAAGGCAGACATCATCGACGACCTTATTTCACGTATAGGGAAAGACATGAAGCTGTAAGATATGGTCATTAACGCTCAGAATGACAAAGGGCACCCGAAGATGACAAATAATGGTGATAAAGAGAATTCCATCGAGATAGGGTAAAACATAGAACGGAAGATCAAGGAATGGAAACGAGGCAGATCTTGCCAAATATTTATAAGCGATCAACACATTGTTCAAGGAACCAATTTATAAGATATTGATTAAAATAAAGGAACAAAAAATATTCCAATGTCTAATGAAGATAGACTATAACTAATAAATATAAATAAGACACTGAAACGCGCTTACTACAAAGAGCATGGGAAAAAAATGGAGAATTGTAAGGCCCTTAGGGCTCACCTAAACGAATTGGCTAAAGCCGACCACTTAAGTGATTATATGGAAAGAAAGGGGCCCAAATCCATCTTCAATGTTAGACAAAAGAACAATAATTTCCTATAAGATGATAAGGTGGGGCACGAGTTCATAGTCATCTATTGCACCTCACAGATAGGCAATGATAAGAAGCTTGGAAATGTTCTCGAAGGTAAGTCAGGATTGAATTTTTCATCATTTATGGTGCCTCAAATTCGAGACTGATCTAGGCAACGGTGTTCAGATGAAACTGAAGAAAGTCACCGTAGTGATAGAAGCATTCCAGATTGACCTTGACAAACTTCTCGTAGCAAAGCATTGAAGTATGGAAGACATTAATTACAATAAGCATATTAGTCTTCATGTAAGATGGCCTGATTGTTGTAAGAACTTCGCATCATGGTGTAGTAGTAATTATATTCAAAATTGTAAACTGGGATATGGATAAGTCATTAGTTGATCAAAGAATCCCCTCAGGGGTTATATACCTAAAACTGTTTAAGCAACTTAATCTCAAGATAGAGGATTTTACACAAGAGAAAAGATAACTATGCTATTGAGGAAGGTAGTTATGCCCATTTGAACTGGGAATATCTTAAAGTTGATTGGACTCCTAGTTGCTGACATCGAAAATCCTTACAACGATATCCTTGGGAGAGGATGGTTGTAAATTATGTAAGCTTCCCCTTCATTTATCATTAATATCTCAATTGCATCATCGATAAAGGGATTATGAACATTAGATGAAACCAGGTTGTTGATAGGTAATGCTTTATCATTGATATTAGGCTCAGGTGGGAAAAAAGGAAAAGAAGATCCTCGTCGATCCGAACAAGGATGGGCATACACCATCCAAATAGCAAATGAAATATGGTAGACCGAGGGAAAAAGAAAAAAAGGTTGGACTCTGTAGATAGGGTCATGGAGTGATTACAAGAAGTGGTTTTCGACAATTCACACCCAGAGATGAAATTCTTGATTGGAAGGTCACTCACCGACCAAGAAATATAGGAACTAATTTTTTTTTTTTAAAAATCAAGATGTTTTTGTTTATAATCCTTATGATATGCCTAGTATTGATCCCGAAGTCATCTTCCATCGAGTTCACGTGGATCCAAACTTACCACCGATCATTTAAAAGGCTTACTGAACAGCCCCAAAAAAAGAAAAGGCTATTGAGGAGGAAGCGGGGAAACTCTTGGAGGCAAGCTCCATTAAGGAACTTTAATTCCCTATATGGCTCTCAAACTCGGTAGTCGTGAAGAAGAATAACAAAAAGTTAAGATTTCACATAAGCTTCATTGACCTCAATAAGGCTTATCCCAAAGACCACTTTCCTTTGTCAAAGATTGACTAATTAGCCAATGCCACTTTCAGTCATGAAATAACGAGTTTCATAGATGAATACTCAGTATATCATCAAATTCCTCTCTTCAAACCTAGTCAAGATAATACCTCACTAATCATCACTATCGACAAATATTACTACAAAGCTATGTCATTTGGTCTTAAGAACGTAGGAGCTACTATTAGACATTGATAACCAAAATGTTTAAGGATCAGCTACGTGGCACCTTAAAAGTCTATATATACGACATGCTTATCAAAAGAAAGAATAAATTTGATCACCTACATACTTGGCAAAGACATTTGAGGTCATTCGATACTACAGAATAAAGCTCAATGCAGCCAACTGTTCTTTCAGAGTTTAGGCTAGGAAGTTCCTTGGCTACTTAGTCACCTAGAGAGGGATCGAAGTTAACCCCGACCAGATTCAGACGATTAATAATGTCCAGCCACCAAAACCCTTCATGATATCCAAAAATCGACAGGAATATTAGTAGCACTCAATCGTTTCATCTCTAAATAGTTCGAGAAGTTATGAACGTTTCAACTATTATTGAATGCTAAAGGTTTGACCTAGAATGAGTAACTCTCATAGGTGGTCGATGAAATTAAAACCTTTCTGAGACGACCACCTATTCTTGTGATCCCAAACTCGGGGAACTCGGTCTAGCTATATCTCGCAGCATCTAATCATAAAGTTAGCTCCAATTGGATGTGCGAGATTAAGGGGCACTAAGATCCTATTTAATATGTCGGTGATATGCTCCTCGAGACTATAAACCGTACCTTCCACTTGAGAAATTATCCTAGCATCTGCTAATTTCTTTAAAAAAATTGAAGCACTACTTTGAAGCTCACTCAGTCATAATCATCACCTCTTTCTCTCTAAAATCAGTCCTTAGGAGAACCGACCTATCTGGACAGGCATTCAAATGGTAAGTGGATCTTAGAAGGTTCCATATCCGGTATCAACTAAAAATACAATAATGGGACAATTACTCTAAGACTCTGTTTTCGGATTCATAGAGGAAGAAAGAATGAACGATAAGGACGTCACCGACCATGCGAACAACTAAGAGTTAGACCAACTCAATAAATTCATTCTCTATGTCGGCAGAGCCTCTAATTCAAAAGATGAAGGAGTGTTAATTGTCCTCATTACTCCAGATAAGACAATGATCAAAATGGGATTAGTTATGGATTCAAATCATCCAACACTGAAGCCAAGTATAAATATCTCATCATTGAATTGCGCAAGACCTCATCTAGTAGTGCTAGCCACCTTGAAGTCTATTACAACTTAAAGGTTGTTTCCAATAAAGTATGAAGAGAATGCAATGCCAAAGATTCTCTAATGTCATCATATTTATAGATAGTCCAAAGCATGATCACCAAGTTGGACAAAGTCCGCGTTTAACAATTTCCTCGTGGAAACAATTTTCATGTTGATGCCTTGGATACTCTAGGTTTGTTAGTTGAATCCGGTATTAATAGGACTATTAAAGTGGAATACCTCAACCATCTTATCATATCTTAGCCAGATATCATCGAATAAGTCCTCATCATTCATAAAGCCACTAGCTGGATGGATCCAATCACAACTTATTTGTAATAGGATATTTTACCAACTAATAAGAAGTAAGACTTTGAGGTTAAGGGGAATTATTCATTTCTACTTAGAAATTAAAAGAAAACTCTATAGGATATCTCTCACAGTTCCCTACCTTTAATGCGTCCACCCAGGTGATGTCGACTAAGTCATGTTTGAACTTTATGACGGCATAAATAGGAACTATGCAGGAGGGAAATATTTTAATTTTAGATAAATCAAATAAGGTTGATGGTAGATTTTAGATAAACATAAGAAGGTTCATGAAAGTATCTATGTGATGATCTTAAAAAACTAGGTAGCGACTTAAAGATATTAACCAACCGATGTCTATTTTCTCAGTGGGAATTGGACATCATAGGCCCACTACCTACATCACTAGGAAACTACAAGTATCTTCTAGTCAGAACAGACTATTTTGTAAAGTGGTTTAAAGCTGAACCATTGGCAAAGAATCAGGGACACAGACATGTTTAGATTCATCTTAAGGAACATCATATCTCATGTTGGCATGATAAGGATATCACCACAGACAATGGAATGCGATTCAAAACTGTACTATTTCAAAAGTTATGTAATGAACGTGGCATTAAGAACCACTTTATCTCTACGACATACCCCCAACGCAATGGACATGACGAGGTTTCTAACAAAACAATGCTCAATGGCACATAAACTAGATTGGATAAGGAAAAAGGTTCTTAGGTGGATGAGCTTACCCACGTCCTTTGTGCATATCATACTATGCCCAGGAGATCGAGTGAGGAAACTCCTTTCACGTTTAGGGGAGAAACTTGTTTTCTGGTGGCCCAGCCAAGTGTCAACAGGGGATTAGTTAGATGATCATTCACATGCTCATTGCACGCTTGGGGGGTACACTACACCCCTAAGCCCTATATATACTTGTCATCTATAACCTTATAAAAGGATGGATAATTATAACCCTAGCTGAAACACTGTTTGTACACAATATAGAGAGAAAGCTTATGTGCAATTTATCCATGGCCATTAGTGCCCATACTTAGTGGATCACACACTCACGGTGGACATAGGCCTCATTGGCTGAACCACTATAAATCATTGTCTTCATTCCTCTTCTACTCACCTCCTTCTACATATATTTATATTGATCCATTAATGCCATTGTTGTTCTTTTTTTGAGCTCTATTACCTCTTATCGTAGAAGTTAATTTCAGCATCATCAGTTTGGCCCCGTCTGTGGGAATGAGAAGTTATCTCTTCCTTTATACAGCTTGACCTCACCAGAAACTCTGGCAGTGAACTAGTTTTTCCCCTTCGTGTGGAGTTGTTTCACCATTGAAAGAGATCCATTAAGGTTCTCAAGCTCATTAGACTTTTGATCATTCAGCACTTTACAGCTTAAACATATGTCACCGGAGTTACCACCTCCTCCTCCATCGGCTAGTGGAGTAGGACCTAGTTCCATCCATGTACCACCTTAGTCTGAGATGGCTGAGGTGGCTGCTGCCTTGAAGTCTTTGGCAGCAAGCTAGCAAGTTATGCTAAAGTAATTTATAACTCTTAGACAAAACATACTGAGACCACCCAGAGTCTCACTGGAGATGATTACTCCGGTGGCTGCGCCAGGACAACATGGGGCCAGGGAACCACCTCAGGAACCACGCAAAGACCTGCCACCTCCACAACGACGGAGGGATATTGCTGACCCCGGACGTCTGCACCTGGGGAGGCAAGAAAACCCTTGCCCAGAGGATGGATATGATGACGTGGGAGTGGAAGAGGATCCTATAAATTGTTGGGAGCCATATGAGGTCTCCAACAATACCGTACGACCCATCCAAGAAGCCAAGGAAGGTGCAGAAGATAGAATCCTGACGATCACTCAAGAGGCCTAACTTTCGACCATCTGAGTAGAGGGTCGGCATTTCAGAGGTTGGGCCCAACCAATGACCTAAGGGAAAGATTGTCCAGATCGAGAAGTCTCGTATGATCTAAAAGAGAGGCAGCAGATGGCCGAACCCACAAGGGCTGACCCCACATAGACGAGATGATGGCCAGGAAGAAGTCAATAGATGGCGAAGGTCGACTGCAGCGGAGCCCTCAGTTCACCCCAGAGAAGCGGCTGGGGATAATATTGGCCAGGCAGACCTTATTAGGATATGGAATGACTTGATTCAGAGGCTGGAGGATAAAATTGGTGATATCCTGAAAAGCTGAGACCCTCTTCAAAGAGGATATTCCATAGGCTCACCCTTTTGTGGCAAAGATAGTCAACTTCCCAATGCCATCCAAGTTTAATCCACCTGTGGTCACCCCAAGGTATGACGGGAGTACCAACCCAGTCCAATATGTTGAGATGTACCAATCAGTGGCAGACATCTACTTTATCTCAGATAAGATGAGGTGTCGTGCTTTTTCCAGCACTCTAAGCGGGGATGCACATGTTTGGTATACCTCTCTTCCAAAGAACTCCATTGAAAGATTTGAGCATCTAGAAAACCAGTTCATCCATAAATTTTTCTTCGAAGAGAGGCCACAAAAGAAGACCACTCACCTGCTTTATGTTAAGGAGAGGAAGAACGAGAGCCTCAGGGCCTACATAGATAGGTTTAACAAAGAAAAGTTAGAGGTTGAAGACTATGAAGAAAATATAGCCATGACATCCCTCATTGGAGGACTCCAAAAGGGGAAGCTATTATGGAAGCTTACTGAAGACCCCTCGAGGTCAATAGCTGAGCTGCTGGCGACAACGGGGAAGGTGATAAACATCGAAGAGGCAATGGCCGCCAAATACGAAGATGAAAAATAAGGGACTAGTGGAGGTAAATACTAAAAAAAAGAACAAAGATGAGAAGAAAAGATTAGCAGATGACAAGTTTGTGGATTACACCCCTCTGATGGTCAGTTGCAAACACATTCTGAATCAGATAAAAAGCGATTGATCCTTAAAATGGCCTGAGAAGTTGAGAGCACCACCCCACAGGAGGAACAAAAACCTGTGGTGTGAATTCCACCAAGACCATGGCAACTTGACCGATAAGTGTTTTTCTCTGAAAGATGAAATTGAAAAAATGTTAAAAGAAGGGAAGTTAAGAAATTATGTGGACAAGGGTGCCTTCAAGAGCGGCCGAGGGGCCGACCCTAAGAAAAAATAAGTGATACATGCAGAGAAGATCCCCCCAATAAAAGAGACGACCATTCAGAGGATGATGATGATACTGACCTTCAATCGAAAGAAGACCATGGCCTTGTAAAAAGACTTAATATGATCTCATTCGGTGTTGGAATAATATTTGGGGGCCTAGAGGGAGAAGGATCATAAGTCGTCGATAGGAAGGTCCATGTAACTGAGGCCAAGGTAATGACGAAAGCTGTACACTTAACCTCTATTGAAGCCAAGCCAGAAAAGAGGAAGAAGGTTGATATGGATACTTTGATAGGGGTTTCTCAAGGATGGACTTCAAGGGCGTCTTAGCCCCACATGATGACCTTTTAGTCATCACCACCAGGGTGCACGGATGTGAGGTGCCGAGGATCTTGATAGATGGTGGCAGTTCTCCAGAAGTGATGTTTTGGTCGTGTTTTAAAGCCTTGGGGTTCATCCATGCTAGGCTCGTCCCATACCATCATCCCTTGATTGTCTTCAGTGGGGAAACGGTTCATCCCCTGGGAGTGTATGAGGCTGATGTAAGAATTGGAGACGAGTGGCCAAGATGTCTTACCAGGAAGTTCAATTTTTTTGTAATGGAGAAAATGTCTTCTCAGCCTACAACATTATATTGGGACGGGTATCCCTCAAGTAATTTAAGTACATGACTTCCACGGTTCATCATATGAAAAAATTCCTGACCCCTTATCGGGTAGGGGAAGTTCAGGGTGACCAGATGGGGACACTAGAATGCTACTTCAACTCAGCCGAGGAAAGAGAGGCTCACAAGAAAGAAATGACTACTTACAATATTGATACCCTTGACCCCAATGATGAGACTAAGTTAACGAAGGGAGAAGCCGTGGAAGAGGTAGAATCCATTATCATCAATGAGGATGAATAAAAAAAATCATCCAAGTAGGCAAGGCCCTAAAGCCAGATATAAAAGAAGAGCTCATCAAGCTACTGAGGAGAAGACATAACATCTTTACATGGAGCTATGCATACGTACTAAGAATTGACCCCCTAATCATGTGTCATAAGCTCAACGTAGTAGAGGATGCCAAGCCAATAAAACAGAAGAGGAGAATTTATTCTCGAGAGAAATATGAGGTCGTAAGAGATGAAGTCAAGAAGCTAGAAGAGGTTGAGTTTATCAGCGAAGTCATCTATCCTGAATGGTTGTCTAATGAGGTTATATTCCCAAAATTAAATAAGAAATGAAGAATGTGTGTAGACTTCACTGACCTCAATAAAAACTGCCCCAAAGTTAGTTTCCCTCTTCCCCGAATTAATCAAATGGTGGACTCTACTACAGGCCATGAGCTAATGAGCTTCATGGATGCATATTCAGGCTACAACCAACTCTTCATGAACCTTTAGGACTCAGAAAAAATAACTTTCATTACTGACAAATGGACTTACTGTTTTAGGGTCATGCCCTTTGGTCTGAAAAATGCAGGGGCAACCTATCAACGCCTCGTGAATAAAATGTTCGAGGACCAAATTGGGAAGTCTATGGAGGTCTATGTTGATGACATGCTGACCAAGAGTTTGAAAGCTAAGGATCATGTATCCGACCTTGAGAGGACCTTTGACACGATGGACAAATATCGAATGAAGATTAACCTAAATAAATGCATTTTTGGGGTCGAGGCTGGAAAGTTCTTAGGGTTCATCATCAATCAAAGGGGTATTGAGGCCAGTCCTGACAATCAAAGGGGTTCATAATCAATCAAAGGGGGAAAGAAGAATGTGACAGGGCTTTCAACGAAATAAACTCCTACCAAGGGTCTCCATTTCTTTTTTCTCATTCAGTTCAAGGTGAAAAGTTGTATGTGTACCTAGTAGTCTTAGAGTCAGCTATCAGTGCTGCGATAGTAAGAGAGGAAGACGGGGGTGCAAAAGTCGGTGTATTTCAATAGTAAAACACTTCAAGGAGCAGAGAAAAGATAACCTAGGATGGAAAAGTTAGACTACGCATTGATTCATGCCTCAAGGAAAATAAATCCATACTTTCAGGCCCATACAATGGTCCTCCTAACTAACTCTCCTTTTAGGCAAGTCATCCATAAGCCAGAAAAGTCAGGGAGGCTAATGGCATGGGAAATTGAATTGGGAGAGATTGTATACAAACCCAGAATGGCTATCAAGGGACAAGCCTTAGCAGATTTTGTGTTTGAACTCACCTAGGTAGAGGCTAAGACTGGAGATGGAGATCTTGAGAAGACAGACAACCAATAAGAAAGGATCATAGACCCTCTCACAGATAAGGCTGAGACTAGCAAAGTTAGAGAAAACGTTATTGAAAACGAAGAAGGAAGATACCTCTTTAGACAGGGTCCCTATATGAGGGTAATTTCTTAGAAGAAGGTATTGTATGGAGCCTCTTCGTGGATGGGTCCTCCTGTGAAAATACGAGCGGGGACAGATTGATAGTGTTAGCGCCGAATGGCATGGACATCGAGTATGCCCTAAGATTCAACTTCAAAGCCTCCAATGACGAATATGAATATGAGGCCCTGATAATAGGCCTCTCTTTGGCCAGGGGTCTTAGTATCGGCCAACTCTTGGTGCATAGCGATTTGAGGTTAGTAGGAAATCAAATACCGGGAGCATATGAGGCCAAAGATGAAAAAATGGCCAAGTATCATGAGAAGGTGAAGTAAATGCTGAAAATATTCATGGAAGTAAATTTGAAGAGGGTCCCTCGGCTAGACAACAGTCGAGTCGACACACTTGCAAGACTAGCCTCAACAACCAGAACAGAGATCATAGAACAGTGCTAGTAGAAATTCTGTTGCAGCCATCGATTGAAGATGAAGATAAAGAACTTAACTTCTGCCTAAATGTGAACATGGAAGCCTCATGGATGGACCCTCTGTACAGATATATTAAAGAGGGGCAGGTGCCAGAAGTGAAGTCTGAAAAGAATAAGCTGAGATACAGGGCTGCAAGATTTATTGTCATTGGGTCCGATGAGGACTTGAATGGATAAATTATAAGAACTGAGCTTGATCTAGTCTATGAATAATGGAAACAATCCTTAATTAAGTTAGCTTACTTCCAAAAAAAATCTCCAAGCAATATAATAAAGGCATTAACCCAAGAAGGTTTTGGGTCAGAGACTACGTCCTTCTAAAAGTGCATGACAATGCTAGGAAGCCATCAGATGCAAAGTTATATCCTAAGTAGGAAGGGTCATTCAAAATTATTAGAGACGATATCCAGGGAGCCTACCATTTGGAAACAATGGGGGTAGGTAGATCCTTAGGGCCTAGAATGCGGCCAATATTAGAATGTTTTATTATTGTGTCTGATAAAAGTTTGTTCGTCGACATTGATGCCTTAGTATGATCACATTTAATCAGAACTTTAAGTCTATATGTTTTCATTACAAAAAATGCGGAATCATCAAGAATTTTCTAGGAAAGAAAAATACCTAAGGGGGATCGTGAGGTACTAAGCGTCTCGACTTTGGTCGACTAAAAATCCTAAACGAGTGGATGGCCCTACGACCATGTGCATTTTCACTAGAGTTTGACCTAGGCTTAAGGTTGTGTGATGAAACTTTTCAAAAGGTAAGGTAAATAATAAAATCATGTTCAGCATAAAAAAATGGGAAAATTCAAAAGATGAAATTAACATACAATTTCATAGAACATTAATTTTACAAAAGGCCAACATTGGCAAAGTTACATAATGAATATATATTCACAGCACAATGAAGTCATCTCTGACGAGTTATCAGCTCGACAACTACAACTCTTCATATGTCGTCAGGATTGGTCTGAGACTCATCATCATTATCATTTGTCGACTTGTAATCCTTCACTACCCGAAAGGGAACAACGTCAAGAGGAATAAAATTTTCATCACTTCTAAATGGGGGCGACCATAAGCAGGGCACTCCATTTGGTACTAGTCCTAAATCTCGGAGTCTTTAAGGACCTTCATAAGAGCCGGGGCATTCATCCAACCATACTTCTATGCCAACTTTTTAGCCCCATCTAATTTAAGGGGGAATCCACTATTCTATCATCATAACTAGTGGCCCAAACTACGTTTGGACCCCTTCTGAAAAGATACTTTAATTTGGTAACATCACGACCCAGACCCATATTGACCGTACCATGTCTCTAAGGGTTATCCTCAGCTTCACCAAGATTCTTCTTTAGAGAATAATTCTCATTCTGTAATAGGTCGACGTTTCTGTTGACATCCCTAACTTCACTCCTCAGATCAACAGTCAAACGAAATTTCTTCTCAAAAGAACCTATTATTTTTTAAAGAGTTTATCGAACATAAATAAATATGCCACGAGCTCAAACGTTGGCATCCTGACCAAGTAATATTTCCAGGTCATCATCCTTTAGGCACAATAGTACTTTAACTACCCTACTTTCAAGAAATAAGGATAAAAAAGAAAATAAGAAGGCAAAAAATATACGATTACAAAAAAGTTTTAGGGTAACCAATAACGAGCGAGCAATAACTTTGTAATAACTGAAGTCTTTCCATTAAATCAAATGGTGGGGGAAGCACATGAATATGTTCAAAAGCACAAAAATACAAGGAATTATGGGACCTAAGATAATCCTAACTATCTTTAGCTCTCCTTTTCTTTCATCTGCTCTTGGGTTTATCGAACTTTATCATGGTCGTCATCAACAACTTCTTTATCCCCCCACACTTTTCTTGTCCACTACCTGAGGCCTTTTCCTCGACATACTATCTTAGTGCAGAACCTTGATCATGCTCCCTAAAAAGTTCAAATTAAGGGGGAATATTGGTCTTGACCATGGATGTTCCCAACCATTCTAGAAGTTTTACTTTCTAATGAAATCTAGATGCTTATTGGCCTCGACATAGACCTTCACATACCCCAAATCATAGGCCTCATCTTTGGGCACCTCCAAGATCCGAGGATAATCCTCGACAAACATATTTAACTTATCAAGCTTCCACATCAACTTGGATGTCTCCCGATCGGTGGACCTCTTCTCATCATCATATTCTTTCTTGGTAGGAGAGATAGACTCTTAGGATTTATTCAAGGCCTTATCCATATTGTTATTAGCCTTGACCTATTTGGCCCCATATGAAGCATAACAACAAAGTTAGCCATCAACTAAAAAAAATATGAACATAAGTCAACATGGCGATTAAAATAAAGAAGTAATCAGATTAAAAGTTATAAGGCTTACTAGAGATAGAGCCTCGTCGAGATAAGTAACCTAGTCAAAGGCCATCCTTTAGACCAACCCTAGATCTAGTGGAAAAACATCCCCTTTTTATAGATAAGGGGATAAGTATGGATTCTTAACCATGGACATAGTTTTGTTTCCTTTCCCCATATTAGGGGCATCCACCTTCTTAGTGGTAACACTTAACGAAAGTGGAAGGAGGAACTTTGTACTTCTTTGCCTTCTCTTTCTCGAGAGAATACACAATAATAACAATCTCAAAGAGACCTGTGACCTCTAACCTCCTTCCTCTTGGAGATTTTTTCCATTGGGAAGGAGGGTAGGTCACACTGATTCACCAACGTGAGATTTCTCTTCCTCAGATCCATTTATTTTTTAATAACGGGAATATCATTTATGTTTACAGGATCAAAATAAAATGAGGTAACACCCTTTAATACCCCTCACTAATTGAATTCATGGATATCTCAAGAAAAGAAATCATAAGCCTAGATGTAAAGATAGATTTGGAGTTGGTATACTCAAGAAAAAAGAACTCAGACCTAGGGTGTTAGGCACCTGGAACTAGAGGCCTCCTTAGATTCCAAACCTTAATAATCTCCTTGCAATTGAAATTACAAACAACAAGCTCCCTTTCTTTCACCCAACTGAACAAAACAAACATGAAAACAAATATAATCATCAGTCGTATACAACAACTGATCTACAATATCAAAATTTGAAGGGAAAGTAACTTTAGCCAATATTTTCCCCCATTTGGGGCACATAAACCCTCTGTATGGTTCAGCCTCCTCGGGAATGGGTGGATGTGTCTAGTCCCTAATAATAAATTCATGACCCTAATATCTTTATTATATTCATGAAGGTTAATGATCAAAACCCTATCCATTTTTCTTGTCTTCAGATAAAAGACATTATCATTCGTTGTTTACCGTGACTAGAAATATGTAATTTCTGGTATACCTATTGGGGTACTATACAATTCATTTATCCAATGAAATCCATTCACAATGTTCCTTGTATTTGGAGAACACTCGATGAGAACCACTTGGAAAACATCACAGAACTAAAGGAAGAGTTGATTAGGGGGAAGGTTATCTCCCCAAAACCATCAAGATATTGTGAATCTAGTGACCACCTATATATAATACAAATTGTGAGGTACAATGGAAGACCCTAACTTTACCCAATTGGAAATTTAGTATTTTTCCTTAAATTCTCATAAAGTTCTATCATCCACAACACACACTATTTTTTCTCAATGCAAGAGGAAAAGTCAACGATAAATGAGGAGAAATGAAGAGAATCATAAAATCGATGCAAGGAAAAGAGAACGTATAAGAACGCAAGAGGACTCAACAGAATAAGAGGAGGATTGAAAAATAAAAATTACTAATCAAAATGGAGCGTGAAAGAAGACTTATAGGTAAAAAATGATGAATATAGATCCTAACTCTTGAATGGTTGAAACGAAGTATGAAATTTAGTGGTTATAGTAGTTTTAAGCTTTGTGGTTAAACTCCCCATGCAACTCATCATTTGAAATGAATTCCTATGTGACAGATGATGCACGCGTCCCAACCTTGTGGTCTTCCAGCGCATTCATGAAAAGCAAGTTTAGGAAAATTAGATGTGTTTCATCATACACTTTGATGGGCAAAATATAAGCAAATCTTCATTTAAAAAATTATGTATAAGTTTAGACAAATAACGCCACCTCGGAATAGAACCAGCCACCTCAGTCGATCAGTTCCTTACTAAAAAAGGATCAAACCTCACCACCCCATTAAAGTCGGAGAGCTTTGTGGGAAATTGTGAAGTAGTTATCCGAACAGTTTCAAAAAATCGGAATAAAAGTCGCTTTTCCTCCATTAGGTGATAAGGATTGACAATGCAAGATAAGAATGGAGGAGAGTTCAAGTAGATGGAGTTTTGGAGAAGATCGTCTCCACCATATCAAAATCATATCAAGAATTCCTGGAGACTTTTACGGCATAACCTTCTAACGTTCTCTATAAACGTAACCATCGCTCCTGGGAAAAGGGGAATGCAACTTCTTACTGGAAAAATTGAGAAACACCTTGTGGAGGTAGGTCATTACCGAACAACGTAATACTTGTGTTGTGCGTTCTATGATAATTTTTTTCTATTTGGATTTAATTATTTGGGATCATTTATTGTGATAATCTTTCACCTACATCTATTAATTGAGCTAAAGAGATTTTTAATCATTTGTTTCTTGATAGAGTGCTACATATTTTTTTTAAACATTTTTTTTAGAGAGAGAGAGAGAGAAGGAAAGAGTATATCTAGGTTTATTGAAAGTAAATATGGATTTGAGTATTGGTATTTGAATGTAGATTCAGATTTAATCGATGGAGAGTTGAAGAAACTGACAAAGGATACACGTGTAATGGTGATGTTGGCCACGAATGGGCAAATGGTGTGATCGTCAATGACTAAAAGAAAATAGTTATAGGGAAAAAGAAAAACCCAGTTCCAAAATGTAATTAGAAAACATAGAGAGGCATATGGGTATTATTTATAGTATACAAATAACTAAAAATGAGAGTTGCATAAAATTTCAAATAATGGGACTTGGAACCAAAGTGAAAAGAGTGGAATTTTTCACATCATGAGTTAGCAAAGTGGGACATAGTCCAATTTATTTATAATTAATTTAAAAAAATATGAATGTTAGAAAATTGATATATACAAAAAAAATATAATATTCTAAAATTTAAAAACCAAAATAATAAATTAGGGACAAAATATAGTACAACTTTTAATATTTAATTATTTATTTATTATGTAGATAAAATCTTATCTAAATCACATACTAATTTTATACTCAAATTGATAATTCATTTTCACTTTAACAGTTGTAAAGAAATATTAATAGTTACTCACTCAAAAAGCTCTGGTATGTGCCAATATTTTGTTTCACTGCCCCAAATATACCTAAGCCCCCTCGGTTTCATTATGGACTGCCTCTCGCCCACCTGTATCCAGTAAAATTTATATCTTAGTTAAAATGAACTTTAGGGAATGTTTGCAAATTCTACTTTTAAGAGAATTGAAGATAAATAAATAAAAAGTGTTTCCTCTCTTTTGCTTGGGTGTTTGAATCTGAGAGACATGATACACTTTCTTTCGTTTTCATGTTTAAATTGAGAGAAAAAAGTTAACATCTCTAACAAAACTATATATTTCTTCTCTCTCTAAAAATCTCACCAAATCAAAGAGAAAGAGAGGGAAGGGATTATTTTCTACTGAATTTTATCTTCTTCCTCTTAAAGACATAACTCCCAAACAAGAAGAATGAAAGGTATTTTATCTTCTCTCCTAAACTATAAAAAAATATTAATTCCTCTTATCACTTGTCAACTTTACATTCGTTTATTTTCCTTATAATAAAACTCTTTTTTCTTTTCTTTTCTTTTTCTTTTCTATCCTAAACTCCCAAACATAGCTGTTGATACCAAATTTAGTCTGCTGACATGGCTCAATTAAGTGGAGACACATGGCAATCTGCGTGGCAATAACAAACACTTCTGAACAACACCTTGACTTCGAGGAACTCAAATACTCCGAGCAGTAGGTGATCTCCGAGGAATTTTATTGCGCCGAGCAACTCATGGATACCGAGATACTTAGGCGGTCCGAGCAGCTTAGGCGGTCCGAGCTGCACCTCGATCAGAGAATTTATTACCAGACAATTAAGAGGATTAAATGCGCATTAAATGCTGATTATTATCATACAGATGTATACGCTTATTGAATAACTATGTATTATCCTTTCACATGTACAACCTCATGGCTATAAATACATTGTATCATCCTCATTGTAAGGGGACTGGGAATTTCTTGGTAAAAACGTTGTTATCGAGAATTCCCAAACATTCAGCAATAACAAAAACAGTGGACGTAGACCATTCTTTTAAGGCTGAACCACTTTAAAAATTCTTTTGTCTTATTTATTTTATCTGTGATTAAATAATTAGAGATAATCTAATTTTTTACATCAACAGACTGGCGCCGTCTGTGGGAAACAACTGTAATTTTCATTTTTCACCAAAAACAATTCATCACCAATGGCTGACAATCCTGAATCCAACAATCGAAACGCTGAAAACCCCCCAAATCCATATGCTCCTCCAAATATCCAAGATCTAGTTGGAATTATGGCCAGTTTGGCTCAAGGCCAGACAGCCATGCAAGAAACTATGCGACAACCCATGCAAACTATCCAGGGTGGAGCATCAACCCATTCAGGACAACGAAGTGTTGAAAGAAATACTCGTTTACTTTCTTCACGTATTAGGCAAAGCGATTCATATCGTACTGAGAAATCTGATGATTTTTCTTACCAACCAGGTCGAACCTCATCAGTACGAGCCACAGATACTGAACGAAACATCACTCTCTCTTCAGAAAGGATTAGTGCATTGGAAAGACTAAGTAGGATCTCTCCTTTTGATCGATTGGGCCCTAGGAATAATAAAAGTCCTCCTAAGTCTACGTCGAGAAACTTTCGACGACCATTTGATCTAAGAGAGGGTTCTGCCCAATCACAACCAGTTGCTCGACAAGATAGATCCCAGGAGGTGAACTCAACACAATCAGTTGCTCGAACCAACAGGCCCGATGAGGGAAATGATGCATGGAAAGGCTCTATTCAGCGGTTGGAGGATATATTAGGGGAAATGGCTAAGGTCAAGAATCCTCTATAAAGAACTTTTGTCCAAGGGACACCTTTTGTCCAGGCAATTGTGGATTTTCCCACACCATCAAAGTTCAAGCACCTGTTGTGACTCCTATAAATGATGGAAAAACTGACCCTGTCCTTCATATAGAGCAATATCAAGCTGCTTCCGACATCTACGCTGTGCCAGATGAGATGAGATGCAGGGCATTCTCGGGAACTCTTACAGGATCTTCTCAAATATGGTACAATAATCTTCCTCGGGGTAAGATTTCAACTTTCTTTCAACTGGCCGAGCTATTCATTGGAAACTTCTATTTTGGAGCAAAACCGGTTAAACGAGTAGCACACTTGTTAAGTGTTAGACAAAAAACAGGTGAGAGCACCAGGGATTATATAACTTATTTCAATAACGAGAAACTCGAAGTTATTGATTATGAGGAAAAGACAGCGATTACTGCTCTGATGAGTGGGCTGTTGCCCAACAAGTTGTACTATACTTTGGCCAAAGATTCACCCAGAACCATGCCAGAACTGATGGCAAAAGCGGCCAAGATCATGAATGCCGAGGAGGCTATGGCTGCGAAGAAGAACATGGACACCAAAGAGACCAAGGCGGAGGTTGATAAGGCTAAAAAGAAAGAGCATAAGAACAATGGTGGTGACAAGCAGTCAAAAACAAATCCATCATAGGAGGTATTAAAGAAATTTGAAAATTATACTCCTTTGAAGGTAGACATCAACCACGTTTTAGAAGAAATCAAGAACAGCGATGAGCTAAACTGGCCAGAGAAAATGAAGTCAGACCCTGACAAGAGGAATAAGGCCAAATATTGCGAGTTCCACAAAGATCATGGCCACACGACCAAAAATTACATAGCTCTTCAGAATGAGATCGAAGCACTCATTAGACGAGGAAAACTGGCAAAGTATGTTGATAGTAGAAATAAAAGAAGAAACAGCGACCGAGCAAGAGAGAGGTCTAGATCTCCTCGTCGAGCAGAGGATAACAAGAAAAGAGACCATGAAGATGAAGACGACCCCAATCTTTCCAAAAGACCAAGGAAGCCAGAACGTGAGGTATTTTCAATACGTTTTGGATCATTTGATTGTAATGTTATTACAGGTGGAGATGCTGGAGGTGGAGACCTTACTGCAGAAAGAAAATCTTACCTCAATAAGGCTCAAGCCTGTTCATATATTCAACGAATAAACTTGGCTGAAGATGATCGCCCGAGGAAGGTCAACAAAGAAAAACTGGTCATCGATTTCTCAAAGAACGACCTTGCAGGTGTGCTGTATCCTCATGATGACCCATTGGTGATCAAAATGAGAATGAAGGAAGTGATGATCTCGAGAGTACTGGTTGATAATGGTAGCTTGGCTGATATTATGTTCTACTCATGCTTTAACAGCTTAAATCTAAAGTTGTCTCTGTTGGAGCCTTATCACAGGCCCCTCCTCGGTTTTGCTGGTGAGAAAGTTTTTCCACTTGGGACGATCAAGTTGGATATGTTAATTGGTACATGGCCTGCTTGTCGAACAGAAAAAGTACGCTTATTAGTGATGGATAAGAATGTCCGATCAACCTACAATATCATCATGGGAAAGGTAGGATTGAAGAAGTTCGAAGCAGTACCATCTACGGTACATCACTGCCTGAAATTTCCAACCAATTTTGGAGTAGGAGTTGTAAAGGGTGACCAAAAAGCAGCTCGAGAATGTTACTACTCATCTACTGAGCAGGAAGAGCTGGAGGAATCTAGGAAAAAGACTACTACCTACCAAGTGGATGAAAGTGCAGAGATTGAAACATTGGATCCTAGAGACGAGTCGCAACTCGTGAAAGGTCAGGTGGTGGAAGCTACTGAAAACATCATTCTGGACGACGAGCATCCAGAACGAACAACTCAGATAGGTTCGTCGTTAGATGCCTCACTAAAACAGGAATTGTTAGTTTTCCTAAAAAGCAGAAAACAAACTTTTGCTTGGAGTCATGAGGATATGACCGCAATAGACCCAAATTTCTAATGTCACGAGCTCAATGTGAATAAGGAGATCAAGCCAGTGAAGCAGAGAAGAAGAGTGTTCAGCCCCGAGAAGAACCAAGCTATACAGGAGGAGGTCGAGAAGCTCCAGAAAGCTTGTTTTATTGAAGATGTTAAATATCCAGACTGGTTAGCAAATATAGTGATGGTGAAAAATAAGAACAATAAATGGAGGATGTGTGTAGACTTCACCGACCTCAACAAGACATGTCCAAAGGATCATTTTCCCTTGCCCCGAATTGATCAATTAGTGGATGCTACCTCGGGACACGAGCTGCTGAGCTTCATGGATGCTTATTATGGATATAACCAGATTAAAATGAAATCTGAAGATAGAGAGAGTACCTCGTTTATTACCCCTAGGGGAACTTATTGTTATAATGTTATGCCTTTTGGTTTGAAAAATGTAGGTGCAACATATCAGTGGCTGATGAACAAGGTGTTTACAGAGAAAATCAGTTGCAATATGGAAGTTTATGTTGATGATATGCTGACAAAGAGAAAGAGAGATGTTGACCATCTATTTGACTTAGGCCAGACCTTTAATTAATTAGATAAATATCAAATGAAGTTGAATTTGACCAAGTGCATATTTGGAGTACGAGAAGGCATGTTTCTCGGGTATATTGTCAATCAACGAGGCATTGAAGCAAACCCTGAAAAGATCAAAGCTCTATTGGGACTACGATCTCCAACGACGAAGAAAGAAGTGCAAAGTCTTACAGGGCGAGTAGCAGCTCTTAACAGATTTGTATCGCGAGCAACTGATAGATGCCTCCCATTCTTCAAAATGCTCCGAAAGACTTTTGAATGGAATGAAGAATGTGAGAAAGCTTTTCAAGAATTGAAGAAATATTTGGGATCACCGCCACTCTTGTCTAGGCCAGTGATGGGAGAAAGGTTGTACTTGTATCTGGCAGTTTCAGAAAATGCAGTTAGCTCGGCATTAATTAGAGTAGAGGATGGAATACAAAAACTAATTTATTACACTAGTAAGGCCTTCCGAGGAGAAGAGATCAGATATCCAAAACTGGAAAAGTTGGCACTGGCGTTGATCGAAGCGAGTAGAAGAATGAAGCCATACTTCCAGGCTCATACCATAGTCGTATACACCGATATACCGTTAAGGCAAGCTCTTCATAAACAAGAAAAATCAGGGCGATTGATGTATTGGGAAATAGAACTCGGTGAATATGATATAATTTATGAGCCTAGATCTTCACTAAAAGGGCAGGCAGTAGCAGATTTTATAGCAGAGTTCACTTATCCTGATACCCCCGAGGAGCAAAAGCTGAACACCGACCAACCTGTGGATGTTACAGGATCATCAAATTTAAACCCTGATCAACTTAAGTTGGTCGGAGAGCAAGAGAAGAAGATCGACGAGCAGGGAGGTGTGGTAGAAATGGAGATAAAGGAGCAACAGATATTCCATCGAGGAACTTTGTCCAATAAGAAGTTTGAGGACGAAATACCTGTATAGAACCTATATGTGGATGGCTCATAATGCACCTCAGGTAGTGGAGCTGGGATTGTATTGAAAAGTCCAAACGAGGTCGATATAGAATATGCTCTGCGCTTTTAATTTCAAGCTTGTAATAATGAAGAAGAATATGAAGCGATGATTGTAGGTCTTAGTCTGGCAAAAACCATGAAGGCCGAGCAGGTAATCGCATGCAGTGACTCACAGTTGATTATAAACCAAATGCTTGGTACATATATAGAAAAAGGAGAGTTGATGATTATGTGTCATGCAAAGGCGATGGAATTAGTATCGGAATTTGTTACTGTTCAACTGGTCAGAATACCAAGAATGGAGAATGCAAGAGCATACGCTTTAGCTCGATTAGCATCGGCTACTCATACCGAGCTACGAAGAACAATCCTAATTGAAGTTCTAGCTGGTCGGAGCATAGATGAAGATCTGACGATGAATTTTATTACCCTTGATTTAGGGCCATCTTGGATGGATCCCATCAAGGCATATATTGAGGAGGGAGAATTACCGATTGACAAACTCGCAACCAAGAAATTGAAGTTTAAAGCTACTCGTTATGTATTAACCAATGGTGTTCTATATAGATGAGGAATTATAGTTGGCTTGCATAGATGTGTACATCCCGCCGAGGTGAAAGACTTGATCGAAGAAGTCCATGAAGGGTCTTGTGGAGCCCATGTAGCAGGTCGAACACTTCTGCAAAGGATAATGACGCAGGGATACTATTGGCCGATAATGAGGGCTGATTGCATAGCCTATGCAAAAAAATGTGACAAATGTCAATGCTTCTCCACTATCCGAAGAACTCCCCAAGCATTATTCACACCCATTACTTCCCCTTGGCCATTTGCCATGTGGGGAATTGACTTGGTTGGGCCACTTCCAACAACCAGAGGAAGATTTAAATATCTCGTCGTCGCAGTGGATTACTTTACTAAGTGGGTGGAAGCCGAGCCTCTTGTCGACATGACGTACGAAAAGGTGTACCAATTTATTTGAAAAAATATCATTTATAGATATGGTCTTCCTCATGCATTCATCACCAACCATGGAACACAATTTGACAATGAGGAGTTCACTGCCTATTGTCATCAGTCAAATATCTAGAAGATCCACTCGGCACCAGGCCATCCCCAAAGCAACGGACAAACTGAAGTGACAAACAGAACGCTGCTAAATGGCTTGAAGAAAAGACTGAATGACGCGAAAGCAAACTGGATTAACGAGCTACATTCAGTACTATGGGCTTATCGTACTACTCCCCGAGCAGCAACTGGAGAATCTCCATATATGCTGGCATTTGGAAGTGAAGCTGTTATACCTGTCGAGTTGGGCCTCCTAACACACCGAGTGCTAAACTTCAACACCCCTGTCAGCGACTTAATGAGAAGGTTAGACTTGGACATGCTCGAAGAAGTTAGAGAAGAAGCAGCCATCAAGAATGCTGCTTACCAGCAACGAACAGCTTTGTTCTATAACAAGAGAGTGAAGAAGTGCGACCTGAAAAAAGGGGACTATGTGCTGAAGAAAGTAATTCAAAAGCACAATAAACTGGAAGCTAACTGGCGTGGGCCCTACAGAGTAACAGAGGTTGTTCGACCAGGGACATATAAAATTGAAACTTTAGAAGGGGAGGAGTTTAAGAATGCATGGAATGCAGAGCATCTGCGCAAATATTATCAGTAATGTAAACCCTCATGTAATGCAGTTTCTTCAATATGAATAAAATGTGAATATTCTACCCAATTCTCTCCTTTTGTTAAAATTTGAATACTAGTGCTACACACTACTCAGCAACTCCGGTTGGCCGGGAATAAAAATATTTCCCAGAAATATCAACTCCGGTTGGTTGGGAAGAAAATCCACCAACTCCGGTTGGTCGGAAAGAAAAATATTTTCCAGAAATACCAACTCCGGTTGGTTGGGAAGAAAATCCACCAACTCCGGTTGGTCGGGAAGAAAAATATTTCCCAGAAATACCAACTCCGATTGGTTGGGAAGAAAATCCACCAACTCCGGTTGGTCGGGAATAAAAAAATTTCCCCGAAATACCAACTCCGGTTGGTTGGGAAGAAAATCCACCAACTCCGGTTGGTCGGGAAGAAAAATATTTCCCAGAAATACCAACTCTGGTTGGTTGGGAAGAAAATCCACCAACTTCGGTTGGTCGGGAAGAAAAATATTTCCCAGAAATACCAACTCCGGTTGGTTGGGAAGAAAATCCACCAACTCCGGTTGGTCGGGAAGAAAAATATTTCCCAGAAATACCAATTCCGGTTGGTTGGGAAGAAAATCCACCAACTCCGGTTGGTCGGGAAGAAAAAAAATTCCCAGAAATACCAACTCCGTTTGGTTGGGAAGAAAATCCACCAACTCCGGTTGGTCGGGAAGAAAAATATTTCCCAGAAATACCAACTCTGGTTGGTTGGGAAGAAAATCCACCAACTTCGGTTGGTCGGGAAGAAAAATATTTCCCAGAAATACCAACTCCGGTTGGTTGGGAAGAAAATCCACCAACTCCGGTTGGTCGGGAAGAAAAATATTTCCCAGAAATATCAATTCCGGTTGGTTGGGAAGAAAATCCACTAACTCCGGTTGGTCGGGAAGAAAAAAAATTCCCAGAAATACCAACTCCGTTTGGTTGGGAAGAAAATCCACCAACTCCGGTTGGTCGGGAAGAAAAATATTTCCCAGAAATACCAACTCCGGTTGGTTGGGAAGAAAATCCACAAACTATAAGTTGGTCGGGAATAAAAATCTCCCAGAAATACCAACTCCGGTTGGTTGGGAACAAAAATTTCCCAGAAATACCAACTCCGGTTGGTTGGGAAGAAAATCCACCAACTATAAGTTGGTCGAGAATAAAAAAAATTATCAACTAAGGTTGGTCGAGAACGAAAGACACCAACTCCGGTTGGTCGGAAACAGTTGGTTATGGCATTTTAAATAGTTGGTCAAAAAACGAAATATCATCAACTCTGGTTGGTCGACAAATGATTATCATCAATTTAAGATAGTCAACAATAAATTTTCACCAACTTTATTTGATCAGCAATTTAAAGTAACGCAAAATATTTCTATCTTTTTAACAGATATACGTGCACATTCATTAGTAAATAAGTAAAGTGTTTTACAAAATACCTACAAGACAATGGTAATCAAGATTGCAAAGAAAAATAGAAGTTTTTCATTAAATCCAAAACAAAATACATTGAGAATAAAATACATAAAAAAATTATTACATCAGGAATCCTATTCTATGGGTTTTTCCCCCTCTGCCTTTGAAACATGTTTTTCACTAGCACGAGGATTTTCTAAGGCATAGGGGGAGTTTATGAAGTTCAAATCTTTAAGCATCCCGATGTTCATAACTGATAGCCGATCAAGAAGGTGCTCTGGGCGAGATATCTCAAAGTTGGAGTGAAGACTGTAGTCTCCGAGATACTTTGAAATTAGGCATTGTGGAATGGCCGGAGCAGGAATCCAGCTCATATCAAGCTTGAAAGGAGGCACTGGTAAGTCGAGCAACCCAGGATTGTGGTAATCCCACAAGTAATGACCTTGTTCCAACTGCAGCACGCCCAAGGCATTTAGCCATCCTTGCTTGTAACCCACATTATTTGCATTTTGGATCCGATCATCTAGATGGTAGAGGGCTTCATTATAACCATCCATCCAAAACTCCCTGGGCTGCTTGTGGAATTGATAGGTTAGCCTCTCTAATTTCTCGAGAAGGTTCTTCGCTAAAAGTTCTTTACTCTCCAAAGCAGACTTTTGAGCAGAGAGATGCTCGACCAGATTCATGATTTTCTTAGACATCTCAGCCAATGCCTGGTTCTTTACCATCAATTGGAAGGCTTGGTTCTCCAGACCCGATTGAGTTCTTTGTTCTTCAATAATAATCCGAGGAGCCCTTGATCATCCCCGAGAAGCTCTTGCTCGTCCCCGAGCAGAGGTAGAAGGCCCAATCCACTTCAAGGTTTCTAATTCGTCTCTCAGATTGGCATTTTCGACCTCCAAGAAAGAGAATCCCTCGTCGTTCACAGGGACAAAAGCGTTTGAGGTAGAGGCTGCAGACCTTAGTTAGGATACCTCTCCTCGCAGGTTATTGTTTTCCTGCTCCAGCAACTTGGCTATCTGCCTGTGCTCTTCGACCTCGATTTTCAAAGTTCTCTCCCTCACATCATAAGCAACAAACAGCTTATCATATCCCTTATCAGCATTCAGTTGCTGATACTTCTTCTCATATCCTTGGTGCAAGAGGGTTGTAGATTCCTTGTATTATTGTTGAAGCTCCTCGAGAGTGCCCTAGAGGTCTTCAATCATCTCATAATATGCTACATTATTAGTCACTGCCCGGTCGAGCAGACACTTTAAGTACTGGTAGGCTTCGACTGCTTGATCTGAAGCATCTGGATCGAGGATATCAACAATCTAAGCTTCAGTCATATCTGTATGACCAGCTTTGAAGTATTCATTGCATTGTCTCAATAATTTTATATCATGAGCAGATAATAATTCCATCCTGGCCATAAACTAGTAAAAGGAAGAGATAGTAAGAATCAATAAGAGTGCAAACAGAGCAAGAAGAAGAGAATCAACAGTATGCATAATCAAAATTTCAAATTTTATTACATCATAAAGGAGAAGTACATAGTTCAGAGTTACGTTTGACAAAGAAAATAAAACAGAGAGAAAAGTCTAAACAACTCTACACCTTCTCCTTGTCTCCCAAAACTTTCTCGGGAGACTGGGACGAAGAGGAAGGTTGCTCGGATGGCCTAGAAGGTTGCTCGATGGGTGCTGGAAGCTGCTCGCCTGAAATGTTAGTTAACTGGAGCTGTTCGGTAGGAGTAATAGTTGGTTGTGGATGTTCGTAGCAAAGTTCAACAGTAGGTACTTGATCCCCAACCATCATAGAAGATTCCTCGGAGGCAGCTTCGTCCTCTTCTTCCCCGGGAATAGGAGGGGGGCCGGGAATGTGTCGCTGAAATAGGTCAGAGTTCTCATCGACATTCATCTATGTCAGATTAGCCACCCAACCATCCCTAAAGTATTTGAGGCTTCCAAACTCCATTTGTGAGACCATGGCAGCCAAACCCTTATTCCAACCTTTGTCCCAGCCAGCACTGAAGGAATTTTTTACAGCCAACTTCCTTTTCACCTTCTCCGAGGAAATCTTCTCGGATAGAAGTTCCTCGGCATCTTTTAATTTCTTTTCTACCTCCTCCTTCTGACGACCAACGTCACGAAGTCTACCCAGCTCTTCCTCAGCAGATTTGAGATTACCTTCAAGCTCTCCAACATTTTAGAGCTTCCCTCCGAGCACTTTATTCTTACCTTCCAATTCTTTTATTTTCTTCTCCAATCCCTTGGAGACCTCAACAGCCTGATCCCTCTCCTGCTCGGTCGAATTGAGCGGCTTCTTCCAGGCTGCTTTATCATCAACATACTTCTGGCGAAAATCTTTTAAATACTGCGTCAAACCTACAAAAGCCTCCTCTACACCACTAGAGGAGATGGACGCCTTGATGGCTTCGTCTTTCTTCAAGATTGAATTGAAACAGGTTACCAACTAGAAAAAGAAAATAACTGTAAATCAGTGCTAGCACATAACATGGAAAAATGAAAGTTTAAATTAGCAATACTTACTGAGGCAATGTGCTGAGCTGCCAAAGTGGAAACCCTATTCGGGAAATATTTTCTTTAATACCTTGGATCTCGGGGATGATCCAAGACTTCACCGAGCTCATGGCAGAGCTCGGAGCAACAAAAGTGGGAACACCACTTCCAGTAGTCGGGGGCGAGAGATGGATTCAACCAAATTGACCGAGGAAATCTTCTTCAGCTTCCTCGTGGGAACAAGAACATTCTCGACCAAGGATGTCTTCTTGGTCGGTGATATAACTATAACCTCGCTTGGAGAGGAAACAGCTACAACCTTGCTCGGAGCCACAGGGGGATTCTTGGCAACCTTCACAGTAACAGCTGGAGGAGGTGCATCAAGTTGTCTTGCCCTTCTGGGACATCCTGCTTGCTTTTCTTTTCCTCTCCATCAATAAAGGCATATTTCTCGAAGAGGGAAGGAGCTCTTCTTCTCTTCATTCTTTCACTTAGAGGAATATGTGACTCAGGTGAAGAATTTTCAGAAGCTAGTACCAGTATTATGTCACTTATCACTGGACGAGCAGTAAAAGACGAGGTGTAACTCTTGTACTGTAACAAGTATGAAGCTGATCTGATGTGTTCGTCAGCAACAGTCTGATGCAAACTCCAGATAAGTTTCAGATGTTTTAAGTTAACTTTTATCTCTTTTGGAGACTTTCTTTTGCTGTCAACTGCAAATAAATGAAAATTAAAATATCAGTGACACATTTTATCAAACACAAAGAAAGCATAATTTCAGAAATAAAGTAAAGTAAAAATAACCTATCCTATTGCCATAGGGAGGGCATCTGGGACCCTGATACACATCATTTCCATGTAGTGGAGCATGTTGCCAATTTTTCATAACAACACCATGCTCGAAATAATCCCTATTGGCATCTGGGAGATTGACCACTAAAGCTCTATTTAAAAACCTAGTTTTCAAGCAAAAGATACTGTCGCTGACAGCCCATCTATAGCAAAACATAATTTCTGGAATTCCTATACGAGTTCCATGAATCTGATTTAATCTATGAACTCCATTAACTATTCTCCATGTATTGGGGGCTATTTTTACAGGAACCACGTCAAAATATTGACAGAATTCCAGACACAAAGGGTTTGGGGGAAAAGAAAAGCCACATTCAGCTACAAAGAGACTGGGGAACCAATGTCCCTCAGCCAAATAAAAATAATCTGAAGGTTTAGAAAGTTCCTCCAAAACAACCCATGAAGGAATAGAGAAATCAGAACGAAACTTATCAAGCGAATCAACAAGGTAAACCATGGTGAATAAAGGAAATAAAAGAGAAGGAAAAATATCTTACAGAAAAAGGATGGATCTGTTGACAACGAACGATAAAAAGGATGAACGCAAAAGAGAGAGAGAAAATGGAAAACTCAAAGATACAGATTTGAAAAAGTAAAAGACGATGTGATTTTCTGCAACGCTTAAATACCTTACCTTGGGAAAAGGTAAAAATAATGATTACAAAGGGTGACGTCTACGCTACTGACGGCTAAAAGGACAAAAAGGGCGCGAAGATCGAAGCAGTTAGAAAAATTCGAAAAGTCTGATTCTATGAATTCGAAAAGAAAAATAAATGCGAAGAAAACACTCCTAAAATTCAGGATGACCATTTAAATCCCGCCATATTTCGAGAAGAATGTTCCACACTCCTCATTCTCGAATTGTGAAACATTGGGGGCTTCTGTTGATACTAAATTTAGTCTGCTGACATGGCTTAATTAAGTGGAGACACGTGGCAATCTGCGTGGCCATAATAAACACTTCTGAACAACACCTTGACTTTGAGGAACTCAAATACTCCGAGCAGTAGGTGCTCTCCGAGGAACTTTATTGCACCGAGCAACTCATGGATACCGAGATACTTAGGCGATCCGAGCATCTTAGGCGGTCCGAGCTGCACCTCGATCAGAGCATTTATTACCAGACAATTAAGAGGATTAAATGCGCATTAAATGCTGATTATTATCATACAGATGTACTCTTATTGAACATCTATGTATTATCCTTTCACATGTACAGCCTCATGGCTATAAATACATTGTATCATCCTCATTGTAAGGGGACTGGGAATTTCTTGGTAAAAACCTTGTTATCGAGAATTCCCAAAAATTCATCAATAACAAAAACAGTGGACGTAGGCCATTCTTTTAAGGCTGAACCACTTTAAAAATTCTTTTGTCTTATTTATTTTATCTGTGATGAAATAATTTGAGATAATATAATTTTTTACATCAACAATAGCCTTATGGAACACATTATTTACACGCATCTTAAGTTTTTTTTTCTTTTTCATTGATTGTTGGTTCAATTGTAAGTAATATTAGACATGTGTCATTGTCTATGAAAAGAAGATACGTAAAAATAAAAGTGATTATGAGATTGATTAAAATTTAAAAATAAGAGAAAAATACAAATATAACCCCGAGGTTATGGGCGAATTTGATATCACACCCATACTTTCACAAGTTGCAAATTCAACCCCAAGGTACCTTAAGTTATGCAATCTTAACTTTTTGTATGTCTCCCATTTGGAAAACTAACGCAAATTTGAGTGGGCTTATGCCATGTAATCTCTTTCTACCCCCACCCCCTAATACACACACACACACACACACACACACACACACTTGTTATAACACACACACACACTTACAGACACACACACCCATACAATCAGGTTCTCTAATATAACTCTTAGCAACATACCTATTATGGGGCCCAAACCATTAAAGACCAATTTATGGAAACCCAAGCAGGCCCAACACGCGGCCCCAGTCGAATTTAATGTCGCATGGATAATTATAAATTCTTATCATGTCAATATTCAAAGGCTTAACTGATTACATATATTCTCGAACGAGATAAACATGAATCACCACACGAGCCAATAAAGAGCTAGGAGACTTCCTTGTACAAATCAAATACTTTCCACTATTATAAATACAACCCACATCTAGGGGAATGTAATTTCAAAAACCTTTGAGAAATTAATAAGGACTAAGAACCCTCTCCGTTGACGTAAATAGTTTCCAAACCACGTAAATTCTTGTGTTGTGACCATTTACTATATTCTTTTATTCCATGATTTCTAGAAATATTTAATTATGAATTCATGTACTCACAATTGGTGTCGTTTGCGAGAATTGGTCTTCTTTTCTACGAAACCAACCCAAAACAAAAGAATAAACAAAAATGTCTCATCATCTGAATAGTGCACCCCAAGATGGCGACGTGCGATCTGACTTATCTCCACTCAGGATCAGATCTGAGGTTCGCTAAGACGAAAATCAAATATTTCTCCCAGATGAGTAGCTCTCCAAGCAAATCAATGAGCAACCTAGATTGACATAGATATCACGATTGGTTGATGTATATAAAGCATGATTCCAGTAGAAAGAGGAGGCAACTCGCCTCCAAATGAAGGAGAATGCACTCCACTAGTGACGATTAGAGAAGATGCAGAAATTACTCCATCAAGAGAATCGAAAATACTGTGGTCAGACTCTTAGCCCTCAGGCGAGCAAAACTCGTAGCCGAGGAAGGAGTACTGGATGCAACAAAGACTGTTCGGAGTTTAAAAGTCAACTGGTGAAATAAAACCCGGGATGAAAAGCGCTCCAAGAATGATATAAAGAGTTTGGTCCGAAAAGTATAGACCAACACCCCGCACACTAAGATGCCAGATATATAAAAGAGCTATCTAGAAGGGATCTTATCACTCATATGATGTCTCCTTTCTCAAGGGACATCGAGGAGGAGGAGCCCTCGAAGAAATTCATAGGCCAAAGTTTAAGAAATATGATGGGATGACTGATCTCATAGATTATATTCGTCATTATAATTAAGATAAGACTTCACGGAATCATAACGATGCTCTTATATGTCACATATTCCCATCCAACTTAGGAGATGTCGGTTAGAAGTGGTATGAGAGCCTACCCCGTAGGTTATCTAAGAGCTTCAAGTACCTCATTGAGGCCTTCACAGCTCACTTCATAACTAGCACCTCACATCCAGAAAGGATATATTATCTACTGACGATGAGGAAAAAACCATAAAAGACCTTACAGGAGTATGTCAGGCACTACTGGGAAATTTTTAACGAAGTGGAAGATTGCTCGAAACAGGTAGCTGTAGCATCTTTTAAGATCGGCTTGTCCCCACGTTTATGTTGTGCCAGTTCCTTATTAAAAAGGAAACGGGAACCATTTCCAATTCCTTATTAAGAAGGAAGCAGGCACTATTTACAACCTCATATTGTGTATTGAAAAGTACGCCAAAGTGAAGGACGTGGTGTAATACCCCGTATTTTTATGGCTTTTAAATTTAGGAATTTATTAAATTTAAATTGAGATATTAATTTAATATTAATCCGGAAATTTATTTTTATATTTACTAGCATGATGTGAGTTAGTAATTATTGGAAATTTGCTGAACATTATTGGACGAGTAAAGTAATATATATGAGATTTATTTTATTAAAATTGTCACGGGTGAATAAAATGGCAATTATAAAAATTTAAGTCAGGACGCGCCGGTGACGTGTCGGGACTAAATTAGTATTATTAAAAGTGAATAAATTATAAGTCACCCATATGGTCATTTCGAGTACTCCAATGTATCCGGAAGGGTCGAGATAGTTAAAATAATATACCCGGGGATTTAGTTTGGGTCTCGGGGTGTTTCTAAGCCTAATTAACACCCCGGGAGGGCGTTTTAGACATTTTACATTTTTGGGCATGAAAACCCACGAAATTTCTAAGAGTATATCAGATAATAGGAGTTGTCTTCTACGTTTAGAACAACCAAAAACCTAAGACGTCCATTGGAAGGGAAGAGGAGAAGCTTTCCAAGGAGTTCTAGGCCAAGAGCTCCACCGTTTGCACCGCCGTCGCCGCCAAACTTCAGATCGCGCAACGAGGAGCACAACCACACTAATATTTTCCACAAATCTAAGCCAAGAATTCCCAGGAAAGTATCTATCTTGCTCTAATTCAGTTAATGCTTCAATGATGTTAGCCTAGGATTGATTAGGACTAGTTTTTGTGAAAGAAAACATGTATGGGAGACTCTAATTTGCATGTTATAGAGGTAAAAGACATATTTTGGAAATCCAATTCACATGTAGAGGTTGAACCACGAAATTTCATTGAGTTGGGAGTAGAAAATCTGGGAAAAGAATGGGAGGAACCAAGTTAAAGAAATTATTAGGGTTCTTGTTATTTTTATGGAATTTAACCCTTTTAATTTGTTATAATTGATGAAAACTTGCATGACTTACGTAGAATATTCATGATTTGGGAATATAACACTTGTGGTATCACTTGTTGGATGTTTGGAAATCAAATATGATGATTTGGATGATTTTAGAATAGCATTCCCGTAACTGAAAATTCTGCAGTTTCGCCATAACTGCTTGATCGATCAATCGACCCTAGAGCATCGATCGATCGTTGCATCGATCGATCGAGCCCATGTTATAGATCGATCGACCCCTCCTGGAAAACTCAAATTACCCTTTTTAAATAGGTTGTTCTAACTTAAATGAATAGAAATTATTGGACATTATTGTTAGAACATTTTGGGATATAAAGAAGACCAGTAGGACTTTATAAAAATGGAACCTTTAATGTAAGACGAGATTAACATTTAACAGAGGTGTTTTACACTTAAGGAACAATGGGAACGTGTGTCTAAAGGGGTGAGACTCGTAAGGAAGTTAAGTCGTAAAATAAAGGAGTACCTACTGAAATTGCACCAGTGGAGATAAGATTTCACGAGTGTTATGTAGTAAGTTGGAATAATCCCATAAATAAGAATAAAAGAGACAAACCATTATACGGGATAATCTAGTAATGTGTAATAAGAATAAATACCACATGTATGGGTCACGGGTGTACCTAAATTAGAATTGGAAATAGTAGTATACATATATGACTATGATTATGCATATACCATATACGTGTAAAAATCATGACCGCGCTACTTGCTATCACTGAGGTTATCGCGCTGGGACAGTCTTATCTCGATGGGACCTTTATGGGGCATATTGACTTGTACCCTAGAACATAGGAATCCTTGGTACATGCTATCGGATCGATAGTCAGACGGACCTAAGAGACATGAGGGTATGTGCTGACCTCTTAGTGACTTGGAACTATGCTTCGTCTCAATTTGTATGTGTTTTGTGTTAATACAATTCGAGAATGATCCCGAACTAGTATTTCCCTTAGTATGAGTGATACGGGGACTTGATAACAGAGTATTCCCGCACCATAAATTTATGTGGGCTGCCGATAGTATATATATATATATTATATGAGTGATTAATATATATATATATATATATATATATATATATATATATATATAACTTGAAATTTGGGAACTATCTACTCTGACTAAAGATAGGTAAGTAATGAATAATTATTTTCAACTTCGATATAAGTGTTTGAAAAGTTTGAGGCAATACTGAGAAACTTTATAATCAAATGAAACTTATGTGAGAACCTTGCTTTTAAAAATTTATTTCCTTAACACTAGAAATTGTCAGCTTGAAACCTTGTGAGTGACTGAAGATAAGCTAAACTGTTGGGATTAGTAGTGCGGTAGGTGTGCACATTAGAAGAGATGTGAGAATTTCTCAAGAGAGTGCCGCACACTAATATAATTGTTGCAATGGCCGGTATGCATTTTAAATACTTTCTAAACTAAATTTTAAACTGTTTTACAATCGGGCTCTGAACCATTTCCTATTTTCTCTCTTGTATATATATGTATATATTACTGGTGCCCAGCCACAGGGGCGTCTTGCATAGGATCCTTTGGAAGGAACGTGTTGCAGCTTAGGTGGGAATTGCAGGCCTTTTACTTAGACGACCTCATTATTAATTCCACTTCTAGTTCTATTTCATCCAGTTGGTCATGTGTTGCCCTATTTCCATTATTCAGTTGGTTTTATTAGAGATTGTGATTCATTTACTTCCAGCATTTATACTTTGGGATTGTTACTGTCAGGATGCTTTTCCTTTGAAGTTTTAAAGTTGGAATTATATATCGAATGCTTAAATTACTTGGATTGTCATTTCCTGTCTAGTTGTGGTGTGATTTTTAAACCATGGATTATGAAAGGTTTTAAATATTGGTTTTAAATAAAATTTGGAAATTGATGTCTAAAAATGGTTTTGTCACTTAGCTTAATTATTTAGGGTGTTTAAATTGAAAAGTTATTTTTGTGACAGTGATGCTAAGAATGAACCAACCATTCACCTTGGTTATAATTTAACAAAGGACTGATCACCCGGTATTTAATTACGCGGGGTGTCACACGTGGTTAATACCAGCCAAGAAGAAACTGGTGGCGCTAAGGCGAATAAAGGTAATGACAAGGAGAACACCATTAAAAGGGGGAATAAGAAGCAAAATAGCCAAAAATGGGGGCAGTGCAGATTTTTTCTTGGCTTTTCAGGCCATTAACACAGTTTTTAAGGAACCAATTTACAAAATTTAGGGGAAAATCATGGACCAACAGTTTCTCAAGCGGTCGAAAAGATAGGAGAAGATCCGATCAAGAGGAATAACACACTTTAGTGTGCCTTCTACAAGAAGAACAGACACGGGATAGAAAATTTTAAAGCCCTAAAAGTGCATCTAGAAGAGTTATCCCGGGAAGGGCATGCGAATGAGTGCATAGAGAAGAAAGATGACCAGGACATCACCAACGACCACTAAAAATAAGATAACGTACTAGATGATGAGGTGGGACACGAGTTTGCTATTATACATGGGGCATCCAACCTCAATCAGATCCAGGGCAACGCAATTCGAATGGAACTTAAGAAGGTCACGACAGTGATGGAAGTCTTCCAGATAGACACCACCAAAAGTCAAGCAGACAAGCGCAAGCGACCGAAAGATGTTGATTACAGCAAGCACATCGTGTTTATAGAGGAGAATTTGATCGGGTAGGAATCCCACACCACGATGCACTAGTAATCACTCAGAGGATTACAAACTGGGACGTGGATAAGATACTAGGGGATTAAGGGAGTTCTTCAGACGTAATGTACCTGGATCATTTTCATAAGCTCAAATTAAAGATGTCAGATTTGAAGGAAGTGACTGCTCCACTAGTAGGCTTTGCAGGAAAGATGACCATGCTATTGGGGAAGGTAGTCCTACCAATTAAGGAGGGAAACATTTCATAACTCATTGAGTTTCTAGTGGGAGACATTGATTTACCCTCGCAGAGGGTAGCTACATACTATGAGGGAAGCCCCCTCAACTTACCATCAGAAAATCAAGTGTATCACAAATTGGGGTATAATAGAGATCAGAGGCGACCCATTTATTACTCAGAAATGCTACATCGTTTCCATCAGGCCTAAATAGGAAAAGAAGAAAGAGAAGGAGGACATACCCGAGACATCCCATGACGGATCCACTTCCTTTAAATAACAACTAAAGCATGGCTAACCAGGGGTGGAAGAGACGTGAATCCACCCCA
This sequence comes from Sambucus nigra, assembly GCA_949130495.1. NCBI lineage: Eukaryota > Viridiplantae > Streptophyta > Magnoliopsida > Dipsacales > Adoxaceae > Sambucus > Sambucus nigra. The sequence continues at coordinate 632,526,942 of OX422211.1, read as the reverse complement.
CAGATAGAGTTGTGAAAAAGATGGAGGAAGTTATTTTTGAAGTAACTTGCTAGGGAGGAAGTTTCAAATCGGCACCACTTTATCCGACCAAGAAAGAAAGGAGTTAATTACTTTTCTGAAATAAAGTCTAGACATTTTGCACGGGAGCCATATGAGATCTGAGGAATTGATCCCGAAGTCACTTGCCATCGTCTTCACATGGATCCTTCATTTCAGTCGATCGTACGGAAGGCTCGTCGCATTGCCCTAGAGAAGGCAATGGCAATGGAAAATGAGGTAGTGAAACTTCTGAAGGGAAGATCCATCAGAAAAGTTCAATTTCGAAAATGTCTCATAAATCTGGTAGTAGTCCGAAAAAGCAACGACAGCTGGAGAGTCTATATAGACTTCACCGATCTCAACAGGGCTTTCCCCAAGGATAACTTCCTTCTACCAAAGATAGACCAATTGGTCGATGCCATGGAATTATACGAATAAATGATTTTTCTATATGCTTACTCAGGGTACTACTAGATTCCCCTGTTTAGCCCCAACCAGGACAAAACTTTATTAATTACCCCACTGGGCATGTACTATTTCAAGGTCATGCCCTTTGTCCTTAAGAATGTTGGAGCCACCTACCAGAGATTAGTCACTAAGATATTTAAACAACAAATGGGTGAGACGATGGAAATATACATTGATGATATTATCATCAAAAAAAAGTGTAAAGACGAGCACCTCAAGTACTTGGCAGGCATTTTTACAATCCTCAGGAATTACTAGATGAAGCTCAATCCGAGAAAGTTCTCATTCAAGGTCCGGTAAGAAATGTTTCTCGGCTATCTGGTCAGCATAAGGTGTAAGAGTGGAATCCCCGAGGATTTTAATAATCTCAAATTAAAATGTTAATTTCCTTTTAAATAAATGCGGAAGCGTTTAAAACATAAGTGATGGTTCAACAAATAAACAAGGCCGAGTTTTAATATCTTCAACACACAAATTAAAACATAATTCAAGTCCTAGAATTTGCCTAAGTCATAATTAGCAATTATCCAAAGTTAGGCGAAACCAAATTAATGCAAGTGACTAGAATTACACAATTTTACCCAATATTAAATTAAAGTCCAATTTTAATATAGTGTGAGAATTAAACCGAATTTTATCTTAATCAGGGACCTGATCCTGCCGAGTAGAAAAATCTATGGCCTCTTGAAAAGAGTCGACAGACATAAGGTCTGTGGTAGAGGACTCAGACTCAGACATGGGAGAGGGTTCAACTGTGGCCTCTGCTGATTTAACTGGTTCAGCTGGCTCAGGTTACATGACCTTCAGAGGAGGTGGAAAGATAGGTCTGAGGGGGAACTCCTCTGACCTACGATCTTCCTCTTGGGCCTTTTCTATTTGCCTAATTTAATCTAAGGTCTTCTCCCTAAGAGAGGGGAATTCCTCTAAGAGTTGGTAAAGAGGTCTGAGCATATGAGTCATCCCCTACACTTGAGACTCTCCTAAATAAAACAACTTGACTTTGCTTGGCCAAGGATCAAACTAGGGTTTTGGATGAAAAACAACCAAGAACAACAAGAACTAGGGCCACCTGAAAACACAAAGTGATGGCCGAAAAACTCAAAGAACCAACCGAAAAATGCAAAGAAAAAACAGGAACAAAGCAGAAAGAAAATGGAGAAGAAGGGATGATGGTTGGTACTTGATGGAATGCGTTGAGAAGAGAGGACAAGTTGGCAAGGAAATCCGCCCAATGAACTTCTAAACAAGCTCTTGTATAGAGAGAGAGAGAGAGAGAGAGAGAGAGAGAGAGAGAGAGAGAGAGAGAAAGCAGAAAATTTCAGGCGAGAAAAGGAAGAAGTGGGGAAGAAAGAGAAAGTAAGTGAGGGTTAAACCCTCAAATAAACCACATGCATCTCAAGGCCCATCATTTCCTTGGGAGCCTAAAAAACTGCAATGATTACCCTTGTCAGACACGCAAGCCACTTCAGTAATTGACAAGTATCAAAAAAGGAACATTGGTACAAAGCAAAAGGACCTCAGAGTTGTAGACCCCATAGTTACCTGCTCCCATATGTAACTAAGGGCTAGGGGTGATTGATATGCCCTGAACGTACCCCCTCGGCTCAGAGATATCAACCTCGGCCATGGAGATGGCCGATATTAGAGGGACCTTGGATCATCAACCAGCAGTCTCAACCTATGCAAGGTCGGCCACGGCCGCCGTTGCTAGCTACCTCAGCAGGTGAGGTCACCATGATCCAGGAGCGGTTTTCCACCTAGTCATCCAAGAATTGCAACCTCGGCCCGGAAGATGAAGAGGTTTCCATCCCATCATCAACATCAATCTCGACTAGGGATCGGACGACGTTCCTGCCTTGCCACCACTACCTCGGCCCAGTCCGACGTCATAGCTCAACATGTCTTACTTCGGCTCTCCCACTGATTCAAGGTCACCACCTCATCCTCTCCCAGGCCGAGGTTGGGACCGTTCCTAGTTGGCCGAGCCCTTATTAGCACATGTATTGATTGGGAACACGTGTACACAATCAGTTATAACCGAATCATTCCCCTCACGTGAGGGAATATTGAGGTCATCATTATCTACATGAGATCAGGCAGGTGTCATTCTCATACTGGATCGGTCCTCATGCACATGTTCATTATATGCTTGGGGGGTACATTACACCCCCCAGGCACTATATATAGAGGTCATCCTCTACCTTGTAAAGGATTCGAAATTAGCAACCCTAGCTGAAACTCTGTCCAAATATACAGTAGAGAGGGAAAGCTTGAGAGTTTGTATCTATGGCCATTAGAGCCCTCATACAGTGATATTAATCACACACTTGCACAGTGGACGTAGGCCTGATTGGCTGAAGCACTTACGTAGCTGTGTTAATCCTCTTCCCCTCACCTCCTTCTACTATATACCCTTATCCTGCCATTGTTATGTACTGAATCGAGCTTACAAACACCTTGAAGGGTGGTGCTATTTCCAGCATCATCACTATGTTTATTTCAAAATCAGATTAATGATTTACATCTCCTCGTTTCCTCAAGATTCATATATAAACATGGGTTCTATTATCCTATGCTAACATGAACATAAATGGTGCTAAAAGAAAGCAAGTAATAAACACTTGCATTTATTTCGATGGTCTGATTCACTCGTGTAAAAGGTATGGGTGTGTTCCTCGTCGTTCGATCTACACGGCGGTGGTCTCGGCGGTGGAAGATGGTGGTTAATGGCCTATAACCCTTGGACTTGGTTCTCCCTCACCCTCTGTGGATCTCCCTTGAAACTTGTGAATAATAACCCTAATTGGACTCACGTAGCAGATATATTCTATCTCTAATTTTCGTGCATATTAATTACCCTAAAATTAAAATTACCAAAATGCCCTCTCACGATGCCGGTTTGGCCTAAAACTGTCCCGGAACCAAAATCAAACCCCCGGGTAGACTTTCGGACACTTTGATGCACTCGAAATGACTATCCGGAATACTTATAATTAATTTACTTCCTAATTTCTTTAAATTAGTCCTGACACGTCTCACACGTGCGTCCCGACTTTATTTTTCCATAACTGTCATATTTTTTTCCACACGCGATAATTTTACTAATTTCATAATCATATATTACTGTATTCGCTTAGTAATATTCAACATAATACACATCAATAAATACTAACCCAATACACATCAATAAATACTAACCCTTAACTTGCTAGTTAATAATTATTTTAATTCGGATTAATTCTCAGTTAATTCTCACATTAAATTTAATTAATCCTATATCTAAAAATCATAAAAATACGGGGTGTTACATAAAGAGGTAAATCTAAAAAATCATCAAAGGTCTTGCCTTGCTTAGTTGAAGAAGACAATTTTGACAAAACATCCGCTACATTATTCTTTTCTCTCCAGACATGAGCATAATGAATATTGTGGATTCTTTTCAAACTCCATTATTTCATGTGAAATCAATTTAGCTATCCATGGAGGCTTCCATTGACCAGACAAAATTAAGAAAGTTATTTTAGAATATCTCTTAAGCAGGACATCAGTGTATCCTTCTTTGCAACACCACTCTATACCAACTTTTATAGCCAAGAATTCTACCATAAGACTTGATGGATGACCAATGAATTCTAAGAATGCAAATACAAAATCACCCTTATCACCTCTTACAATACCTCCTAGGCCACTTTCCCCGTGATTCCCTCTGCTTGAACCATCAACATTGAACTTTACAAAACCCATAGGAGGTCTTATCCATCTGATAATTTAAAATTGATGGGGCTTTATAGAGTTCTTGATGTTCATGACTACCATAATCTTTTTGTTGCAACTGTAGAAAGGACTTGCAAAAGACATGTTAGCATTAATACAAGATAATGTTTGAATGATCTGACTGATGATTGATGTAACATGCATTTCCTCATCTTCAAAAAGGCTTTGACACCTTGATTTCCAAATCTCCCATAGAATTACCAGAGGCATAAGTTGTAGCATTAAAAAGGTGTATACCGTATAGATATGTGGTGCAATTCATCAATCATATAAAAGCGATAAAAAACTCATATAAACATTATATATAAGCAATTATGATAAATAAGGAATGAATATATTATTAATATAAAAGAAATCTTTAACATAAAATATCATACTTACATCAAAACCGTAGTCTAGTTAGACTACCACAAAGTATCAATCCAAAAGATACATCAAAACAAGAAAGGAGTTTAGAATTCCATTAATATGATCAATATGAAGCAAATAATCGTAACTGAAAAACAAAACAATTATTATCCAAAAGCTTTAGCCAAACCAACCTAAACTAACATCATCATCACCACAATCCGATATAATTCTCATCATATGATCTATCATCATAAGTCGTAGGTGGTGCGAAGGGATGTAATTTCACTGTGGAGATCAAATATTCTCCTCATGATGATGTTAACCTATCGTTCACTAAAGGAATGAAACTCTGCATCCATTATTGTACAAGCTCGGTTGGACTTAATGAATTAGGCAATGTCGGGGTGTATAAGATCCGTAGTCCATCCACAAATATAATCGATTATATGTGTGGACAAGTGAAACTGAGAACCAGTGGATGATTGTCAAGCTCCTAATGAGCTACCTGTTATCCTAGCTCTTGAGAAATGTGGGGAAGGACATACACCATGAAAAATTGCACCCCATTGGGTTTCAATCCTCTCAACCTCTTTTTTTCTCTTCTTTCACTCGTCATATCCAACTCGAAAACTGTTGGAAGAGGTTGTTTATATATTTAGGGGAGGGAGAAAAATATATGAAAAAGAGTGGAGAACTATTTGGTAAAAGGAACTCTTTTATTAGAACTCACTAAATTTTGCTTGATACAAAATGTGGAGACAACACCCTTATTTATACTATCCTCCAACTCAAATGAATGGTGGAGATTAAATTTACATCAAGGGTCAAGATTGAATCTCTAGAACCTTCTACATCTATCTCCACTAATATACTCTTTCTTACACTCTCCAAAATACACAAGAGGGATCTAGAATGTTCTTTGGAAAATATCACTCTTAATGGATCTAACTTTATGGAGGCCTAATACTAACTAATTAGTCAACCCAAACATTAACCCAAAAATTACAAACTAATAAAGCCCAATTATTTTAATTGCAAAAAATAAGTTTAATTTTCAACACCCCCTCTTAAACTTGGTTTTGCAACTCCAAGTAGTCTTCGTAGCTTGTGGAACACTTCATGCTTGAGTGGCTTGGTAAAGATGTCGGCAACTTGATCATGAGACTTTACGTACTTCAATTGTACCTCCTTCTTTTCCACACATTCACGAAGGTAGTGATACCTTGTGTCAATGTGCTTGCTTCTGTCATAGAAAACTGAATTCTTTGCTAATGCAATCGCCGATTTGTTGTCGACGCATATCTCAACCGTATCTTCAGGTATGTTAAGCTCTTTCAATAAATTCTTCAACCAAATTGCATGACATACACAATTTTTTGTGGCGACGTATTCAGCTTGACAAGTGGAAAGAGTGACAATAGGTTGCTTCTTTGAACTCCATGTGAATGCAACGTCTCCTATGTAGAACACGAACCCACTTGTCCTTTTTCGGTCATATAAGTCTCCTCCCCAATCACTATCACTGTATCCAACAAGCTTGAAACTGTTAAAGACTGAATAAAACAATCCATAGTCAATTGTACCTTTGACGTAGCCTAGTGTGTTGTTGTTGGAGTTTCCATATAATGACTGATAAGTCCAACTCCAAAGAGGATATCGGGCCTTGTTCATGTTAAGTATCACAAGCTTCCAACGAGGCTCTTAAAATATGTTGGATCCACTGTTTCTCCTTCTTCATGCTTTGACAACTTGGTTCCACATTCCACGGGAGTGCTTACGGGCTGACATTCATTCATCTTGAATTTCTTGAGAACTTCCTTTGCATAGCTTTCTTGAGAAATAAATATTCCTTCTTTCTCTTGCTTTACTTCTATGCCAAGATAGTAGGACATGAGCCTAATATCGATGATCTCGAATTCTCTTGTCATCACCTTCTTAAACTCCTCGATCATCTTTGCATCATTTCCTGTGAAGATTAAATCATCCACATACAAGCAAACAATTAAAATATCTTTATTTCCATTCACCTTTGTTTATAGGGCATGCTCATAAGGGCATTTTTTAAAACCATTTTTATGAAGATATTGATCAATTCTACTATTCCATGCCCTTGGTGCTTGTTTTAGGCCGTATAGTGCCTTGTTCAATTTTAACACCTTATCTTCATTGCCTTTCGCAACATACCCCATGGGTTTCTCTATATATACTTCTTCTTCAATATGGCCATTTAAGAAAGCAGACTTCACATCCATTTGATGGATTTTCCATCTATTTTGAGCTACTAAAGAGATAATTAATCTTATAGTTTCAAGACGAGCAACTGGAGCAAATACCTCTTCATAGTCAATTCCATACCGTTGCTTAAATCCTTTGGCGACTAGTCTTGCTTTGTACCGCTCCACTTCTCCTTTAGCATTCTTCTTGGCTTTATACACCCATTTGACTCCAATAGCTTTGTGCCCTTTGGGAAGACTTATCAACTCCCATGTGTCATTCTTCTCAATCGCTTTTATCTCATCATCCATTGCATCCTTCCATATCTTTCTTTGTATGGCCTCTTCAAAACCTATAGGTTCACAATCGACAAAAAGATAAAAGAGAGTTATATCATTTTGATTTTCAGTTACCTCATATATTTCATCCAAGCTTCTCAACCGTGGGGCTCTTTCATGTGAACTTTGACTTGATGATGATGGTGATGATGATGATGGATCTCCATGAGTGGATGGTGGTGATGGAGGTGGCGTAACAGGCTCTTCTACATCTCCATTACTGCTATCTTCATCTTCTTCTTCAAACAAAGGAAGAAAGTCATAGTTTTCCTCCTGGGCATCCCAGTTCCACGATCCTTCTTCCTCAAACTTGACATCTCTACTCGTGATGACTTTTTCACTGATTGGATTGTACAACTTGTAGCCTTTGGAGCGTGAATCGTAGCCAACAAATACATATTTTTCACTCTTGTCATCAAGCTTTGTCCGCTTTTGATCCGTCACATGAGCATATGCAATGCTCCCAAATACTCTCAAATGAGAAATTCTGGGTTTTCTCCCGCTCCATGCTTCTTGTGGAGTTTTGTTCCACACACTTTTAGTGGGGCTTCTATTTGACAGATAAAAGGCACAATCCACAGCTTCGGCCCAAAATTCTTTTGGCATTCTTTTGCTTTTCAACATGCTTCGAGTCATATTTAAAATGGATCTATTTTTTCTTCCAGCAACTCCATTTTGTTGAGGTGAGTATGCAACCGTTAAAGGACGGCGTATCCCATTTTCTTCACTAAACTTTTCAAACTCTTTAGAAGTGAATTCGTCCCCTCTATCGGATCGCATAGATTTTATTTCATAACCACTTTCTTTTTCCACAAGTGCTTTAAATTTCTTAAAAGAACAAAATACTTCTGATTTTTCTTTTAAGAAATAAACCCATGGCTTCCTACTAAAATCATCAATGAAAAGTAGAAAGTATTTATTTTTGCCAAAAGAATAAGGAGTAATAGGGCCACACACATCGGTATGAATGAGTTCTAGGGGCTTCTTTGCTCTTGTAATTGACTCTTTTGGAAAACTCATTCTAGAATGTTTCCCAAGTAAGAATCCTTCACATAATTGATTCGGATGATTAATGGAAGGCAACCTATTAACCATTCTTTTGTTATTTAACAATTTTAAGCCACCAAAATTTAGATGCCCAAACCTTAAGTGCCAAAGCCAAGATATGTCTTTAAAGCAAGCTTTTAAACACATTTCACCTTCACTTTGAATGTTTAGCAAAAACATTCTATTTCTTGCCATAGGTACTTTAGCAATTAAATTCATTTTTTGGTCTCTTAAAGAAAGACTATGATCTTTCATGTGGATATCATAACATTTCTCTAAGAGTTGCCCCAGACTCAAGATATTTGTTTTCATGTTTGGCACATAGTAGACATTTGAAATAAATTGGTGCTTCCCATTTTTCATACGAATCAATATCTTACCTTTTTCTTTCACCGGCACTTTTGATTCATCTCCAAAAGTAACATTGCCCTTTACCAGTTCATCAAGTTCCACAAACATGTCCTTTTTTCCACACATATGGTTGCTTGCTCCCGTGTCAAGATACCACGTCTTGCTTTCTCCATTATGTTCTCATTTGTATGCTAATAACAATATCGAATCCTCGTGCTTTTCCTTTTCAACATAGTTAGCCTTCTCCTCCACAATATTCGAATTACTTCTGCATTCCGAAGCATAATGGCCGAATTTTTTACAATTATAACACTTAATTTGAGATTTTTCGTACATTGGTCTCGTGTTGCCCCCTCTTCCACGTCCTCTTGCTGGATATGAGTTTTGCCTTTCATTGTTGAAAAACTTCACACCGCCTCTTTCTCGAAATTGACATCTTCCTCTTCCTCTTTGGCTCCGTTCGTGGTTGTATTCTCTTCCTTCTTTTAGAGTAAGCTTTGTTTGAAGAGCTTGCACTAAAGTCTCCTGACTTTTCCTGTTAAGTATCTCTTCATGGGCTTTTAAGGAACCAATTAGTTCATCAATTCCCATAGAATCTATATCTTTAGATTCTTCAATTGCAACAACAACATAGTCAAACTTGGAACTTAAAGAGCGGAGGATTTTTTCTACCACCCGTGTGTCGCTCATATTTTCACCATTAGTTTTCAGTTGATTGGCAATAGCCAAAACTCTAGCAAAATAATCTGAAAGTAACTCGGAATCTTTCATATGTAAAGACTCGAACTCACCTCTAAGTGTTTGGAGACGAACCTTCTTTACCTTCTCAATCCGCTTATGAGAATTTTGTAGAGTCTCCCATGATTCTTTGGCGGTTGTGGCAAACGCAATTTTCTCAAACGTACCTTCATCCAATGCTTGGTGAATGAGAGCGAGAGCCTTTTGATCTTTCCTCCTTGCTTCTTTTAATCTATCCTTTTGAGTTTGGGATAGAGTGGCTTCATCTTGAGGCTCATTGTATCCTTTTTCAACGATCTCCGAAACATCTTTAGAAGCGAGTAACACCTTCATCTTGATACTCCAATGGTTGTAGTTCTCTTTGGTGAGTTGAGGGATTTGGAAAGGAACCATACCATTAGCCATTTTAGAACCCTGGCTCTGATACCACTTTGTTGGAAGAGGTTGTTTATATATTTAGGGGAGGGAGCAAAATATATGAAAAAGAGTGGAGAACTATTTGGTAAAAGGAACTCTTTTATTAGAACTCACTAAATTTTGCTTGATACAAAATGTGGAGACAACACCCCTATTTATACTATCCTCCAACTCAAATGAATGGTAGAGATTAAATTTACATCAAGGGTCAAGATTGAATCTCTAGAACCTTCCACATCTATCTCCACTAATCTACTCTTTTTTACACTCTCCAAAATACACAAGAGGGATCTAGAATGTTCTTTGGAAAATATCACTCTTAATGGATCTAACTTTATGGAGGCCTAATACTAACTAATTAATCAACCCAAACATTAACCCAAAAATTACAAACTAATAAAGCCCAATTATTTTAATTGCAAAAAACAAGTTTAATTTTCAACAAAAACATCATATGTCTCAGGCTGAGGCATGGGAGTATCACATTTCTTTGAGTGATGTTCGGAGGGAAATTGATAGATGTTCCACCAACCATTATCTTGACCTCTTCTGCTCTCAAAAGCCAGTAAATGAGTCTCCCAAAAGATAGTGATGGCCTCATAGTTCCTTACTTAAAACTGAATTACTCATTATAAAATAGATTTCTTAGGGTAAGGTTTATGGGAACACTAATGCCGATTGTGTAGAGAAACATGCAGTATTGATTGGGATGAGTGTTACGGTGGGATTTCAAAACAAAGTAACCTTAAACTATAGATAGTAATAGTTAGGTATGTTCTTTTGTTCCAGGGGCTTCATCACAAGACGTGTCCATAATCTATTCGTGATTTCAACCCAAGTTTCCTCAATGGACGGATGCTCTCGTCCTTGATGTGGGTAGCCAAACCTTTCAACCCCGAGGATTTTTTATATTCGAAATATGACGTCCGGAGAGATATCAATATAGATTCCACTAACTATTGAGTGAAAGGATCTTTTTTGGTCAACATCGAATTTTGTGTTTACATAGATTATTTAACCAAGATTGGAAACACACTATCCTTCTGATTTCCTGGAGAGCAGGCAAAAAGCAAACATATTGTCCTGAACTTTTTTTTTCTTTCTTCTTTCTAAAAAGCTTTATCCAACCCATGGTGGGTTGGGTTTATTGTCCTGAACTCATCATATTATCATGGATCGACGTCCAATCAACCCTCTTCTTAAATTTAACCCTCCAATAATTGAACTATCCCATCTAATGTTGTTGTTAAGTTTTCATTTTGAATCTTACTGATTCAAGTTCAAGATACTTTGAGCTAGGGCATTTTGTAGGGGATCTTGCCATTTTTTCGGAACACAAAAATAGCCAAAAGAACATATATACTCTTAAGTCAAATTTAAACTAAGTTTAAACCTAAAATAGAAGAGGAATCTAGTCCTAAACTCTAGATAACTCAAACTATCTCAAGAATCAACTAAGTTTCATCCTAGATAGTTGTTTAGCCAAAACAACATATATCCCAAAAGCTGGAAGATTAGTAAAAACCTTAACTTTAAGATAAATGGGCATACCTATAGAAGAACAAGGGAATGAGATCTTGATTATTTAGATAAATTACTTGAATCCATAAACATAGTACATATATAAACTTTGGATAAAAACACGGTGTTCACAACCTGTGTATGAGTAGTCAAGGTCGGGTTCTCCAAAAGTGTCAACCTAATCCGCCGTGTCAACCCATAGATGAAGCTTTCCATTTTTTCTCCTCAAGATTCACCTCGTCTTGTATAAATAAAGAGATGAGGGCATAATGCCCCTGATTTTAATGAATAAAGTAATTGCAAAATATTTGGGTCGTGCAAAAGTTTTACACAAAATAGTCACATGCGTTGCACTACATGGGTCGTATAAGTGTCAAAAAGAATTATATATGTTATAAGCAAACGTTCCACGTAAAAAAAATCAAAAAACTTATATGTACTATAAGGAGGTTGAATATAACTAATAGGAAATTCAATTTCGTGTTCGGTTTGGCTTGGTGCATGCAGGACGCGCATGCATAAAAAGAATAAAAGTGTCGTGGACATATTTTTAAGGTTATTTTTATACTGAGGTCGAGACCTTATTTTGGGGTAAGATTATATTTTGGTAAGAAGATCTATAAAATAATTTTCTAGTACAGTAATATTGGGATAAGTAATTATTTTTGTGAGATAATAATTTAAGTGTGTGAGACTTTATTTAATGGAATGTAACTATGTCAAATTATAAAGTATTAGGTATGTATAGCTTTATACATATATTATACTATACATATTTATTTAGGCATGTGTGTGTGTGTGTGTATGTGTATATATATATATATATATATATATGGATGGTTTAGTGGGTATTGAGTTAGACCCTGTGTACCTGTCTGTGTCGGCCAGAAGGTGCAAAGAGGGGATGAGGTGCACCTTGCCGTTTTGGCATAAGGAATGATATTATTAATATACAAGTTACGAGGTTTATTTTAGTTGTTATCTTGATGTTTTACAAAGCAGGAGAAAATGATTAAGCACAAATGATGATAGTAGGGGCTGTAGGAACCTTTTAGATGAGTGAGGTGAGGGCATGGGGTATAGAAATATACCTATAGGAGCTTTTAGGTAATAAATAGGTCGATGATGAATTATATATGTTAGCAAGTGTGGGGCAATCTATATTAATATTATAGAATAGAAGATGCTATTAAATTGTGAAAGTCGGATAGATACTCCATATGGCATCCTCTTTCACATTATATTTACTCTCTATCTCCTATCTTTGCATTGTTTAGGGAGATTAAGAAACTTTTTTGTACCTCATACCATTACATACGTCCTTTCCCTTCCCTCTTCCGAACTATCTCTTCCATCCATCTTTTTTAATCTCTCTCTCTCTCTTTCTTTTTTTTTTTTTTTTTTTTTTTTTGGTGAAATCTCTCTCTCTTTCAATCACTTGAAAGGTCATGCAATGATTTCTCTTTTAATCTCATCCACCCCGAGCATTTCACTGAGTCAGACCTGACTCTTCCTCTCCATTTGTCACTTGTGTTCCTTGGCAATCTAATGGTCACTGTGAATTAGGATGCCAAGATCTTAATCTTGAAAGGGGGGTTCATCATTCCAATAATATATATAAATAAATTCTCTTACTATGGCAACTCAATTTATCCTCGATATAGACTTTAACTAATCTATTTCATAACTTTTTATCTTACTTGATTTCACGGTGCTAATTTGTTCCTTCTCATAAAATTATCCCAATTATTTTTTTATGGTATTCAACTCCATCCTATTATCTCTAAAAAAAAAATTTGACATTATATATACGCATAGTACATATGGATTTGAGGATTACCTTATTTGCGGAATGTAAATCTCTGTCGAACACCGAGAAATCTGATACGAACTCTTGTTCTTCCTCTGTGTACGCTTTGCGACTCGTGAATGTCTGGGTTGGCTACGAGAGTTGCCGCTTTGATCTTCACGATCACAAATCCAAGGTTCTTGGATGATGAACCAAGAGAGAGAGAGACCAATAAAATTTTGAAGAGAGAGAAAATCAGATCAATACCAAATTGATCGTCTATTGATGCACACCCATATTTGACTCTCCTAATAAATATATATATTAGAAAGACATAAGAGTCCTAAACCAACTAAAGTTGGACTCTAATTATCTAATATATTTATCTAATATAATAATGAATTATCCGATACAAAATGGATAATTCATATTTATCGTGGATGGATATCGGATCCGGGTAAAAATCCGACCCATATATTAACAATCTCAAATGTGATAACTCAATTAACTTATCCTGTGAGGAAAGGTGAAGAAAATGTGGAAGATCTAGAGCTAGCACCATTGTGTCTTGGGTAAGTATTTATTTCCTTTCAAGTGTAAGACAATGTTCACCCAAAAATAGATCATTTTAGTACAAAGAACATAAAAGTGTTTTTTATGTTCATGTGTTTTTTTGTTACTATTTATTCTTTAACATTTGAAAGAAGTTGATATAAAAATGAGATAAGGTAGATTTGGTTGGGTTTTGTGGTCCTATCTCATGCAAAGAATAGAGAACCTCTTAAAATTTGGATTTATAATGTTTAGCCTCTTTCAAGTGTCATTATATTTCATTTTTTTTAAATGTGAGAATTTATTTTTATTAAAATAAATTTACAAAAATATTATATGAAAAACAACCCGCACATCGCGCGGGTGGTTGATTTGTGTTTGATAAGAGGGGCGTTCGACAAAAAGTCCATCGATATTTTTTTAATTAAGGTTTAGTCCAATCCTTTTATTTTGTTTCAAAAAGTCTCATCATATAAAACACTCATAAATACTCTTTCTTCTCTTATCCTAAATCTTAAGGAAAATGTCTAAAATATACACAAGGGGCTTTTTGGAACATATAAAAAAGGTGAACTATATGAAAAATATACTTAGCTCCTAGGGACTAAACATTAATTGACCCCTAATAAAATGATTAACTTAGTGTATTACATTTTTGTTGGTGACTCACTTTCTTCATAGATTGTGTGCCACATGAGTCCTATAAGTACTACATAAACCCTTTCAGAAAGAAAAAATCCAAACACACTTATCAAACATGTCCTTTGTTCAATACCTTGCTACATGCCTTCACTACTACAGCAACCCGGGGGCATAATAAAAAAAGATTCACTTTATTCTCAATAAGTTTTTCTGGGGACGGCGAGCAGATTGGATGGAAATACCAATGGCACAGTTGGGAGACCTTGTGTACCCAAAGAGAAAGTGGTGGACTTGGTTTTTTCTAATTTAGAAATCATGTCAAATGCCTCAAGCCTGAAATCTCTAAGACGACTCAAAATCTCAAATTCCTTATAGAGAACGTTCATGAATTCCAAGTATTACAAAACAATAAGTATGTCCAATCCGGCTCCATATCAATGAAAAGAATGAGGTCAGTGACTCCCATTGCCGAAGAGATCATGAACCTAATAGTTGACAAATGGTCTTTGTCGTTATCCAAAAATGGAAAATTCTCTCTAGCTTCTGCAGTAGCGCTTTTGAGTGACTACCCCCCATCAAGAATTGTATTTAAACATATTTGGGACAAAAATATCCTCAAAATATATTTATCCTCATTTGGAGAGTGTTAAAAAGCAACATACCAGTATATGCAAATATCCAAAAGTGCATCATTAAACTAGCCTCGAGATATGCTCTATGTCTTAAGGATCTTGAAACAACTAATCATATATTCCTCCATTGCCCCATATCTATAAGATTAAGGAAATATTTATTTGATTTAATGGGCCTTAAGTTCACTTTTCACTCTTTTGTTTATATCTTAATGTCTTGGTGGGTACACGGTAATGGTCCACATGGTCTTTTGTTGTAAATTGGTACCCATAATGGCCTTTTGGAGCATCTGAAAATTGCTAAATAAGGGGATTTACGATGGGGGGAAGGCCCCGGCTTCAACCCTTATTAAAAACTGCTGCCACCAGATTGGTCTCATTAATTCATCGTTATCTTTCTCCTCAAAGATATAAGATTTTGGCTTTCACTGGTGCAAAGTCTTCAATTTTAAAATCTCCCCGTTAAGGATCCACCCTATTTTTCTGAATCTGGATAATCCGTAATCTATAGACACATTAATCATTATGTATTGGGGCCTATTCTTTGTCCCCAACTTTAAAGTATTTACCTCATTTTAAGGAATGTTTATTTATTCCCCTGTTTTGATGCTTCGAGTAATTGGCTCCCCCAAAGCTTTTTTGTTTGAGCCGTGTACAGGCCACTATGAAGAGGTTGTTTCTTCATAATTAATATACACATGGGAGTTTCGTATCCTTTTATTTAAAAAACAACAACGTAATTTGAAGATTGTAGTGGTTTTAATGTCTTTTACATCAAAAATGTCATTTTGATTATTAATACAGTATATGATCATAATTCAGGGTGAGATTTTTATACTAATGTTTGTAAAAATTAATTTTGAGACATTTGGCACAGATTGGGTGTTGTCTCATACGAAGCACACTACTTATTTATGCCCTTAGGATTTTATTAATTTTCACATTTAAATGCCATATTAATCAAATTTGCATGAAATCAAAGATGATGAAGTGTATGTTTTTGAGTTAGATAGAAAATGATAGATGGGTTTGTCTTATAATAATGCATTTTTGCTTCTCAAGTAGTTTCTGTTGAAATCATTAGGAATGTTGCTTTTCTTTTTACATTCTTTGGGTCTACTCATTACCCACCTAATGGAGAAATTATTGTGTTTTGTTTTCATATGTAATCTATATATTTTATTGAATATTTGAGACATATACATTAAATTGCAAATAAAAAGATGACATGTATATGATTGGCCATGTATACAAAATTTTATAATTACGTATTTTTTTATATTTTTACTAAATATTATAATATGTCCACGCATCGCACAGGTTGCATGCTAGTATAATAAATAATATAAGGCGGTAGATAAATATGCATAAGCCGTATAAGGAAAAAAAATTGTATGGATGTTTCGTTTATGTTACCTTAGTTATAATGGATTAAAAGAAACACAAAAAAGAAAGAATTGTGGAAATTGAGGGGACGAGTGTGAATAATTGGATGACCAAAACGTGACAAACCGTGTGCCTATGATCCGTTGAAACGTGTCTAGATGAGTGTACACCAGCAACCTATTATCTAAATTAGGTTTTTATACAAGAAGTAATAAAAGAAATGGAGCGAACAAAAATTTGGAAATAAAAATGAATAAAAAGAAAACACTTGTCACTCTCCCTCTCTTGCTGTGTCAAGAAAATAACCCACACAAAATATTTTTTTATCAAAGTTATAAAACCACAATTCTAACATAATTTTTAGTATGATACACTATTTTCACCCTTAAAATCCACCCATTATTTTAGCGAGTGTCAATCTATATTTTTGTGGTGAATCTATATTATATTTTTAAATCTGAATTGGTGTATTTTTTATGGCATTGTGAGGGATTTATATGGAATAATACTAGAGGGTATTCGGGAGTTTTATTGGAAGTCATCTTTGGTATATTTTTAGGGCATTATTGGAATATTTTTCTAGAGCTCTTCATGGAGTATTTTCCACGGAATCTTAGAGCCTTTTCTACGCAAATTTTTGAATGACTTCTTCACTTGAGGTGGGGTTTATTTTATGGCATTATATACTGAAACTATATTATAGATGTCAGATATACATATTTGTGTGTGTGTATATATATATATATATGAAATGTATGGTATAATTTCATGAGAAACAAAGCGTCAAAATGGGTTTAACACATGGATTTCAAGTATTAAATTTGCAAAATATAAATATTTATTTTTATGAAGTAAAAATCCCACTTGTCTATTAAAAGTTATGTTTTCTTGAAAATGATTATGAAAATGTGGAATCGGAGTGCTTTGGATAATTTTCCAACGAATTTCAGAATATTGGAGTTATATTCTTATGGAAGTGATGAGGAAAAATAATGTAAAAATATATTACTTCATGAAAAGAAATAATACATAAAAGGAGGGACACTTTGTGGGTGAAAAGTTACATATTTACACTTTGGGCTTGAGGTGAACATGTTTAAAGATTTATTTAGATGAAAGATTTCAGGTTACATTTTTTAAGTGTTGTGTAAATAAAATAATATGACCTTAATAAGGTGGAAGAAAGTATTAAAATATAGTTAAATATTTTTAAGGGTCATAAAGCGAAGTATAGTAAATATGGGTTTAAGTGGAAAACCCTTTATTAATTGATGTTTAAAGTGATGAAGTGTAAGTAAAACTTGAAAATGGATAATTTACATAATGAACCTCAAAGAGAAGGAAATCTTGATTTTTGCCCTAAATTTGGTAATTTTGTGATAAAAATGGGATTTTGTTACAAAAGACTTTAAATGAAAACTAAATGATGGAGATGATCCTTAAACCTGGAAATGGAATGTTTCTTTGTAAAAGTAAAGATGTTGATAATACTTCTAAAATGTGTAATAAGGATTCAACAAAAAAAATGTTCAACTGTATAACAAGAATGAAAAGGTGATATCTACATTGGGTTTTGGCCTTCGGATCGAGTAAAACAGTTAAAGTAATATAAGGGGCTAAAAGGTGCAGTTAAGAAAATTAGTTACAATGATGTAATAAGTGATGAGATATTCAGAGCAGCCGAGAAAGTTTAATGAGGGCCCGGAGCCCTAGGGTGTGACTTAAGATTAGACTTAAAACCATTAACCAGGGAAGCATATTGTGGCATTTGTGAAAGTCCATGAAGACAAATGGGATTTAGTGAACTCGAATTAAGAAACTGAAAAGATAATTTAGAGCATAACGCTCTTTAAAGGCTAAAAAGGGTAAAAGAAGAATAATGACATGGAATTGATACAAAAATTTAGGAAGAACCAAAGTAAACAACGGTATAAGAATATGATAATCCGGGTTTAAATAGTACATAAACAAATTATGGAAAATTGTAAAACTTAGATAATTGATAAATCCACGGCAGAACAGATGAAAGAGTAGATTAAGTTATTACTATAATGTGTTTGTAAAGGATTAACGGAATGACTTTCATAATGGAATGGTAAAGTATTGAACATAAAGGTTAATGCATTTTAACCAAAGTTAAAGGAAATATTTTTGAATAAAATATAATGATGCATATATTGTCTAGTCATTGTATGTTCAATATTTCATCATTTCCTTTTGTCATTTTTTTATATACTGTATTGTTGTTGGGAACCCCAATGGGCATTGTCTCACCACGTTCCCTTTGTTACAGGATGTTAAGAGATATTTCGTTTTTAAGAGTATTTTGCAGGTAAGTGATACTTACTAATTAGGTTAAGTGATCTAATTACACAAACCTTGTGGCATTGTTTAATGGGTTTCACACTTCTTCTTATTTGTTTATATGTCTAGAAATTGAAATCACATGCCCAATCGGTTAAATTAATTAATTAAATATAGAAATATTATCTAGGTAATTTCACATCACTCCACACTTAATGCAATCGAACAAAATGGGGTTAATCCATGTATGACCCTTAAATCGGGGTCGGGGCATTATAGTAGGTAAAATCCTGCTCATAATTTGAAATAGTGAAACTCCCCTATGTTAGATCTAAGAAATCTTTCTTCTCTAACCCCTGGCGGATGGTGGAAAATATTTGTTCTCAAACCTACTCCAGAATTCGAAAATTATCATCGTACACCTCTCTCTATAGTGGTAATAGACTCCCGCCACTATAGTTCCTCACCTACCACCTTTACACTGGCAAACATCTGCATATGGACATTCATGCACTCAATCATCCTCAATTATTTTAGGATGTTCTTCCTTAACTTATGTGCCGCCAGAATATCAATGGTCCTGGATAACTCCAATGGGTTACCTTTAATAAAGGTTCCATGTAGAAATTTTTGGCTGAGATGGCACTGCCACCTGCGACTGTGGTTGTTGGGGTTATTCAAGTTGTTATACCAATACAACCATCCCAGCGATGACTACCTGTACAATAAAGGCATCAATGTCTATTACGGGTGTTGCATGTGTTGTTACGGTTGCTTTTCCTACTAATTATTCATGTCCGCATTCATTTTAGTAGATGGTCATCCTCCTATGCCTCGTGTGTTTTCCATCTGAAAGAAAATCAAGAACTCATATTAGCTAACAATTCAATGATAAGAATACAATGATTCCTAAATATGGGAATCTAATAAATCAAATAACGCAACGTAGAACTTAATGGGAACTCCATGGAATCTATGACGTAAGAACGTGGGATGGTATGTTGCCAACTGTAACAACCCCCTATTTTCACACATACTGGTTGCCCATTTTGATATTTCGAAGATAGGCACGTTAATAAATTTATATCATTATCAAGATAATGACAATAGTAATAATAATAAAAATAGTGCAGAATTTAAACCATGTCGTGAAATGAAATAAATAAATACAAAAATAACCAAATGTCTCATCATCCAACATAAATAAATAATATGTGGTATCGACTCCCATAAATAATCTCAACTGAATAAATTAACAGACATAACACGATCCATACAATCTCTGAATAATATTCTGAAACTGAAATAACTGAAATCAAATAGAAATCTAAACTAGGAATGGAAAAACATTATTGGATAGTGATGAAGTGGAAAGTTTAAATATCCTCGGCCCTTCTACTCCAGTCTAAGAATGCCGAAAAAATATTTTATATTTTTTGGGTCAGAGCCTAGAAAGTTGTAAGAAATACTTACTACATCAATGCAATAAAGTCATGGGACTCATTTACATAATCATGAAAATCTCTCGACACTCCCATGTTAATATACCTCATCACTCATCACAAATGAAATAACTAACCGACTGTCCCAACCTAAGGCATAATTAGCAACACGTATCAACTACTAAACTAGATATATTAAAAGGTCACGTAAATTCATAAGTACATTGGAATGCAACTAACATAAACATAACAAATATGACCGAGTGCAACCCACACTTATGTCACCCAAATATCAAGATACACACGACCTCATAAAATAGCAAAAACGGGATATAATGTTCTTTTATATCATTAGTCATCATTGGACTATATCATAATTTATTATAAGTCTCATAACAACTAAACGAAGGCATCAACCTTCGAATAACTTCTCGTGCCTCTATTGATAAACTCATAGGAGGCAGTCACATAATGGATTTAAAAAATGCATACAACAAAAAATGAGGGATCATCTTGCAGTCACAACATTAACTAGTCCCATACCAAAACTTATTTAATGAATCAATTTATCCACTTCTCAACATCATCAAGTGGTGACCAACTAAACACATGATGTAATATATTGACCTCCACCAAACCTGCTCACCAACCAGGATTGTGGTACCCAATTCCAAATCCATTTAAATCACAACCTTGGTCGATAAATTCCCCACACGGCAACTATTATAGCATGGTCACAATCAATCATACAAAGAATATATATATATGTATGTATGTATATATATGTGTGTGTGTGTGTGTGTGTGTGTGTGTGTGTGTGTGAGAGAGAGAGAGAGAGAGAGAGAGAGAGAGACACCCATAAACAAATGTTAAAGCCATCATTTGAGCTTAACCACATGAAACTTGTGTGTTAGACCTCCCTAACGTACCTAACGTATTTAAGCATACGAAATAAGTCCTCAATCTGTCAACATGTATTATCATTATAAATTAATAATATTAGACCCCCAAGTGTCCCAATCAAATCCTTTAGTAAAATCCTATAGGAAAACCTAAGCCTTAAAACAACATACCACACCTTTGATTTATGTCGACATTCGTGTGCACAAGGTTAGTTTACAATTGTGTGGACAGGGTTAACCTCCTTAATAGTCTGCCAATAATAATGCATAAGGGGACAATTAACCATCATGTTCACGACCTATGTTCGCAGCTTAGACTAACAAAGTCAGGGCTAAAACCCTAAAATTCACCCAGAACCCATCCAACTCCATTTTTCGCCCCTGATCGTATCCAAACTTCATTATAACCTTTAAACGATCCTAAAACATATCAAAAAAATATCTATAAAGGATCTAAACATGATTATTACAATCTATAATCACTATTAAGGTTCAAACTTGGAACTAAGGTTTAAATTATTAACTTTAGCATGAAGGTGATTACGGTTCATAATGATTTTGGGTTTTGATTAATAAAAGTTATCTTAAATCATTGAAGTCTCTTCAAAACATACGATTCATCAATAATACACAAATCTAAAAATATGATTTTAGCTCAAGTACAATCCTTTAATGCATCAAATTTGGTTTTTCTACCCAAAACCCGTATAATAAACAAGGCACATCCCCAATGTGTTGGATTCTAGTCTAGCATGTCTATAAACCCAAATATATTCAATATTACAATCAAAACATAACAAGCTTTATAGTAAACTGTTATAGCATAATCCCTCCCCTTTAGATCTCTAAATTCCTCTCAAAAGTTATTCCTTCACTTACCCAAAACTCTTAGAATACTAGGTTTTGTGTCTTATGTGTAGCTTAATTAATTAATAAAGGTTAACATATCTTTAATATCCTTAATCCTATAGCTCTATAAAAGTCCTGATTTTGGGCCTCCATACAAGCCCAAACCACAAACCAAACTAGCCCAAAATTTATTAAGAATGTGAATTCTATGGATTTATTCGTATCTTAGGCCTAACACACAAAAATTCAAATTTTATCTTGATTTAATTTGGTGTTCGTGCAATATGAGGTATGAACCCAAACACCAAACCAAAAAAGCAGGAGAAGAAAATTGAGGAAAAATCCTTTTTGGGCAAAACCTTTTGATTTCAGCACGGTATCAGGATTGATAGACACTAGATGTCTTATACAGATACGACACAACTCAGCACCGTCCACAAGAAGCGATTTTCCCACGGTATCCACCGATCAGCCTTCTTCTTCAGTAGTAAAGCCCCAGATCCACAACTCATCAGTAAAAATGAACTCTACAAGGGTTATTGAACATCGATTGCATTCTTCTTGATTTGGTAAAGTGATCTCTAAAGATCCATGGGGTTTAAATTAAAATTTTGTCTAGTTTGATCACAAAATAACTCTAAAATGTCTTTAAGAATAGTCGGATCTCATTTCTCCATTTATAGGGAAAATAGTTGCAAAGAAATAGGCATTATAGATTTAGATCAGATTTTTTTTAAAAAGAAAAAATCGCACTCTCGTTTGAACGACCTGGTACCTCGTTCGAACGATATACCCTTTTTCATTCGAACGGGTTCCCAACGAAACTTCAAATGACATTCTAGAGCTTGTCAAAAGGCGTCGCTTCAAATCTCATTAGAACGGGGGAAAATCATTCTAATGATGTACTCATTCGAACGACATCCAAGAAACTTCAAACGATATTTTAGATTTGAGAAAAATTCATAGTCTCAGATTTTGTTCGAACGAAGGAGTTTCGTTCTAACGACACTGTGTAACTCATTCGAATGGCATGTCAATCTCATTCTAACGAATTAGTGAGATTTCGAAAATTCTTTTAATAAACATTTTGAAATGAATTTTTTTTAAAAATAACCCTTGGAAAATTAAAGTGTTTACCATACTACCTCATAACTCTTCTCGGGTAAAGTTGTGACGAACGATCTTCAATTTCGCAAATGTCATCAACTTCTTGTCTTCGAATACATTGAAGTAGTCACGAAGTTGAAGTGGAGTGTAAAGGGATAAACCCAATAAAACAAAATTGAGCAATTATAAAGTTTACTCTTATAAATATTCCCCTTTGGCTATTCCAGTACAAAACACAAACCGAATCCAAATTTACCCCTAAGACTCATACAACTAATGCCCTCCCAAATTAAGAAACGTAAATGAATAAATGTTGAAGTATTCAAATCAAAAGTCTTCACCTTGTTTGGTCTAAGAAATCATCATCGTCAAGGCACAATGACCTACACACATGAGACAAAATATATATCATGACGGGTACGAATTTTTAAAAATAAATAAAACTCCCCCTCAATTTGTTCTCCCCCTTTTTGTTTATAATAGACAAAATAGTAGAATCTAAACATGAATAATAAGAATCACATGAAGAAGCAAAGATATCATCACAACGATAATCAATAAGTCTCATGCAATGATAACTAAAAGACATAATCTGTTATCCCCCTATCAAACAGCTATTTTTGATTTTTTTTTAAATTTTCAAGTATAATGTATAAAAGTACAGATAGGTAAAAAACACATAGTCGCCATGGAATAACGCTAAAATACCCGAATCATGAAAACGAAATGTAATTGTATGAACATTTTCAATATGCAAATCAACATAAGCATTCATAACATAGGTGCACGAAGTCCAGATGCACTTTTTAAGAAAGAACTAAATTTCTACCTTAGGTATAAAATGTTGAACTTAAAGGAAATTGACTCGCCTTATGCAATATACCATGAATTTTAATGATTCCCAAATCAATAACGCCATACTATTTAATGCTTTTCAAGATAGTCCATTGTGCAAACCCATTGATCTTATACTTTATAAATCCCTCAAAATCTCAGATATATAAGAATTCACTCTCAAAATCTTTTGAAGAAATCATAATGATCATATGTAGCGAAGCATCAATGAATATAAAATAAATGGCCTCGGCACTTCTGTTTTTGTGTGTCGTTAATCTATTTAGGCTCTTTTTGCAAATGGTGTCTTTTAACGTAACGATAATTTTTCTTTTTCGTATTGCTTAACATATATCAATATTTTACGAAAAATGAAATCTGGGAAATGGTTCTTTTTTTTGGATAACCCTGAACCTTCACACGAACGAGCCCTTTGGAATCCCCCGTGTAAGCTAAACAGGGGGGTGCTAGTGCCAGAGCCACCCTAACACACACCCCAATTAAAGTCTGGTATCCTTTGGGGGAATTGAACTCGAGATCGTGCGCCTAACCCACACAATCTGAACTCGTCCCTTACCACTGGAGCAACAGGGTAGATGAAATGGTTCTTACAAGCACAACTTATCTCATTTTCTATTTAGTTCGTTATTAAGCAGGATTGAGATGATAACAGCGTATTCGATACATAATAAGCAAGTAGAATGTTCAAAACGTCCTTGCACGTGTGCAATAAATGTGATAAAGAGTCCAACATTTAGAAAGTAATCATCAATGATCAATGAAATGTTATCCACACATTATTAAGCACACTGAAGAAATAAAACCATGTCCGAAAACACTATGAAAAAGTCACGTGAATGGATGGAATGTAGGGGTGATTCGAATATCTTAAATGTTCATCCATATACGGTGAAAAACTAAACTACAAAAATCTTTTTGTCTTTTTCTAAAAAAATTTCAATTTTTTAAACTTTTTCTTAAAAACAAAAAATCTTTTTGGAGTTTTTCAAAATATATCTAAAAGAAAAACATATGGATATAATGATAATATAATCTAACAATAGGGATATAAGATATGATCATGATAAACATTATATACTAGATAAAGTACCCGGACTCAATCAACGGAGCAAATACCAAAGACCTCCTAAGATCCTCGAATCTATATCCATCTAAGGGTTTCATGAAAATATCAGCCAATTGATTTCTAATGCTTACAAAGCTCAAGGACACGACCGTCTCCTCAGTGATATAATGAATAAAATGCTCACATATCCTAATATGCTTTGTATGAGAATATTGAACCGTATTAATGGAAATATGGATCGCACATGTATTATCACAAGAAATAGTCATTGCGCCTTGTGATATCCCATATTCTTCCAACATTTTATTCATCCATAAGAGTTGCATGCAATAACTCCCATCGGCTATATACTCAGCCTCCATTGTGGACAAAGATATGGAATTTTTCTCCTCGCTCAACTAAGATACCAGAGTACTCCCAAAGTAAAAACACTCATTCGAGGTTCTCCTATAATCATCAATTTTTTCGGCCCAATCAGCATCCGAATAGGCTGAAAACGATCATCGATATCAAAGGAATACCAAATATCGTACGAAATAGTGCCACTCACATATTTGATGATACATTCAAGTGCGTGTAGGTGAGACTCTTTCAGGGATGCTTGGTATCGTGCACAGACTCCAACGCTAAAGGCAATGTTGGGATGACTAGTGGTCAAGTTGAAAAGACTACCTATCATGCTCCTATAAAGGGTTTGCTCTACGTCCTTGCCTAAAGCTTTGCTATTCTTAGACTATGTACTCATAGGGGTGCATGAGTTCTTAGCGGAGTCTAAACTAAACTTCTTTACTAGGTCCCTAGCATATTTGGATTGAGATATGAATATCCTATCCTCTAGCTGATGCACCTGGAGACCTAAGAAGAATGTAAGTTCACTAACCATGCGCATCTCAAACTCTCTCTTCATCACCTCCTCAAAAGTGTGATCATGTAGGGAGCACGTGGATCCAAATACTATGTCATCCACATATATTTGGGCAACCAATATAGCACCACTCTCTACTCATAAATAACATATTATCCCCTCCCCCTCTCTTGAAGCCACGAGCTAAGACATAGGAAGTGTGCCTATCGTACCAAGCATGGGTGCTAGATTCAAACCATGCAGGGCCTTACAAAGATAAAAGACGTGTCCTGGGTGCTTTGGGTATTCAAAACCCTTTGGTTGTTCAACGTAAACTTCCTCCTATAGAATGATGTTAAGGAAGTCACTCTTGACATCCATTTGATATAACTTGAAGCATAAATGACAAGTTATGACGGGTAGTAAATGGATGGACTCAAGCCTAGCAAGAGGAGCGAATGTATCGTTAAAATCTACAGCCACAATTTATGTGTAGCCATGAGCGACCAACCTAGCCTTATTATGAACTATGGTACCATTATCATCCATCTTATTCTTGTAAATTAACTTGGTACCTATCACATTAGACTCGTTAGGTCTAGGGACAAACTCCCACCCATTGTTCTTACAAAATTGAAGTAACTCATCTGTAACAACCCAAACTTTTGAGCGACTATTTTATATTATTTTGCATGATGGGCTAATTGTATAAAATAGAGGATGTTGGAGTAATTA
This sequence comes from Sambucus nigra, assembly GCA_949130495.1. Taxonomy (NCBI): domain Eukaryota; kingdom Viridiplantae; phylum Streptophyta; class Magnoliopsida; order Dipsacales; family Adoxaceae; genus Sambucus; species Sambucus nigra. Next base: position 632,500,579 of record OX422211.1, on the reverse strand, counting down.
TTATTTCCTTTGATACTAAGGGATAATATTTACTATGTTTTGCCTATTTACCGTTATGAGAGGGTAAATAGCATTATATTGTGTTTTATTGCGTCGTTGTACATAAAGTGACGGTTATGACTCATATTTAAATTGGAGTATAATTAATGAAATAAAATAAAATTGGAACATAAAAATAGTTCACGTTGCTCCGAATGCCCAAATAGGGGGTGCAGTTGTTTTTAGAATAGTCGAGATAGTCAAAATAAGTGCCAAGTTGTATTTTTGAGTTTCGGGCACTTTTTACGGGTTATGACTCAATTATGTAGTTACGAGTCATTTTAATGGTGTATTAACATTTACAAGAGGGGAATTAATGTTTAGAACCCGGTTAAGTCTCCCTACCCTTTTTATTTTCCCATTCTTGTGTTATAAGCCTTGAGAGAGAGAGAGAGAGAGAGAGAGAGAGAGAGAGAGAGAGAGAGAGAGAGAGAGAGAGAGAGTTGGGAGAAATGGAGAAAAGAGAGAGAAATGGAGATTTGGAGCTGGAATCCATTGCAACCGGAAGAGAATCTGAGCCTACAAACTTGTGGTAAGTTTCTTACTTGCTAGATCATGATTTAATGTGATAAATTGCATGTATAGTTAGTTTTTGGAGATTTAAACCATTTATGGGTTTTTGATGATTTTGGTGTATAAACCCTAAATCTTGTAGTTTAGTTTGATTTGAGGTAAATAAATTAGTTATATGATGTGTAGGGATGATTGGGTAGAAGTAGTTGTTGTTGATGTTGGAGAAAATGGAAGATTTGAGGTTTTGGGATTTTAGGGTTCATATAACCCATAGCCTAAATTGGGCAAATCTGCAGGGCCGAATCGATTCGGCCTTTGGGAGAATCGATTCGGATAAGGGGAAGGATACAGGTCTGGGAAACCGAATCGATTCGGATTAGGTCTGAATCAATTCGGCTGGGGCAGAATGTGGTTTTTACTCACCGAATCGATTCGCTTTTGGGCGAATCGATTCGCAATCAAGGGCGGATCGATTCGGATGCCCTGTGAGATTTCCTAGTTTTATTTTAGCCCCTTTTCTTTTAGGTTCAAGGTTTAGGAACCTTCCTTTGGGAAGTAATGAAGAGTTCTAGAGGTATGCATTGGGTAGATAAATATCCTAGGCTAGCATGGGGTTAATTGGGCTTATTCTAAGGGTTAGTTTATGTAGGTTAATGTTCGAATGATATAGGAAGTTAACCTAGAATTAATTGAAGATAAAATGATACTTATGGGACTTTTGGGAGACCGTTATTGAGGAAGACTCACTTTGATGATTTAGGGTATTATTGTGGACTCTTGGAGACTATTGTGAGGATATTGGCACTTCGGGTCTTAAGTCATTAATAAAATATGACTTTAAGAATAAGAAATGCACATTCTAAAAATGGTATTTCATCATTGAAAATAAATGGTTTGAGAATGTAAAATGTGAATGTTTTTAAATGGAAAAGGAAATGATTTTCATAAATAATAATTTATGTAAACACACCTCTCTAAATCGCTATCATAAGGGAAGTTGCGCGCATAAGGTGAAGTCCCATGGCTAATGAATGCATGGTGAATATATTCCTAGTCCATATGAGCGATTATTATATGTTTTCTACGATGGTGAGGTAATTCTGAGTGTGGTTATGACTCTCCCGCAGGCATATGGCTGCTTCCCGATGTCTTGCGTTGTAGGATCCCAGGTTGTCTTTGTGATAGGCCCTGGAAGATGATAGCCATTTAGGGGCGCGCACAGTGGGGAAACCCGAACGGACGGTCTTAGAAAGTGTTATATGATATCATATATATCTATTTTAATAATGAGGGACATTATTGATGTTAAAGCATTTTATGATAATAAAATGGCTTTAAATACATTTCCTAGATGGAAGAAGGGAAATGGGAAGTTAAATACATTTCCTGGATGGAAGAAGGGAAATGGGATGTTATGAAACGGAAAAGCATTTTTATGATAATAAAACTTGCTTTAAATATATATTTTTTCCTGGATGGAAGAAAGGAAATAAAATTGGTAAAGAAAGTTTTGTAATGAAATTGAATTGGTAAAAATTTGATAAAATGAATTTCCATATATGTTTTCCTAATGAGAATACGAACTGTGCCTTTAGATTATGAATGGATTTATTTATGTCTCCTTGAGTAATGTGGATGAGTTCTCCCATATTTATATGATCATTGAGCATCATCATTGATATTGCACTAGGTTGTGCTTTTAGAAGTGAGAGGTGACAAATATTATGTTAATTACGAGAGAATTACGCACTTAACTATCATAAATTTTAGTCACATGGTAATCATATCAAACCGGGACCTGACCCATCTATATTTCTTTGTTTTGCATGAAACTCTTTTTATGTTCAGGTGCTCTACCGCAAGGACACCCGTATTGACCTCTCCATTCCAGTTATCATGGAGCTATAGCATTTTGTGGATGTTGTAGGATATTTGCTATAGACGCTTCTTCCCTTTGTACTCTAGTTAGTTTCAGTTTATTTATTCGGGCGTGTTGCCCATGCTTCGTACTCATTTAATATAATGTGATATTTAATTTTTAATACTCGGTGTAACTATTGTATTGGTCTGTTAACCGATAGCTTATTCGGTTATTATTTATTATATTATCATTTCTTTATCCGTTGATTTTTGGTATCCACCGTTTTTGCAAATTGGATTGTCTAAGTGTTTTTCTTTTACTTACAAAAATTTTAATTTGACAGTCCGTTTTCTAAAATGACTGGTGGTTATATCGTATTATTATTTTAATCGACAGTGATGCTAAGAATGGACCATCTATGATTCCTGTGATTATTAGATTATTGGGCTGGCCACCTATTATTTTAGTAGGTGGGTTGTCACAGATGGTATCATAGCATCAGGTTCTAGTGTCCTTAGGAAGCTGTGTGGATGTACTACGCCTTCTGCGTTTCTTTTGATTTGATGTAGAGCCTTAAGATTAAGAACGTTGATTTCCTGTTCTGAGGTTTCTCTCTCCTGCCGTAGGGTAGGAATTTAGAAAATATTTTGCTCGCTCATTTGAGATCCGTAGGACGACTGATGAAGGGCGTCAGGGAAGCCTGTTGTGAAGGCGTCATGAGACGGGATTACTAAGAACTGTAAGTTGTAGTCATGGATGAGGGCCGCTTTGGAGGTCGCTCCCTTTATAGCATCTTCTTATCATGATACAGCGACTACTAAGTACGATAGATATATTTTTCCATGTACCGCTAGAAGTAGAGAGTGGTACTAAGATTGGGATTCCAAGCGACGCTATAATTGAAGTTGAAAAGTCCTTGATAAGGACCCCATGTTGAAGTTAAGTCAGATGGAGGAAGTGTAACCTCATTCGGTGGAAGTATAAGGCCTAGGAGATTTGGCCTAGAGAGGGGTATAGAAGTGCCAAAATGTGAAGAATGGAGGAAAATCTTTCACCCGTAGGAGTAAAGTTGAAATGGAGGAAATGGTAGTCGCCATATTTTGTTGGAACAAGAGGTTTTGCCCATGGAGAAACCCGGTAGATATTTTTAACAGCGAGTTTCTCTGGGATAACAAGAATGACGGGAAAGTGGATTCTCAAATATTCACCAGAGGTTTGGTCAGAGGCCGACTGTGAATAAAGAGTGATACGGTTAAGGAAACTGTGCACCGAAATAAGGTTGGTACAAGGAAGAGGGAGCCCTTCAGTGGAAATGATAGGCTCATAAGTAAGTATTGCTAACACATCCGGAGAAGTAGTGTTCATGAGACTCCATTAGTGGACATCCACCCGGGGAAGGATAATTGAAATAAAGCCGAGGAGGCTGTTAGCAAATTCTCTTTTGTTGAGGAAGTTAAGGGAACTACACGGGTAACTGTTAGGTGGTTAGGGATAGAACAACGGTTATGACGTGGAATGTAGAACCACGCATTTTGATTTTTGTTATTTGGAGAACAAGGGCAAGAATAGGGTGCCTAGTTGGGCATTAATGGAAGTAGTTTGGTTCAAATAAGACTAGAATATGGTGTCTGGGAACCATTGGTAGTGGCCAGGGTGATCGGCAAGGATGTTTACGGGAATTCCACCTTAGTTGAGGGTTGTGTATTCCTTATGATAAGATGGTGTAGTATCGGGTGTGTATATTGAGTAATGTGGATGAGTTCTCCCATATTTGTATGATCATTGAGCATCATCATTGATATTGCGCTAGGTTGTGATTTTAGAAGTGAGAGGTGAGAAATATTATGTTAATTGCGAGAGAATTGCACACTTAACTGTCATGCATTTTAGTCACATAGTAATCATATCAAACCGGGCCCTGACCCGTCTATATTTCTTTATTTTGCATGCAACTCTTTGTCCGTTCAAGTGCTCTATCGCAAGGACACCCGTATTGACCTCTCCATTCTAGTTGTCATGGAGCCATAGCATTTTGTGGATGTTGTATGATATTTGCTATAGACGCTTCTTCCCTTTGTACCCTAGATAGTTTCAGTTTATTTATTCGGGCGTGTTGCCCATGCTTTGTACTCATTTAATATAATGTGATATTTAATTTGTAATACTCGGTGTAACTATTGTATTGGTCTGTTAACCGAAAGCTTATTCGGTTATTATTTATTATATTGTCATTTCTTTATCTGTTGATTTTTGGTATCCACCGTTTTTGCAAATTGGATTGTCTAAGTGTTTTTCTTTTACTTACAAAAATTTTAATTTGACGGTCCGTTTTCTAAAATGATTGGTGGTTATCTCGTACTATTATTTTAATCGACAGTGATGCTGAGAATGGACCATCTATAATTCCTGTGATTATTAGAGTATTAGGCTGGGCACCTATTATTTAGTAGGCGGGTTGTGGTAGTATCGACGTTATCATAGAAAGTGTATCCGTATGACTTCCATGGTGGGGAAGTTTTATATTTCTCCTTCACTCGTTATGAGGCGAGTGATGATATTTTAAATGCATATGTGTGGTATGTGCTAATCGTATTATTTGTATTATAAGAGTGGAGATATTTTGGTTTGGTTGGGGTTATAGAAAGCGAATAAATCGCGAGGCTATCCTATGTCTAGTTTGAAAGCGAAACTAGTTGTTCTATAATATCTCACCTGGATACATGATTGAGACTTTATATAGATGGTTTAAGGTATGTAGGAAGTTTTCATTATTTGTTTTGTTTGTTTTGTTTGATTGTTTGTTTGCTTTGTTTGTGTATGATGTTGCCTTATCTCCACGACCAACAAAGTTGAGTAGTAATGTATCGGAGGGGTTCCTTGTTTGGATTTCGCTTTGCGAGACGCTCCATGCATGAAACTTAATGACGTTGGAAGTGGAGAGATGATATTCTTTCTTCTTTAATTTATTTTATTTTATTTTGTTGTTAAATGCTGGGTTGGAAGGTTTATCCGAGAATCACGTGATTGAGTGATTAAAGGGCTATTAAAGTGCTAGATGGAAGCATTGTAAATAGTTCTCTCCTATGATCGATGTGAGGGAGAATTGGATATGAGTAAGGATTGGATTATCTTTATTGACTCCATAACGTTAGTGATTACAAGTTTAAATACCCTATAAACCCTACTCGATGATGAATAACCCAAGAATATCACCTCATCGCTCCAGGGGTTGAACTTTCCTAAGCGCTCTCTATCTCTCAACATGTAGCAAGTACTCCCAAAGACATGAAAAAATGATAGGTTAAGATTATTCCTTGTCGACAACTCATATGGTGTGTATAGCGTGTGTGGACGAAGATATACCCTATTCACTGTATGGTATACAGTAGTTACCACCTATGCCCAAAAACATCTAGGCATATTTCTCCCAAGAAGCATGGATCCGGCCATCTACTGAATTTCTCGGTTCTTGCTCTCAACTATCCTATATTGTTGAGGAAGACAAATGGATAAAAACTCGTGTGTGATGCCCACTCCATCTCAATATCTAATCACTCTGGCTTCTTTAATTTCAGTGCCGTCGTCATTACACATCCAATTAATAGTGACACCTCGCATCGGATGTTTCTCTCAAAAATCCCACGATAGAGTATCTAGAAAAGTTATTGACCATCACGAGAATGTATCTCTTACCACCAAAACTCTCCTATCGATTAGGACCCATAAGACCCATGTGAATCAACTCCAAAACACATGTGGTGGTAATGGTATTCAAATTTCGATGGGGACTTCAAATTTATTTTCCATATTGGCAAGGTCCACAAACCAAGGAAGTTGGTTTCCTAAGCGGCAATAAGCCACGAACTAGGTCCTATTTCACTAATATCTCAAGATCTTCACATGTCCTAGTCGCTCATGCCAAAGATCCATAGAGGAGACCGTGGCACTATTGCACACAAAGGAGAACTTGGGAATGATCCCATAGAAATTATCTTTGGTTCTCACTCATTGTAGTAAAAGTTCAATGGATTGATCATATACGTTACATTTGTACTAGTCAGACTTTACCTCAAAGTTTGCATTGCACAATTGGCTTGTGTTAATTAAGTTCGCTTTCAACCCTTTTATGTACAACACATTGTTTAGTTTAGGAAATCTGATATCTCAACACATCCACGTCCTAAAATACTAAACCTACTTCCATCTTCTAAGGTGAATTTTCCTTCCTTGCGATCCTCATGGTTGTTAAAAATGATATGTCACCGGTCACGTTCCTAGAGAACCCACTATCAAAGTACCATTGGGACGTATTTTAAACTTTGAGAGCAACGTGAACAACAAGGTCTTTGTCATCTTACTTAGGTACCTAAGTGGAGGTAACCTTTTTTCATGCCCTTATTATTATTGACTCTAGTCGTAGCATTAGATACGTTCTCCAATGGAATAGACATCCATTAAAATTATTCCATTAAGCGTTTTGAAGTCATGACTAGGAACTCATCTTTCTCTCTTAGACTATCAAAGTCGCTCGAGCGGTGCAGGGGAGTATGTGTACATTAAGTTCCTAGCTTGTAGTAAAACTCTCTAAGGTGACCTATCCATTTGCAATGGGTGCAAACATAAACTTGTTTGGTTTAACCTTAGTTCGATTTCTTTGGTTTAATTCTCTTTTGTGGTTTAGATCTAGGCCCATAAGGATCTACCACAAACTTAGGAACCGGTTCCGGTGTCGTATGGTAAGTGGATGCACCGTTGTAACCTATTACTCGCCTCTCTCCAAAACCTAAAGTGGGACCGAGGATCATCTTTCTAACCTTCTTCGATGTATACTCTATAGTAACCTTGACTTACCGAGCATGTTTAAGATCTTTCTCGAGTATACAAGGTCTTTAAGTTTCTTACGAGTCTCTATGAATGCTTGAAGATATCTCGTAAGACTAGCCAATTTGTTGGTCAAGTCACTAATTCCTTCTATACTAATATCACTCTCTCTCCTAAAAAAACTCTCATCGAGGACTTGCTCTCTCTCCTTTTTTAACTCATTCTCTAAAGATAAAACTCTAAACGCTAAACCTATGTTTTGAATTTTCATTTTAAAGGATGTCACGTAAAGTTCGATGTTAGCACGTTGAAGGTCACTCTCTCCATCACTCAAAGAATCATCTCCTTAACTCTCTCCGGAATGACTAGACTCACTATCGAGGTCATGACTAGCCATGAATGTGGTGAAGTTATGTCCATGCGGTGATTCATTCCCGAAATCCACTGACTCGACATCGCTATCACTAAGGGTGGCATTGAAGGGAGCTTTTCCTTTACCTTGTCTCTTTAATCTCATAGCACACTCATGAGTTGTGTGTCCCTCACCTAGCACTCATAACATCTATGTTCGTCTTTCTTAGGGTAATCTTTTCTTTCTTTTCAAAAATTTTCTTGCTTGATTTATATTTTTTATCTTTCTTAAAACTTTTATTTTCTTTGGAAGTATTTTCTTTTCTAAGTTTGAGAATTTTTTTTATTTTTTTTGCAAAAAGGAAAGATCATCAAAATCAAAGTCATATGCGGAGTCACAAGACACTCTTTCTTTTTTAAATTGAACTTTTAATGCAATTCCCTTTTCCTTAGATTTCACAGTTTTGGGAATCATATCTATCTTATAAGTGTGAAGGTATCCTATGAGTTCTTCTAACCTAAGCAGATCTAAAATACCAACGAATTCAGCACAACAACCTTAGGATTAAAACGGGCTAGAAAATATCTCAAAATCCTTTTACTACATGCATCTCAGGAATTTTTTCACCTAAATTAACACTAGAGTTAATGATATCAGAAAATCGTGCATAAAATTTATCGAAAGACTCATACTATAGTATGGTAATAGTCTTAAATTGTGTGGTTAGACTTTGAAGAATAGAAGCTTTTACAGCATTGGTACCCTCATAAGTGAGTTGAAAGATATCCCATCCTTCCTTAGACGTGGTGCACGTCATTATGCGATGGAACTCGTCATGGGTAAAGGCTCCAGAAATGGCACTTAAATCGCATGAGTTAAAATTGCTCCATTTAAATTCATCTTATGTCCAAGCAAATACAGATTTTAGACCGATGACATCATCATTATTCACTGTGGGTGGTGTAAAATCCCTTTCACAAACAAGCCAGACTCTTTCATCAATAGATTTTAAAGCATACCTCATCTTAGGTATCTAGTATGCATAATTCGACTCATCGAAATCGGTAGCCTATTATACAAATTATCCATAAAACCCAAATTTTTAAAGGATCACATAGAAACTCAATGTAACTAGCTCTGATACCAATTTGAGAATGCGAATTCTATGGATTATTCGTATCTTATGCCAAACACACACAAATTCAAATGTTAATAAATTTTTATCTAGATTTAATTTAGGGGATCTTCCTATTAAGTCATGTTTGAAGGGGATATTTCCTAATAGATCCTATCATAACATTTTTTCCTCAATAGGTCCTATTTGTACATACAGTGAATATTCACTGTATGTTTACAAATAGGACCTATTGGAACAAAAATCTTATTTCATGGGACCTAATGGAGCAAAAAAAAGATGTTAGGACCTATTGAACTACATACTTAGTAAACGGGACTAATTGGTAAAAACCCCTTTAATTTATTGTTCTTGCAATATTAGGTATGATGCCAAATACCAAACCAAACAAGCAGAAGAAAACTGAGGAAAAACCCTTTTCGGGAAAAACTTTTTGATTTTATCATTGTATTATAATTAACAGACATTAATCGACTTATAGACTAATTAGCTCATTAAGTATAATACGTAGTTCTTTAAGTCTTCTATAAACATGACACAGTCCAGCACTATCCACGGGAAGCGTTCTTCCCTTAGTATCCACTGATCAGACTTTTCTTCAGCAGCAGAGATGAACTCTACATGGTTTTTGAACATGGATTGTGTTCTTCTTGATTTGGTAAAGTGATCTCTAAAGATCTAAGGGGTTTGAATGAAAATTTGATAGAGTTAGATCACAAAAAAAAACTCTAAAATGGCTTCAAGAATAGTCTAATCTCGTATCTCTATTTATAGGGAAAGTAGTCACAAAGAGATAGGCATTAGAGATTTGGATCAGATTTAAAAAAAAATTACACGCTCGTTCAAACGACCTGGTACTTAATTTTAATTGTGTACCCTTTTTCATTCGAACAGGTTTCTAATGAAACTTTGAACGACATTCTAGAGCTTGCCAAAAGGTGTCGCTTCAGATCTCATTTGAACGTGAGAAAATCATTCTAATGATGTCCCCAATCTCGTTTGAAAGACATCCAAGAAACTTCTAACGACATTCCAAAATTGAACAAAAGGCATAGTCCCATATTTTGTTCGAACGAAGGAGTGTCGTTCTAACGACACTATGTAACTCATTCGAATGACATGTCAATATCATTCTAACGAGTTAGTGAGATTACAAAAATTCTTTTAAAAAACATTTTGAAATGCAAACTCTTTAAAAATGACCCTTGGAAAATTAAAGTCTTTATGAAACCACCTCATAACTCTTCTTGAGTAAAGTTATGACGAACGATCTTCAATCTCGCAAATGTCATCAACTTCTTTTCTTCGAATATGTGGAAGTAGTCATAAAGGTACAGTGGGGTGTAACGAGATAAGCCAAATAAAAAAATATTGAACATTTATAAAACTTTCTCGTACACTTATTCCAAAGGTATACTAACCCTCTGTACCCAATCCAAAGTATTAAAAATATATCTCTGGGCCTCTGTATCACTCTAGAGTTCTGTCCAAATAGTAATACCTCAAAACACGCAGTAATACCTCACAATGTAAATAAAATGTACAACTTAATTATTTTATGCGTAAATGCACATAGTCAAATCTCATATAATTAAAATCACAAACTAGTTGTTTTGGAACATGCGCCACAAAATCACGGAACATGGAAAATTTAATTATCCTCTAAATTATGCATTTATTGTTTCTTTTCACACAATTAATAATTTGACCAATTTACTATTTCCCTTAAATAATAAATTAATACCAAAAATATGGGGTATTATAATAAATTCAAAATAACCCAAGTTAAGGAGAGTGCTTTAACACGTAATCACCATTGGTGATGGAAATCCATCATATATGCATGAAACTAAATCTAGAAAACTCAATATGTCTAAAGAATCCAACTAAATTCCATCACTGATAGTTTTTTAACTAAAATAACATATATCATCAAAAGATATAATATTGGTCAAAACCTAACTTTAAGATGAGAAATAGGCATACATATTGAAGAATAAATGAATCTGAACTTGATTCTTTGGAAAAAATTACTTGACTCTGGGAAAATAGGGCACTAATAGACTCTAAAAGCTTTCACAGCTTAGGAAAATTTAGGGTCATTGCTACGAAGATTCTAAAATGAGAAGGATTTCTTATTTTTATAACCTAGTTTGCTCATGCGATAGAGCCTTCACGGGTCACGAATGGCTTCCTTGACGGGATAGTAGAGCATCATTGGTCGTGTTAATCACCAGAACTTTTTTCCTCATATTTAAACTTTTGCTAATGTAAGGAAATTTATCAATGGTCACACGTATATCCATAACACTTTAGTTCATTTCATTCACTGCATAATTCGTATTTAGTTTTGCTACAACGACATCTTGTGTCGTGGGTTGTGACATAGATAAGAATTTTCGGATCTTCCAAACAAAAATTAAAAATCCCAAGCGTTATGGAGTTATGTACAATAACGTCTATAAATCAAAATACCTTATTAATGATCATAATATAAATGTTATCAAAATCATAATCAAGGTTTATGGTTATATCACATACATCAAATAGGGATGATTAAGCAATTAAGGTCCTAAAACATATATAAGTTAGATTAATCATTGGATGTAATGAATATAACTCGTGTGAAGAACAAAAGTGAACACGATTGATCCTTGACCAATAAAAATAAAAGTAACATTTAATGAAATATACCTTAAAAAATCTACTGTGATGTTTATCATGAAAAATACTCATTTTACTTGGAAGTATAAAAATGTTCAACTATCATTTTTTTTCTTCCTTAATTTAAGTGATTAATTAAAACCATTTAGTCTTATATCCTTGGTGTTACACAATTTTGGATTCACAAAATTATTTAATACACAACTTTAACAAAAATTTAGCATGTTGGTTTTCGCACAAGTAGAAAAGTTTGAGAACTATTTCAAATTTTTCGAAGGTAGTTCACACAAACAAAAATTACAACCCTATCCACATCATCTCTCAAGTTTTTGAATAATAGTTCAGTTTCTTTTAAACTTCGACCATGAATAAAAATCTCTCATTCACAAGGCATAAAAATGACTCCCCTTTTTCAAATCACAACCATTCCGAAAGTGATGAAGAACGAATCAAAGTGCTTCATTTTAATCTTTCGATCGAAGAATAATCAAGAATTTTGTGCGGTGTCAGGTGCATCGATTTATAGCATATAATCCATATTAATCAAGTTTAAGAGTTTTAACACTTTAAAGCTTCATATTTCCATTTTGAGAATATATGGGAAAAAGCTAAACCGAGATACAAATATCATATGCACGAGTTTGTGCATTAATATAGAATTCTGGGACAATTAACCTACAAGCACATGATCAACATTTTTACCTAAAAATATATACGTAAGGTTGATAAATAAACACAACGCATGGAATATGATGAGCAGAGGAATGAGATTCGCATTCTAATAATCCTATGCGCAACGAGAAATCACTGTATCTAATAGAGGTTAAGGGAACTAACTTGGGATCCCGTAATATCTCTACCTTCATCCTATTCATACTATCCTTCCTATTCCATATTTCATTTACACTAGGCAACTTAAGCTTAGGCCGAATGATCGACAAATTTCAATTCCCTTATTCTTGTTGTTGTGAACATAACGGGCATGTTTTCCTTGCAAACCTTTTCGATTATTTCCAATAAAACTCATATTCTTCCTAGAATTACTTGAATACAAGGTCAGATTGAGTAAATAACAAAATTTTATAATATTACCTACTTTATATGACACCCCATAAAATCCATAAATATTTTAATCAGTTCTAATATATAAACTTACGGGAGTAAAATAATTAGTAACTTTCTCAGCATAATGAGATAAATAAAAAAGATATAAGTAAATACAATATTAGATAATAAAATGCTAAATAAATTGAAACGTATGCGATACCATCCAACTGATAATGGAATAAAACTTAAACTCTGGAATATAATATATCTCAATGTCTCAAGGTTAAACTCTATTTAATAAATACATCTCGTGCAAATCTTGAAATCAGGAAATAGGATATAATATGAATGACTAATAAGTGAAAAATAAAAGAATGAAGGAATGTACAGGAGCTATAATGCTCGACATCTACATACTAGGAATGATAAATGGAACTAGTGCTGGAGAAACTCCTCTAATAAGTAGCTCAAGTTTGCGATAACATCTGTGGCTTAAGACTTGTAAAAATAGTTCAATAATGAGGATTAAACCTAACAAGTCTATAGTTCTTAAGAATATAAATACATATGGTCCATAATAGTAATAACAACACATATTACTTCCATATTAAGTTTATTTTAAGTTATTTAAGTTACAATAACCTAAATAAGCATGCGATTATAATCCCAACCCGTATGAGTCCCATGTGATATAATTTAAATTTTTAATTAAGTATTCTTTACTTGATAATATTAAGTTCGTTTGTGGAATTAAGAATATCTTACTATTCAATAATCTCTTACATTAATGGAATTTAAATATACATCTTTAGTCTATCAATCTTTAATATTTTGGAGTCCCAGTTCAGTATATATGTCTCTAGTATATTTTATAATATAATTTATGAGTCATAATATCATGTGTAAGAGTATAGTATACTTAAAGTGCTGCATAGGATTAGATTGTCTAAATTCCTTAAAAAACATTTTTTGAGACTATGTCCGCAAGGTTCCCGAAAAGCTTCATCAACTTAAACTCGTATTATTTTTTGTGAACTTAGATTCACCCTTTTCATTTTTTTCACAATTGGCAAATCATTTTAATTGACCTTGTTGTATAAATTGTCAAATACACCATGAAAATATATTCTTCATATTAAAATATCTATTTTCTTAGAAATTTCACAGTTTTCATGTATATTAACTATGGGTGTTATTGGTTGGAACAAACATACTTTTCAAAATATATATAGGCAAAACTAGATAAAAATCCCTAGAAAAATGGGCAGGATGCTCGCCGCAGTGGAGTTTTTCTTCACTGAGCCTTTGTGAGTTTCCTTGTCCTCCATTCTTTTTCCTTAGTCACTTACGCGACCTACTTTGCTTTAAGTTCAATATAGTTAACCCACAAGCGAGCGGTCTAATAATGCACCAAAAACACATTTTTGGAAGATTATTCCTTAACATCTCACTGCTAAGTGTTCCAAGTACACCTTTTCGACTGATTAAGTCCTTCATGTGAATATTGTTGGGGTTTATTCATAAAACCACGTGTAAAATATTTTATTATTAACTAATAAAGGAATTATTTTATTTATTTTCATATGAGAATCAAGTTTGTGATAATTCTTTATATTTAATTATATATATTATTTCATTTAAATGTCAACCAATAGAGCCTAGTGGAATTTTCATGAGTTTGCTTTGGGCTAGTCACAAAGAGATAGAAATTTTGATTCTAGCACTATTGAAATGTTCATAACCTAGATAGGGACTTGACATCCTATTAGAACGGTTTTTATACAAACCTAGTAGTTTATTTCAAACTATGGGGAATCAGTACTGGTTCGGTAACTTATGAGATATTTCAATAAAGGATTGTGATCGGTACACCCCAAGAATGTATTGAACGCACCAACCGTGATATTAGAGTCTGAGGGTTGTCCTGATTAGACTCAAGAAATCTCACACCATATGTAAAGGGTGCATATATTCTTAATCTAGGGAATTAATAGGATTGGAATGCTCGTGTAGTTGTCACTTTGATTGCCATGGAGATACAAAACAAGACATCCCAATCAACTATAAATATTTTTCTCCATATAGTATCACAATCAAATCCGCAAAGGTATTGTATTCCAACCCCTAGTTTGTTCTTCAAACCTAGTTTTGATTTTCCCACTTTCTCACGTTTGATTAATCGAAGTTCCAATGCTGAAATTTTTTATTTTGTGCATATTAATCCCCATCAATTGGTATCAGATCCTTTAGGTTAGATTAATCATTCATTGGAAATGTCCATTTTATCCAAGCAAGAAAACCCTAGTTTTTCATGTTATGGGAATGGTATATCTTTGTGTATACTTTTGTACTAACATAGTTTTGTAGAGATTCTTCGTATATAACCTTTCCATTATGGTCTGTAATTATTTTCTATGTGAATGGATCCTACGGTGGTTATTCGTAGTTATTTTTCGTCTCTCTATTCGATATGGTTGTAATTATTTTATAACCGATGTTTATGGAGGAGAAGAAGAGGGGTTGTAATGTTTTTTAAATATTTAGAATCATGTTAGTTTTAGTTTTTGGAAAAGTTTCATGAAGTTTAATGAAGTTTCGTGAAGTTTCAATGTGGCTATGAAGGTTTTTCCATGGAAACCTGTGAGGAAGAAGAACAACATATTTGGGAGTATTGATCGATCGATGCTCCTTGTCTATCAATTGATGGCTCCATTGTCATCCAAACAGTTTTATTTTTATGGTGTTTTTTAGGGTGGTTTCATGGTGGTTCTTCTCCATAATTTCTATTGGCACTTGAGGATGATATTCCACTAATCAAGACTCTCAATAACTCTCATTTTCTATGAATAATACTTCAAGTTGGACTCTTTTCCATAAGGAAGTATTATACAACTAGAATTCTTGAATTTGATGAAGTGCACTTCAAGTTAGACTCTTGCTTATAAAGAAGTCTTCTTCAATAAGGATTCTTTTGCATTATGAGTTTTACTTCATGTAGAAGTCTATGCCATGATGGAAATGGCATTTAATGTATTTTCTTTATTTATTGGTTTTCTTTATTAATATCATGTGTATCGTCATTTTGTTATGTTGCATAATTCATGTACTAATTAAATAAAATTTAGGAACAATAGTTATATGGACATCATGGATTATTATTTTGAGACTAGCTTAGATCACCAATTTTCTCCAAAAATGTGTGTTATGTTTTATTCTTTTCTAAATTGAATTCATTCGGGCTGACTAAATTTCAAGGTACTAATTTAAATTGAGATCTCTGGAATTTTAATTTTGGAAATTTTGAATTATATTTTTATTTTAAGAAAATTAAAAACGAGATCAAGATATCTAATTCACGTAAGTAAATTTGGAAATTACCAAAGATTTAAATTCAGTCTTTTAGAATTGAATAAATGTTTTCAAAAACCCTCAAAGCTTTAAAATACTAAGTGGGAGAGGAATTTCAACGTAAACCCCACGGTTTCTATCGTTATTTTAAAAAAAATTATGCGATTAATTCCTCATATTAGATTGATTTGGCCCCCATCAGATGGTCTTGTTCATGGTATCACGAAAACTTTAAAATTCATAAGTAATAATTGAACGGAATTCGATGTGAGTGAGTTCGGTACTCCCATCTAGGAAGTTATACACGAGCTAATTGAATTTCATTAAACGAACCGATGGGATACACTTCGACTTAACTTTTGATATCCTCCCTATCGGATCCACTGTCATATGTTGTCCGATCGAAAGTCGTCGACTATTCAATCATTTTGGATAAAGGATCCTGAACTATCTAGGTGCGTAATTCAAAGATGGAAACACATCTGGTTCAGGGTAATGTAATTTAAGCTCCCAGAAGTAGGATGTTCGACGGAATTTTACTTTTAATTATTGGAGGTGAGGGATGCCACTTTAAAATAAAATCAAAGTTAAATTCTCAAATGCTAATTTTGAAATTAATTATCTTTTCAAAATATATGATTCTCAGATACCAAAATGGGATCTTCTTTTAACCCACATGCATCAATCTTAAATGATAACAAAGTTAATAAAATGAACTATATTGACTGGAAAAGAATCCTAGACATTGTCCTAACTGCTGAGGACTTTAAGTTTGTCTTGAAGGAGACATGTCCTGTCAATCCAGAGGAATGGGAACCCGAAAGAGATATCTAATCCTACCAGTGGAAAAATATTAATCAAATGTCTCATTTCTACATACTGGTCTCTATGTTAATGTGTTACATCACCAGTATCAGCACATGTCCAATACTTACCACATGATTCTGAACCTCAGGGATATATTTGATGATCATAATTATGACGTAAGGTTAGATGTTATGATAAGGCTAATGAACACCAAGATGCTTGAGGGTACTCCCATACACGAGCATGTTCTAAAGATGATGTCCATATTAGGAGAATTGGATGTGTTTCGTTCTGAAATCCATGGGGAACCCCAGTTCAATTAGTTCTCCAATCACTATCGGAGTCCTTTAAATAGTTCTACCTAAACTATTATATGAACACGTTTGATTACTCTTGGATCAATTACTTAAAGAACTCCAAGTTGCGTAGAATATTAATAGGAATAAGGGTATGGTTCAGATTACTGAGAAAGGCCCATCTACTTCTATTATTAAAGGAAAGAAGAAGAAGAAGAAGAAGAAGAAGAAGAAGAAGAAGAAGAAGAAGAAGAAGAAGAAGAAGAAGAAGAAGAAGAAGAAGAAGAAGAAGAAGAAGAAAGGCAAGTCCTAGGGACAACCTAAAGTTGTCAAGAAAAACTTTAAGCAACGGGGTGAAGCTTAAAATATGGTAGGTGTTATCACATCTAGAAATGGGAAGGACACTCGAATAAGCAATGCACCATCTTCTTAGAAAAGAAGAATGGAAACGGTGATTTATTCTATATCATCGAGACATGTTTTTGGTACATTCTGCTGAAACCTGATGTGTAGATTCGAGAGGCACTAATCATGTTTGAAATTATTTGTAGGGTTCCAGGTAACCAGGGAAATCATTAATCGAGAGATGTTTATGTTCATGGGTGATGTTCACAAGGCAGTAGTAGTAGTAGTAGTAGTAGTAGTAGTAGTAGTAGTAGTAGTAGTAGTAGTAGTAGTAGTAGTAGTAGTAGTAGTAGTAGTAGTAGTAGTAGTAGTAGTAGTAATAGGAAATTTAATTTTAAATTTTTGGGAAGACAATAAGTTAATATAGGTAGATTGTTTTATGTTCTTGGTATTAAAATAAATTTGATTTTGATTTATAAGCTTGTGATGGATGGTTATTTGGTCTCTTTTAATAAATGAGTTTTTATCAAAAATGGAAAATCTCTTATTTGTAATGGAACTTTTGAAAATAATCTTAACATTATAAGACCTTTCTCACCATTACTACATAATTTGAATAACTCAAATGGAAATAACCTAAAGAGAAAAGAACCTTCAAAGTTTAAACATGCATATCTTTGGCACTTGTGTTGAGGTCATATTAATCTAAAAGGATACAAAGAGTAGTTATAAATTGGAAACTAAGCTCATTGGAAGTGGAGGCACTTCCAGTCTGTGAATCATGCTTAGAGGGAAAAATAACCAAGATTCAATACGGCCAAGGGGTATAGAGCTAAAGATGTGTTAGAATTGGTTCATTCTAATTTATGGGGACCTATGGCTATCCAAACCAGAGGTGGTTACGAGTATTTCATCACTTTCATTGATGATTACTCGAGGTATGGATGTGTTTACCTTATGCACCAAAAGTCTAGAATTTTTTATAAGTTCAAAATTTATAACGTTGAGGTGGATCATAGGCACTGTAATATAATCCATACTCTATAATTTAATCGTGGAGGGGAATACCTCTTGGGAGAGTAAAGTAAACATTTGTTAGATTTGGATATTAAAACCTAATTATCTACATTAGGCACTTCTTCGCAAAATGGTGTAACAAATAGAAAGAACACTATTCTTTTTTATATGGTTAGGTCCTTTATGAGTTATTCGGGTCTATCAGATTCCTTTGGGGTTATTCATTAGAGATAGACCATTTTTTACTGAACTTAGTTCCTTCTAAATCAGTCTTGACAATTTCTACAGAACTATGGACTAGGTGTAAACCCAATCTAGGACGTGTTCGGATATGGTGTTTCTCGACACATGTGTTGAGGAAGGAGTCTAGAATGTTAGAATCTAGAACAATAGTATGTCTCTTTGTGGGTTATACATAAGGAACCAACGGTAGATTTTTTTATAATCCTAAGGTCCATAGAAAGATTGTTTGCATAAATGATCGATACTTGGAGGAAGATTATATGATAAACCACAAGCCAAATAATAAGATTATCTTGCACGAGCTAAGAGGAAAAGAATAAGAAAATGCTTTGGGACCACCCGTACAAGAAGAATACAAGTTGATAACGATAATACACTACCTAATGGTAGTTGAAATATTATCAATGATCAGGATTCATGTGTCATTTATACTAGACTACAAGGGGAGCCACGTTATAGTAGGAGGGTCAGGCATCAGCCTGATAGGTTAGTGTATTTGGGAAAGAAGTTTTGTGAAGTCCCTAGGGAACATGAACTAGAACTCGGAGTCTACTATGAGGCACTCCAAGAAAAATTTTTGGAGCTTTGGCTAAGTTCTAAAGAAACAGAGATGGATTCGATGTATTCGAATCAAGGGTGGGATCTTGTAGCTTATCGGATAGGATAAAGCCCATAAGATGTAAGTGGATCTACAAGAAGAAGATAGGAGTAGACGGT
Organism: Sambucus nigra; assembly: GCA_949130495.1. Taxonomy (NCBI): domain Eukaryota; kingdom Viridiplantae; phylum Streptophyta; class Magnoliopsida; order Dipsacales; family Adoxaceae; genus Sambucus; species Sambucus nigra. The sequence goes on along the minus strand of OX422211.1, from coordinate 632,481,374 downwards.
AAGGTGGAAACCTTCAAGGCACGACTTGTTGCCAAAGGGTTCACTCAGAAATAGGTGATCAACTATGAGGAGACATTTTATCCAATAGCCATGTTTAAGTCTATTATGATTCTCTTATCCATTATTGCACAACTCAATTTCAAGATTAGGATAATGGATGTCAAGACTGCGTTCTTGAACAATATTCTTAACAAGTATATCTATATGATGGAACCCACGATATTCATAGCAAAGGGACAAAATACCAAGGTGTGAAATATTAAGATATCCATTTATGGACTTAAGAAAGCATCAAGGTCTTAGAATATCCGATTTCATTAAGGAATCAAATTGCTTGGTTTTTATCAATGTTTGGATGACATTTGTGTGTACATTAAGAATGAAAAAAGTGTGGTGGTATTTCAAGTACTATTTGTAGATGATATTCTCTTAATCAGGAACGACGTTGGTCTATTGTCTAGTATAAGAGTGTGGTTGTCTATCCAGTTCAATACGAAGGACTTAAGAGAACCCAGTCACATCTTAAGGATCCAGCTTCCTATACGATCGGAAGAATAGGATGTTAGGCTTATCCCAAGAGACTTATATCGACATAGTGCTCATAAGAATAATCATGCATGATTCCAAGAAGGGGCTTATACCTATAAATAATGGAATTTCTTTATCTAAGGATCAGTGTTTTAAGACACCTAATCAAGTAGAGAGGATGATGAACATACCTTATGCTTTGGCAGTGGGCAGTGATATGGTGGGAAAACGGGGAGGTCGTGTGAGGCCACCTGTCGTTATTTTTGGATCCCATCGCTAATACAAAAACATAAACTTTAACTACACTCTGACGGACGTATAACAGCAAGTTCAGGTGTCGAATCTCTAGGGAATATTTCTAGAAGTTAATTGATTTATTATTTCCGAATAAAAGTGTAAAAGATAATTTTTTAATTATAAATTACAAATATGGCATGGATTTAAACTAAGTTAGATACACAAAAGAATAAATAAAATAGATTGAGAATAATATCTCTCACCCTAGGTTAATTAGAATAAATAGTTACATGGGAAGAAAAGTGTTTAAAGATTAAATCTCATTTCGTCAATTAATCGAACCTAGAGTTGTCACTCCCTAAATTCTCATAGGAGCTTAATTTGATTTCAACATCAACAAATATCTCAGAGATTACACATGCAAGGTCGTAAATATAGTGCATATATGGTATACACAATTAAATCTCCTAGCCATAAAATTAAAAACAGCCTAACCCATGAAAGCTAATCTAAGCCATCACCAATGCAAAGAAACCAAATAATCCATGTTGAATTCAATCATCTTAATCGAAACTAAATGAGCTACAAAGAATTATAAAGCATGTATTTAATGAAAGCAATGAAAGAACGCAATAAATATTAAAAGAAACTAAATTTAACAAAACGAGAAACAACAATGGAAACTTGAATTAAAGTAAGAAGATGATGAATATTATAGTTACGTACCCAAATGGACAAACCTTGGGAGAGAGAAGGAGAAGATCCCAAAATCCATCCCAAACCCTAAAAAAATAAAAAAATAAAGTAAAACTAAGACTAAACCAACTTACATATATGTATTAAATGGAATAAAGAAAATAGAAAACAAAAGAAAACCAGAAATATTCAAAAATATGGGTTGATCAATCGATCGACATATGTGTGATCGACTGATCATTCTGAAATATGCATATTGATCTCGATACGCAAAAGCTAGGAGGGGGAATCGATCGATTAATGGGAAAAATGTCCACTGGTTTATTTTCGAGGTAAAATTATATTGATCGATCGATCGATGGTGGAGGGTCGATCGATCGATCCCCTATTTCTAAGCATCCTTCCTGTTCATTTCATTCACCAAAGGACTTTGGGAGACCGAACATAACTCAGTCATACGGTGTCGAAATGACGCGTTGTTTGCATCAACATGAAGCTAACTCAAAGAACTACGCTTCCATGGAGATCCGTCAACTGGAACATAAAGTATGAAATTATGATATTGCCCTGAAGTTGAATCTTGCAATGAACTTTCTTAAAATGCAACCAATTACTTTGTTAAGTGTTCCAATGCCTATAAAACATTTGGTATATATATATATCGCAAGGTTCTAAAAAACGTGGGTCATGATCGAGGCGTGGAGGCCAAGCCTTAAGCCTTAGAAGCCTAGGCAGGTATATATATGTATATCTATATATATATAGTGTTCGAAATATACATACCTTGTGGTGTCCTACTGGGTGAAATAGTAGACTTATAGATGATATATATATAGATATACATCTAAAAGATAAATTAAGAAGAGAAACTAAAATGTAAAGATTTAAATCTAGAGAGTGATGTCTACTAGAATAAATTGAGTAGAGAGAGTTAATTATATGATTTTAAACATAACATATGTAAGTGTTGCATGAGAAATAAATTATATATGGGACGTTAATGAAAATAATGTACTGTATGGGCGGTACGGGGAACTTAGGCGAGTAGATAAGTTCAGTTAATCTATAGTCTAGTTAGCTTGGGCAGTATAGCTAGGTGGGATAAGTACATAACGTTAGGCGTGCACAATAGATGAGAGGTGAGTAAACTCAAGAGAGTATACGATAACCTAACATGTGTAATAAATAACCGATTTGAAATTTATGATAAACTCTTGCTAAATATTTTCAAAATGTTTTGTGTAATAACACTTGCTATAAAATATTTCAAAACCTTTTAGGTGTCCAACCACAGGGACGCCAGGCGTGACTTCATTCTAGGGACTCGGAGCTGTAGCACTGTGGATGCTGACAGGATTGATTTTATTAGACAATTACTCCATTCAGATCTAGTGTAGGATCTCAGTTTATATTCCATGTATGGACAAGTGGTTTGTTGCCAGTTTTCAGTTATTTAGTTTCTTTTATTATGGAAGAATTGGTTTTGGATTTTAACCGATGGTTTATTCACCACACATCTTTGCATTTATATATTGTGATTGTTAGATTCTTTTATGTTGTGAATGGTTAATTTAGTTTCAGTATGGTTCTTTTATCTGTTATTAAAGGAAGATAAAAATTTAGCACCGGTCTAATTTCACTTAGGTGGTTAGTAATTAAAGAGTTTTCCATAGTGATGCTAAGAATTAACCATATGAGAATCCTATTTTAATCTAATAAAGGCCTGATTGACCGATGTTTAATTAGCCGGGTTTCACAATGAAACCCACAAAAATTAAAGTTTTCTAAAAAAGTATGCCCAAATAGACTATGTAATAAGCTCAACAACAAAGAAAAGTATTTCAATAAGTTATTTACCATTAACATTATAAAATTACTTCATATAATTGAAACCTTAAATGTGGGAAGAAAAATGAGCACATGAAAATATTGATTTGGTAAATCTTTTATAAACTGGATAAAAATTAAAGTGTAGGATGGTATTCAATCCTCATCAGTGTTTACACTCAATAAATGAAATACTGGGAATGGGGTGTAGCACACACAGGACATGCAGGCATAAAGAGTAAATGTAATTTGAAACTAGGTCGCACACATGTCATCAATGAAAAACACTATATAAAAAATAAAAATAAAATATGTAATCTCAATGAAAGATATCGGTTATTAAGGAAGGTGAAATGTATTTTCACATATTATTGCAATTATTATAACATTTGATTCACACTCATGTTAGGATCACATGGGACTTTGAAGGATTGTAGTATAGGTTTTGGATTAAGGTTATGAAATGAAGAGATATTTGCAAATTCAAAGGTATTTAAGGAGAAACACTTGGGATAATGGAAAATTGCGGGCATTTGACAATAACGAAGATTTCCATAAAAAGCAATGATTTTCATAAAAAGCAATGGATATGACATTTGATAGTAACGAATATTCATGAACAATATGTTCATAAAGGAATACTTTCTCTTTCTTTTTTTCTTTTTTTCTTTTTTTCTTCTTTTTCTCATCTTTTTCTTTTGTTTTTATTTTTTTCACTTTTTATTTTCTCTTTTTCCTTTCTTCTCACTCTCACCTGCTTAACTACAACCACATGACAAGAACATCATAAAATCCCAAGTATAACTCCAAACAAAAGTTTGTAAGGTGCATACATGGTTAAAAACTCAAATGCGGAGTTGGTTATGGTATTTTGGGTTTTGAAATGAAAGGTTAATATTTAGGCTCAAACGAGTCGACCATGGAAAACATATAAGGTGGGGTCAAGGTTAATAGGGGTTAGATAGAAAATAGTGCCTATGATCCTTTCCTTAATTTTATGCAATTCTTGAGCCAAAACAACATTTAAAATCATGCTCAACTACTACATTTCAAAATGAACTCAATTAATGAACAATAAATGAAAGAATGGTGAGATTGCCAAAGAATTTAACATTTTCAAGGAGGAAAGAATAATGTATAAACACTCACAAATGAAGAAAATCTCAACGCTCACTAGGTACATACAGTGCATCAAAAGATCACTGAGTTATAAAGGCCTTAAACAAAATAAATTAAATCAGAAAAGTGTGTGTGCTCATGTGTCTAAAGTGTAAGTCATTAAATTTTTCATAATATCAATGATTCGAGGACTAAAGTTTAATAACTTCTAGAATTGAGAACATTCATCGTTCAATTATCTACTAAATTGGAAATTTATTTGATATTTATCATCAAAAACAAGGCAAAAATGCCCAACAGAGAAAAATGAAGGAAAATATTTTTAATTTTTTTTAATTTGTTACAATAGAGGCATATGCTTAGGAAGAAAATATAATCAAATCAAAGAAACTACCAATGAATGGGAATATTATCTCACATCCCCTAACATAAACCTTGTATTTGTCTCAATATGAATCAGGAACCATGTTAAAGAGAGGAAGAGAACGATATTACCAATAATGGAGCAATTATTAGAAAGCACAAGTCCATAGATTCTAAAAGACGTGCTAAAACCAAGCATAACAAACAGAATAATAAAAACATAACTAATTACTCTAGATAATAGGTAAAAAGGAAAATAAAGCAAACTACTATGTAAAACCAACACTTTTAACTTGTAACTAACTATACATAGAAGTTAAAAAAAAATAGAGTCCACTCAAAATACAATTTGACTTTGAGGTATTATCAGTGTACCCTCATTTGAGTTTATACCTTTCCAAAAATAAGAATTATGTTTGATCAACAAAAGGCATGTGTAATGTGAAAGAAATGAACCATCACCAATTAAAAGTCTTTGGAGGATGATGGGGTGTTTAAATTGAATGGGGGATAATTACGCATGGGATCCACTAAAAACTGAATTTTCTCCTTGAGGTTTTGAAATTAGAATGGGAGGTAGAGCACATAGAGGAAGATTGCCTTCACTGAAAAAAACTCAATCAAGTAATCCTCATCGATGAAATGGTTAAATTTTTAATAGTTTTAAACCTAATCATGAGATACTTATAACAGTTCGATAATAGAGGATGAAGATGAGAATAAAATAAATTCAATCTTGAGAGATGACTCATCATCTCTCAAAGATTGAATTTTGAAGGAGATAGGATCATTTTAAATGAAACTTTCTTCTTTTATTATCAAAGAATAAATCATTTCATTGTAAATGGACCTTACATCCATTTCTTCCTCACTTTCATCCTCTATTATGTCCTAGTTCAAGAGAAAAATAATTTATTCCAAAGTAGGCATCAATTCCTCATTTGGTTCAAAACATTCCTCAACATCAAAAGTCATAGAAGAAAAATAAAAGGTGGATTCGAATAATGCATCAAACTCTTGTTCCCAGCAATGATTTTTTCTCGAAGATGGTTTTCATGTTTTTCATTCTTAAGAATGTGAATTCGCTCACGCAAAGTCATAGGCAGAGGCGTGAATTCTTCAAAAGGAAAAGATTTAGAATTATCCTTGGAACTACTATCAAAATCTTTATTATAAGAATTTTTAAAGTTATTGCAATAAGTCTCAATATTCTTATTTTAATGATTTTGTGTCCCTCTATCGGAAAGACTATTCTCAAAATTCCCATAATCCATACATGACTTTTGTAATACCCACCCAAAGTGCTTTCGCAAGTTTCATTATACTCTTTATGAAATTATTCACCAAAAATCATCGATTTAGGGAGATTTTGAGTATTACCATTACGGTTACCTAAAACAGAAGAGTAAGACATGTTTACCCCGATATTAACTCAAGACGGCAAAATCCATGAATGTTATGCGGCCGATAGATTCAAGCATTTCTTGGCGCTCAATTGCAGAAGTCTACAAAACAAATTATAACAAAGAATACAAATCTAAAGAAAATATTACGATATACAAAATCAATTATAATATAAAATACAATGCCTAGCAACAACGTCATTTAATAGGGTGGGAAAATCGAGTGGCTGTGTTAGGACTTCCTAAGTGATTTGTGTGTGGTTCCTTAAGTGCAGTCACCTATTACACTTTTTTTTGATAATAACAGTGAGATTTCAAATTCGAAAAAATTAAGGACTCGTAAGATGGAGAAGCACATTGAACGCAAGTATCACCTAATTTGATAGATCGTGTAGATGGCGACATCATTGTCACCAAAATTGCATTTGAGGTCAACCTAGTGGATCATTTTACAAAGATCTTACTAGGTAGGCAATTTGACAGTTGCGTGGAAGGAATGGGAGTCAAGTTCATAGTCACATGGCTTTAATACTAAATGGGGGATTGTTGGGGTTTATTCTTAAAACCATGTATAAACATTTTATTATTAATTAATTAAGGGATTATTTTATTCATTTTAATATGAGAATAGCGTTTGTGAGAATGATTTATGTTTGATTATATATATATATATATATATATATATATATATATATATATATATACAGTCTTGCTCTTGTGCGGACTAGTCCGCATTTTAAGAATGCGGACCGGACATGTGTCACCTGGCGGTGAGCCCAGAAAAGAGAGAGAGTGTGCCTATAATTTAGGCGATAATTTCTAGGCGCACCGTCAGGCGACACATGTCCAGTCCGCATTCTTAAAATGCGGACTAGTCCGCACAGGAGCATATATATATATATATATATATATATATATATATATATAGAGAGAGAGAGAGGGGGGGTTCACAAGTGAACCAAAATAATGAACATTTTAATGAACCTAATAAGACATTAAAAAATAACCCTTATTTCTTTATTGTAATTGGTCTGCATCAGCGGCAATGGACACGCGTGTCTTTTAATACACTCACCTTAGATCCCTGCTACTTTTGACCTATACAACCGCTACTTTTGACCTGCTGCATAGCCCTGTCAACTGTTCTTCTTACGCTGAATAGGTACGTACAAAGCCCATTTCTTTGTGATATATTTAATGAACGAAATATGGTGGGCCAAGCTCAAGAGTTCGACAGGTCTGCTAAATCGGCTGATGGAATTCTATCCAAAATATAGATATTCACAGGTCAAACGTGTGTTGGTGTGTGGCCGTGGGTAAAAAGTAGATTCTTCGCAGGCAACAGGTGGTGGTCCTGAGTAGGTCCAATTTGGTGTGTGGCTGGATTGTCGTCGGTGTGGGAGGATTAAGGCAGTGGTTATAGGTCAAGGTAAGGTTGTCGGGTTTTAGTCTATTTGGGCCCGGTTTTAGTGTTGTGTATTTAGCATTCATGGGTTTAGGCAGATGGATAGGTTGTGGGGGTGCAGGGGGCATGTGTGTGTGTATTAAAAAACACGCGTGTCCGTTACCGCTAGAGATGACCAATTACAACACAGGGATTAAAATTAATTGGTTGTTAGGTGTTTTTGTTAAGGTTCATTAAAATGATCACTATTTGGTTCAGTTGTAAACCTATCTCTCTCTCTCTCTCTCTCTCTCTCTCTCTCTCTCTATATATATATATATATATATATATATATATATATATATATATATATATATATATATATATGTATATACACTAGGGTATGCTCGTGCCTGAAGGCACGTCAAAAATTTTCTAAGTATGTAATCGTAAAACAGTACAAATTTCGTTCCCAACAAAACATAGTATAATTTTAAAAACAAATGGTCATAATAACCTTTGTTTATAGGACTATCTACCCTGCTTAACAAATAACAAATAATCCAACACCGTTCAAATAGTCTAACAACATTCAAATGGTCTAAATTCGTCAAACAAAATCATATATAACATAAAATACATAATATTCATCAACTGTTCCGTCTCAAATAAACAAAGTGTCAATTTTAAAAAAATGAACATAGCCTCCTTTATTTATTAGACTATCCACTATGTTTGAGGGATAACCACCAATCCAACAATATTCATATAGTAAAGTAACAACCTTATCAACCCAAATCAACGATCGAAAAACAAAAATTACCATTACAAAGATCCATAAATACACTTTTGACCTAAAACATAGTGTAGCAATTGGTCGTAACATAACTGAAGTTGTATTATGATTCCCACCTGCCTTCTTTCACTCCTTGATCCTACACATTATTGTAACAACCCGCCTAAAATAATAACGGATGGCTAGACCTATACTATATTAAATCAGGAGTTTCAGATGGTCCAGTCTCAACATCAACTGTCGGTACTATATAATATAAGACTAACTACCCAATATCATATAGGCGAGATGTTAAAATAAATAAAATGTGCAACACACAACCAACTAACACTACTAAAAAATGCATGAAAGGGCTATGATAAAAGATATGCTAAAATAAACATGAAATAGATAACTACAAAGAAGTAAACCCGAATAAACTGTCGGGTCACAGCCAATACAATAACTGAAATGGAATAAATATAAACATGTATATAATTATCCCTTGGGTATAAACCCGATATACAACATGAATCCTACCTAGATTTTTTTAAAGAAGTAGGAAGCGACTACAAGATACACCCCGCAACAGTCCGCACCTGTCACGGCTCCCAAGACTCTAGATAGAAGGTCATCCGGCATCCATGCGGTAGGATACCGGTAGTAATATATATATACAGGCAGGAAAGAAAAAAATAAACGGGTCAGAGCCCGAGTTGTGAAAAATATTTAGCAAGTGCGTTAACCGTGCATAATAAATATCGGTGCACTTATTTCATAATTAAAGTGGAATCGCACTCTCGTGGAATCCCAACTCACCTCTCATCTAAAGGCGCGCACCTATTCGCGTCTTCAATTTTATTAGTTAAATTACCCCAATTTATTAGGACAACCTAACTTATCATAGGCCTAGCCTATACCAACGAGATCTACCTTCCTATCATAACCCAAGAATCCACCCCTTTCTAAACCCATTTATATTTGTTTTTAAACATGTATGCCATGTTAGGCTTAATGGATTCCGGTTTATACTTTATTCAATTATCATTCTTAATACGTTACCCATTTATATTTGGGTTGAAACATATGATTTAATTTCTAATTTAATGAGCATGCAAAATTATTATTGACACAACTTCCCTCCAATTTCAACACTGCAGTGCGTTTCATGCGTGGGGTGTCTCGCAAAGCGAAATCCAAATAAGGAACCACCCTGTTACACTACTCCTTATCAACGTCGGTCCTGGAGATCCATTATGCCACACATAAATATCGACAGAACTTCTCTCTAATCTCAACAATGTACTACGTTTCGTGCGTGGGGTGTTTCGCAAAGTGAAATCCAAACAAGGAACCACCCCGTTACACTACTCCTTGACAATGTCGATCCTAGAGATCCATAATGCCATACATAAATATACTACTACTACTACTAAATTTTAAACTACAAAATGGAAATAACTAAAAATCTCCAATAATATCCTTGGGATGATGTAACCGATGTATTCCTTAAATGCGATACATCAACCCCCATCAATCTAGTACATCATAATCATACACGATGTACTCCACAAAGTTTCCATATCCTTTTATCTATAGGATATATATAAATATATATATATATAGGCATTTTATTCTAACCATATATATATATATATATATATGCACACCATCATCCAATCCCATGACCATGTATACATACCATATATGATGTACCAAGGTCATGCACAAATAAATACCCGGCTATATATATAGCGCCGATAAAAATGCACCAATGCTATCATCTTCCCAGTGCCAGGCTCACGTAGCAATACTGGGGCCACCATGGTGGGACTAAACGACACACATCTCGTGGTAAACTCACGCGCACGACGTCCCGGGAAGCGGTCATAGCTCCAAACCGGCAATGAGACAAAACATACCCACCACGTCTCATCCCAAAAATATAAAAATGTAAATCACATAATAACTCACGGGACGACTATGACCTGGGGAATATCCACACCCTGCTTTTCTAGCCAGGATGCTCACCCTCTACGCGCGCAACTTCCCAATGATAGCATGAGCGGGGTATGCTTAACCAAATAAGTATATATATCATTCACATGCACAATATATATACATCCATATGATCCAATCATATAATTAAACATTAAACCATCATATACGGTTTAAATGTCCATACCATGTATATCCACAACATAAATATATATCCATAGTCATATCTATATAGATATATACACATGTACTCACATATCCAAATATACAACTGATTCTCGTTCATAGGCATACGAGATGTAACTCGGCTATAAGTATACATAATCCCCAATATAAAAGCCGTCTCCACAAACTTATTTAATTTACCCCGATGGGTAAATACAATTTCTCACTCGAAACATATTCAATCATTTTTCCTATGATGAATAGTCTCCCAAACATCATATATATATATATATACCACATTAAGGTTATCACCCAAAATTTTGTGTAGGAAAACAATATTACACATACCATCTATATCCGAAAGCAAATCAATATCTCCAATACAAATTGTGACTAAAGGTATACACCTAACCAAAAGTCTACAAACCTCAACTTATTCCACTTTGTTTCGAGTGTTGGAATCCCATGTGATTATTCCACTTAATCATGTGTAAGCTATCCTAACTAGAATTATACTACCGTCTATTCTAGTTAATAGTACGATCCTAAGCCATTCCCAATTTTACCTATGGTTCAATTAATTTCATGAACCCTTACCCCTATCGGGTTACCTATTGTTCCTTAATTTAAACGTTTCTAAGGATATGAGACCCCTCACTCTCTAAGAGTTCTTAACCTCCCAGTATTTCTACGCTTACTTATGCCCTCAAGCTAGAACTCCCATCCTCACTGAGATCCCCACTATGCCTCGGCATATCCATTTTCTATACCTACTTGAACAACAAGGCACTATCTCTGCCATTTACACCCAATCCATAATTTCCACCTCCATCATAATAGGATAATCCGCCAATCAATTTTGTCCCATATTTCTTTCATTACTAAAAGAGGCATCTCATCCTCCTAAATCAATTTAACATAAGCCCGCCATCCCCTATTTGACCTAGGGACCTATTCCCTAAATCTAATATCATAACCCTCCATGATAAGCCCATTAAGAAATCCCCCAAGAATAAAACTCCAAAAGAAAAGGGAAAGAAAGAAATCCAAATTTTGGGATAAGAACAGGGGACCGGTCGACCGGTACCAGACCCCCGATCGACCGCGGGTCCATATTTTGCCTACGAAGAAATGTAGTAGGCTTTTTCCTTAAAGCGCGGTCGACCGGTCCCCTGGGAGCGGTCGACCGGCCATACCAGTTATCTTGGCCGATTTTCCCATTTTCAGGAAAACCCACGAATTTAAACCCTAAAATTTCCATTCTAACCTCCAAATGTCTATCACAACATGATTCTAAGCCAATAAATCAACCTAAAGTTGATCCCAACCATTTCTACTCCATTAAACCCATTTTTTAAGCATTGATTTCAAGATTAAACCCAAAAATCTAGGTTTTGATATTTATACCCAAAATCCATTTCTTTAACCCACAAATTATGAAATTAAATACACAAATAGATATTTAGCATTAAACACTTGCCTCAGATTTGTAGAGGTTGGATCGTCCTCGATGTCGCGATTTTGGGCCGGAATCTCCAAGCTTTCTTCCTCTCTCTCTTCTTTTCTTCTCCTTTCTCTTCTTCTTTCTCCCTCTAGAGCTTTTTCTCTCTTTCTCTCAAATTAGAAATGGCTTAATCCGTAAGCCTCTAATCCTTTAAAACAATAAACCCAATTTAAGTGTTAATACACAATTTAAAGGACTCGTTTACACCTATTCGAGTCAAACTAACTTAAAATATTCCGGAGCCGAAATAAAACCCAATGACAGTCATTTTGACTATCTCGACCCTTCCGGGATCAATGGTAACCTCAAAATCATCATCCAGAATACTTTAAAATATTCTCTATTTTTGGGCCTCAATTCCCAAATTTTAAAATTCTCCAATTTAATTAGATTTCTTTTTTCTCAAAATTAAATTTCTCAATCTCAAAAATCATGGGGTGTTACAATCTTCCCCCCTTACAAAAATTTCGTCCGCGAAATTGAAGATATGCCTAGGACCTCAATATCATCTAGTCCTTACAACAACCTTTAGGATCATCATACCGATCCTTTCTAATTCTCACGTCGAACCATATAAATTTAAAATCAACTAGCTACCCAGGGCGCCCATAAACCCTGTATCTGAGTTCAACTCGTAGAATTTTAATCAGGCTCCATATTTTCTCCCTCTTCCCAGAAGGCAATACTCCTGATATTGGGACAACTACACCTTCCTCACATCGGTAAGACTCACCAACACCAGGTTTCCTAACGAAGGCTGACAGGTATCTCAACCTAAACCTCCTAAGGACTACACTAATCTTTCCTCAGACTTACTTTACTAAGCCCAAGATTCGCCATTCGAGTAAATTTTCCTTTCTTACTCAACTTCCAATAAATCACCCCGAACCACTGCTAGAAATCTCCTCAATATCTCCTCTGGAATTGGGGAAAACAAATACCCCCGATTAAAGCGTACCCAAAATATGCTATAGGTATTGTACTTCTAATCCTATCCTTTCCTAGACGACAAAATCGAGGCGACGTCTGAAACCGTTCTCAGAAGGTCAATCAAGTGAATATACTTCACAGAAGAAAACAACGCAGTGAACACAACAGTCCTAATTGTAAGGCTTTATGTCAAGAACGTTAACGGAAGAATGCAGAAAACTCGCACAAATCCTAAGGACTCTAGAACCTGATGCTCTGATACCATCTGTAACAACCCGCCTAAAATAATAACGGGTGGCCAGCCCTATACTATATTAAATCAGGAGTTTCAGATGGTCCAGTCTCAACATCAACTGTCGGTACTATATAATATAGGACTAACTACCCAATATCATATAGGAGAGATATTAAAATAAATAAAATGTGCAACATACAACCAACTAACACTACTAAAAAATGCATGAAAGGACTATGATAAAAGATATGGTGAAATAAACATGAAATAGATAACTACAAAGAAGTAAACCCGAATAAGCTGTCGGGTCACAGCTAATACAATAACCGAAATGGAATAAATATAAACATGTATATAATTATACCTTGGGTATAAACCCGATATACAACATGAATCCTACCTAGATTTTTTTTAAGAAGTAGGAAGCGACTACAAGATACACCCCGCAACAGTCCGCACCTGTCACGGCTCCCAAGACTCTAGATAGAAGGTCATCCGGCATCCATGCGGTAGGATACCTGTAGTAATATATATATACAGGCAGGAAAGAAAAAAATAAACGGGTCAGAGCCCGAGTTGTGAAAAATATTTAGCAAGTGCGTTAACCGTGCATAATAAATATCGGTGCACTTATTTCATAATTAAAGTGGAATCGCACTCTCGTGGAATCCCAACTCACCTCTCATCTAAAGGCGCGCACCTATTCGCGTCTTCAATTTTATTAGTTAAATTACCCCAATTTACTAGGACAACCTAACTTATCATAGGCCTAGCCTATACCCACGAGATCTACCTTCCTATCATAACCCAAGAATCCACCCCTTTCTAAACCCATTTATATTTGTTTTTAAACATGCATGCCATGTTAGGCTTAATGGATTCCGGTTTATACTTTATTCAATTATCATTCTTAATACGTTACCCATTTATATTTGGGTTGAAACATATGATTTAATTACTAATTTAATAAGCATGCAAAATTATTATTGACACAACTTCCCTCCAATTTCAACGCTGCAGTGCGTTTAGTGCGTGGGGTGTCTCGCAAAGCGAAATCCAAACAAAGAACCACCCCGTTACACTACTCCTTATCAATGTCGATCCTGGAGATCCATTATGCCACACATAAATATCGACAGAACTTCTCTCTAATATCAACAATGTACTACGTTTCGTGCGTGGGGTGTCTCGCAAAGCGAAATCCAAACAAGGAACCACCCTGTTACACTACTCCTTGACAATGTCGATCCTAGAGATCCATAATGCCATACATAAATATACTACTACTACTACTACTACTACTAAATTTTAAACTACAAAATGGAAATAACTAAAAATCTCCAATAATATCCTTGGGATGATGTAACCGATGTATTCCTTAAATGTGATACATCAACCCCCATCAATCTAGTACATCATAATCATCCATGATGTACTCCACAAAGTTTCTATATCCTTTTATCTATAGGATATATATAATATATATATATATATATATATATATATAGACATTTTATTCTAACCATATATATATATATATATATATGCACACCATCATCCAATCCCATGACCATGTATACATACCATATATGATGTACCAAGGTCATGCACAAATAAATACCCGGCTATATATATAGCGCCGATAAAAATGCATCAATGCTATCATCTTCCCAGTGCCCGGCTCACGTAGCAATACTGGGGCCACCATGGTGGGACTAAACGACACACATCTCGTGGTAAACTCACGCACACGACGTCCCGGGAAGCGGTCATAGCTCCAAACCGGCAATGAGACAAAACATACCCACCACGTCTCATCCCAAAAATATAAAAATGTAAATCACATAATAACTCACGGGACGACTATGACCTGGGGAATATCCACACCCTGCTTTTCTAGCCAGGATGCTCACCCTCTACGCGCGCAACTTCCCAATGATAGCATGAGCGGAGTATGCTTAACCAAATAAGTATATATATCATTCACATGCACAATATATATACATCCATATGATCCAATCATATAATTAAACACTAAACCATCATATACGGTTTAAATGTCCATACCATGTATATCCACAACATAAATATATATCCATATTCATATCTATATAGATATATACACATGTACTCACATATCCAAATATACAACTGATTCTCGTTCATAGGCATACGAGATGTAACTCGGCTATAAGTATACATAATCCCCAATATAAAAGCCGTCTCCACAAACTTATTTAATTTACCCCGATGGGTAAATACAATTTCTCACTCGAAACATATTCAATCATTTTTCCTATGATGAATAGTCTCCCAAACATCATATATATATATATATACCACATTAAGGTTATCACCCAAAATTTTGTGTAGGAAAACAATATTACACATACCATCTATATCCGAAAGCAAATCAATATCTCCAATACAAATTGTGACTAAAGGTATACACCTAACCAAAAGTCTACAAACCTCAACTTATTCCACTTTGTTTCGAGTGTTGGAATCCCATGTGATTATTCCACTTAATCATGTGTAAGATATCCTAACTAGAATTATACTACCGTCTATTCTAGTTAATAGTACGATCCCAAGCCGTTCCCAATTTTACCTATGGTTCAATTAATTTCATGAACCCTTACCCCTATCGGGTTACCTATTGTTACTTAATTTAAACGTTTCTAAGGATATGAGACCCCTCACTCTCTAAGAGTTCTTAACCTCCCAGTATTTCTACGCTTTCTTATGCCCTCAAGCTAGAACTCCTGTCCTCACTGAGATCCCCACTATGCCTCGGCATATCCATTTTCTATACCTACTTGAACAACAAGGGACTATCTCTGCCATTTACACCCAATCCATAATTTCCACCTCCATCATAATAGGATAATCCGCCAATTAATTTTGTCCCATATTTCTTTCATTACTAAAAGAGGCATCTCATCCTCTTAAATCAATTTAACATAAGCCCGCCAGCCCCTATTTGACCTAGGGACCTATTCCCTAAATCTAATATCATAAACCTCCATGATAAGCCCATTAAGAAAGCCCCCAAGAATAAAACTCCAAAAGAAAAGGGAACGAAAGAAATCCAAATTTTGGGCTAAGAACAAGGGACCGGTCGACCGCTCTCAGGCCCCTGGTCGACCGCGGGTCCAAATTTTGCCTACGAAGAAATGTAGTAGGCTTTTCCCTTAAGGCGCGGTCGACCGGTCCCCTGGGCGCGGTCGACCGTCCATACCAGTTATCTTGGCCGATTTTTCCATTTTCAACAAAACCCACGAATTTAAACCCTAAAATTTCCATTCTTACCTCCAAATCTCTATCACAGCATGATTCTAAGCCAATAAATCAACCTAAAGTTGATCCCAACCATCAAGATGATCAAGGTAGTATCTAGGCAAACATCAAGGATAAACATATATAAGATATATGCACACAAAATAAAAATAATAGAACAATTTCTTCTAAAAAAATGTAACTCCTTTGAAATTTACTAACAAATTTAGAAGAAAAATAAAATCAGTAAGAAAATGCCGCAAATTTGAGATGTTTGAAGTATTTACCCAAAAACTATGTCCTTTCTTTCGAGGATATGTATTGGACCCATATACATTCTTTCTCTGTAATATATCACCCTCATCTTCAGAGATCCCCTTTTTGTATTTGTCTTTAACTTAACTACCAGTCCTTTATCCGGATTTAAAAACAGAAGATTCTGCAATTTAAGTGAATCCACCATCGTTGTTTTGCATCTTTTAGCATCTTTTCTGGGGCGTTCGAGGTAAAGTCTGCTTAATATTTATGATTCCTTCGTAGAAACTTCTCAAACCATTTACCAGATTCGGCTTCTCTCCCTTCGGCAGCTAACAACTCTTTGCTCAGATTGTCATTCTCAATCCACAAACGATCAGCAATGCTTCTTGATTTTCTGGGAAGAAAGTTTCAATCTCAGTGACTGAAATGAATCAAATATATCAGAGTGCCTACGGTTGGGTGGGGTTTGCACAGAATTACCAGGTCTGAAAAAAAATCATCATGATAAGCCAGCGTATATGTCAAAGAAGTTTGTAAATTGATTTTATAGAAACTCAACTTGTTCATAAGGATCTGAAAAAAATTTACGCTTGCTGTCATGATTTTATAGAAAATAAAGTGAAAAAATGGACTTAAGACAATATTATTTGTGCACGATTATTAAAAGTCAATATCACATCAAGATAAATAATGAAACAAAAAATACAAAAATAGAAGTGATCTGGCCCGTTACCTCTGCCGAAAAACCTCCACCATTTCTGATCGCAAGTATATATTATATGCTAGAAAACATGAATCACCAAAGCGAAAATGAAATAAGCCAGAAATGGTGGAGTGTTGATCAAAATAAGCCAAAAAATTCATAAACAAAATAATTACCCATAAAACGAAATTATTACCAATTATAAACTAAAACCAAACAAATATGAGTCCCCAAACCGAAATCAAAAAAATTTAGGCGTAGAAGAAACTACGTAGAGAAAACCTTGAGGCCGTCGAATCTCGAGGCCGTTGGACCAATTTTTTCAAACCCTATGGTTGCTTGATTCAAAGCATTCATGGGCCAAGTGACCTGTTATTCATCACAGGTGGTAGAAAGGACCTGCTTAAAATGTTGACATACACTGAAGCTTAGAAGTTTGGCAGATCACATTTGTTTGACTACTCTATATAAGATACAATCAATGTCAAAAGCACTAAAGATAATAGGAAAAATAGAATTTTGGTTTGGTCCAATGAACTTATGAAAATGATCTCAGAAAATAGAAATCAAGTATAGGAATCGAAAGGTATAGAAATTGAAAAAATATGATTCAAAATATGTATGATGCTCAGATATGTGCTACTTCCAAGTATAGAATGAAAAATTAACTAATATGATCATGAGTTAGACCTACAAACTATTTAGGGATCGTAAATCAAAACATGGAATGAAATACCTGATTGTTCTTGCATCGTAATCCAGATGTTTTTCTACCTAACTAATCGGCATTTTATCGAGCATCTAAGACTAATCCAGATATGATTTGAGTCTTTCCTTCATTGCTTGTGAAATGAAATAAAAATTTGAGCTTTTCTAAACATATTACCTATGAAATGAACTACAAATTTGAATTGTGAAAATATCTGTGAACTACCTGAAATGAACAACCTGTATGCAGCCCCATAGGTAATATGTATGGAACAACCCGAAATGAACAACCTGTATTACCTGAAATGGACCACCTGTATACAACCTGTTCAAATTGGTGGGAAAGCGTACAATTTGTTCGCTGCGTATAATTGGGCTTCATCTTTTGGCATGCTGTATAAAATCAAGAAAAGAATGACCGAGTTAGGTTAAAAAAAATAAGATTCAAACGGCAAGTGGTTATTTAGCATAATAACATTGGGGCACACTATCGAACTACTACATATATGATTAGTTACTCAAAGTAGAAATCAAAGACATTGTTGATTATAAACTGAAACAAAAAAATGGATAGGACACTCAACTATTAAAATTATCAAATATTCACATTATGATAATTGTGAAATTGAGTCTACCTAACCAGTAATCACCACAATTCTTTTTGACATACATACCAAAATATCTGTAAAAAACATACGTGCGAAATGGTGAGTGTTCACTACAAACACTCAAATTTAAAATACGTATAAAGATTAAATAAAACAACGGAGAAAATAGAATAAAACCTTGCAAATTGTACTGAATATTAGGAATATGTTGGTGCAGTAGCTAGCGTTCTCTATAAAAGCAACATCATAATATATTAAATCGCTTATGGTTGAGACCACTCAAGATTAGATAAAGGAAATAAATGAGTCAATATCAAACATCATTTTTAAGATTATTAACTTTCAAACCAAGCTCAAACAATTACTAATAGAAATATATGACACCTCTGTCGCCAATCACCTTGCTCGTAAGAAAGTCAAGTTAGTACACACACGCACGAATTTAAAATGAATCCACAAATCAAAATGCCACTGCTTAGATTTTCTGCAATACAAAAACGAACACAATAAAAAAATCACAATTTAATCAAAATAAATTAGCTATACCGAAGAAGCACTTTTAAACCAAGAGTATACAATTATAAGTATGAGAGGTATAATATTATCTTACATAACTTGTTGTATCAGAGGTATAATATTGAGTATACCTCTGTTTATATAAAATATTGACCAATATTAAGTAAGAGAAGATGAAAAGCTATACTAATAACACATCCACACCAAAATCACTTAATACTTTATACTTTATACTTTCAATAAGCCTATGAAACCCTAAATCCATTACAAAAAAATCTAAAATGGAAAAATCTAACATATGTATTGTATACTATAGAGTAGAGTGTGAAGGGAAAAAATAAAAAACAGTCCTTACTGTTATGATATCCGTAAGGCATTGCTGGTAGTGGTTAAATTATGGATGCAAATTACTGGTATTGGCTAAGTATTGTTCAAAAAAATTTACCCTCATAATGTTATACGAATTCATCACTCTATAAAGTGATGAGAAGTATTAATATGTACCATATTGTAGTTGCCTTGAATCATTTATGCACAACCGCATGTAGGATCAATTAAATTCCATCCTGCAAGAACAATCTACACAGAAAATAGGGGAAACTAAGTTTTATCACTAAATGGCAACTTAATAAAAAATGAAACAGATATATTGACATAGAGAGAGAGAGAGAGAGAGAGAGAGAAAAGAGCCATACAATAATTTGGAAATCAATCAATTTCACATTCATGCGATGGCAATGCTATCGCCAATCCTGATTTCCCATGGCCACCATCCATGACAATAGATTTTCCTTCCCAACACCAAGTTTTAGACTATCTCCAATCCTATGTTACCCATTTTGATTTGATGAAGCATATTAGATTCAACTCTAAAGTTGTTAGCATAAGATATTAAGCGATGTCAGATTCGGAGATGGAAGCTTGGACATTGTGAAGTGGCACAGGTGAACCCTTTGACTCCAAAGGAAAGTGGAACATCGTAGTGCAAGACACTCAATACCTTTCA
Source organism: Sambucus nigra (assembly GCA_949130495.1). Taxonomy (NCBI): domain Eukaryota; kingdom Viridiplantae; phylum Streptophyta; class Magnoliopsida; order Dipsacales; family Adoxaceae; genus Sambucus; species Sambucus nigra. The sequence continues at coordinate 632,461,132 of OX422211.1, read as the reverse complement.
ACCTAGGAGTACCAAATGGACTTCGTGATACCAAGTGTGGTAAGATTCAGTGACATTCCAAACTATACAAAAATTTCAGCAGAAAAGGGACCCAAGTATTTTATGGTAAAGTGATACACTCAATGGACTATGCCAACATGGATTATGCAGCTATATCTCAATTGGTCAAAGGAAAGCATGTCACCGGAGTAGGCTTCTAGAAATCTGCACTGGACATTACAATGCAGTGCTCAACTGCAAATGAGATAGGGATTCTCAAAATTTATGGAAAGTTATATAAAATCCAAGCTTCTGTTTATCAAATTTGGTATAATGCCAAAACATAGTTTCTTAAAAGAAAGAAGTTCTTGTATGATCTCAATTATGCCCAAGGACTTTTATAATAATGTTGAGAAGGGAAGTATCAAACTCAAAAAAGCCTTAAGTTTTAACTCCATCAATGAAGGTGTTTTGTTTTGATTGACGATAATTTTGAACCTGTAAAGACAGATATTTTGATATTGGCAACTGGTTTCAAGGGTGTTGAAAAGATATCTGACATATTTTTATAAAAAAAAAAAACTCAAACTTAGATAATGTCATGTCACGAAAACAATATTCAGGAATTGAAACTTTCTTGATATAATTAGAGAGTGTTAAGGTACTTAGAGTAAAAGTATGTTGCTCCATCCTCTAGTAACTGCTGGAGAAGTTAGATTGTTGTAAATCCCGTATCTAAAGAATTAAATGATTTTCATGACTTTGTTAATCCAATGGGTCATAATGATAATATTTGCAGCAACGAATGTTACATGATAACCTATACGAATTTAGTTGCCATTATAAATAAGTATAAATATTAGTAACCAAATATACACAGTGATTGTTCACCCCAGTAATTTAGGTCTGACAGAAAACATTAGACCAAAAAATTGAAAGAATTACAAAAGGTAGACATGGACCTTAATAAAATCTGTTATAAAATTGAAAGAACAAAAAGTAGGCATGTCATAAAATTTGTCAAATAATGAAAAAAAAGTTACTAACCATTTGCACCCTAAACTATAGTACCAATTAAAGACAAACTAAGAGTAGAACATTATAAACAGATAAGGAATAACGTTGTGACATTGCATAGAATAGTAATAACCAACTTCTTGGGGTATTTCAACTGAAACCACCTATCTACCAAAAACAAAAATAAAAAAAAAACTAAAATGAACTTTAAGTAGAATGAATTAAATCTAACTCAATAATAACATAAAATACTTGTTGGAATGTGGTGAAAGTATAACTAAACACTAAAATCCCCTTTTTTCTAAACAGTGGAGCTTGATATTTCTGCTACAATAGATGGTCGGAATATCTCCAGGAAATAATATTAAACTTAAATAAAGATACTAATAAAAATTTGTTCTGTAGTCTTCATCCTCACATATAGAGACACAAATTGTGATTGATCAAAACAAAAAAAATTGTGAGCTATCAATTAAAAAAGAAAGACTTTTCAACAGATGGAATCTCCAAACTTGAGTAATTGTTGATGCAGCAAGAAACTAGTCATTCGTTGGTAATTAAATTGATATTGTAATTAGGCCATCCCCTGGTATAAATAAAAACCAATCAAACAATACAAATAAGTTAGATATTGAATGTAAATAAATGATTTAAAAATATTAAACATCGGCATTCATTTTAAGCATAAACTCAATGAAAAATGACAATGAAATGGTCTTATAAATATATTGAGAAAGAATAGGTGTGAATATGGTATAAAGTCAAATACAAAGTCACTTCCTAAGGTTTCTAGGTGTGAATACACATTGTAAGATCATTGTAAGACCATGAGTAAAGAACAAATGAAGTTCAAAAAATCAAGATTGAAATTAAGCGATAACAAATCAGAGAGTAAATGCTCATCAGGGGTTTATGTAAACATATATTGAAATTAGGGTTTGAGTACAAAAGTTACTAGAAGAAGCATGAGTACCTGAGAATGATAGAGAAGAAGAAACCCTAAAATCATAGCATAGTAGAGAGTCGTCCTATCCTAGGCTATGTAGACGAATTCGTTCTATCAGAATAGGAATCAAATAATTGTTCTCAAGTATAGAATATCAATCAAATATTCTTGGCATTACTTTGGAAGTATTCATGGATGAAGAGGAAAACAGGTATACCGTGTGGTGGTTCAGTCATGGAGGTCTTTGTTGCGATTCAAACTTGCAAATCTCATAAAAAACACGTAAGAGATGAAACTTGTAGATCTGGGAAATGAATGTTAGACCTGTAAAAGATAAAATTAAAAATTAAAAATTGTTAAATAAATGTAAGCAAAACAATTAGAAACAAAACAATGCTATAATGTGGTATAAATTGTAAATATATACAAAGAGAGATCACGAATTGTGAGAAATGCCAAATAATAGAAAACAGGGCACCTGTATACTTTAAAGAATGATAGTATACCCTAATCTAACAATGCATACTATAAAGAATGGTAGTACACCTCCATACTTTAAACAAGGCACCTGCATCTTAAACTAACAATGTATACCTTCATGTGACATGTTTGAAAGGAACCCAAAATGTATACCACACAACAACAGAACAAATAGTGTCTAAAAATGCATCGATACAATAAACAATGACAGTTAAGAGATGGTGGAAATCATCTTAAACTAATAGTATACCTTCACGTGAATCAACACAAGTTCCAAAGAAGTGAAGTTTTCCTTCTTTATCTTTCAAGATCCCATCAAATAAATAAATAAATAAATAAGAAATTTCGTATTAAATCAATTCAGGATCCCATAACAATGAATGTAACTCATCATTTTCAAAGAATCGAACAGAAATGAAAATAGACCACATAATGGCCATGTGGTTTCGAAATATTTGTAGAGCAACCTTCTTGTATAAATCTTGTTTGAAACCTAAAATCCAAAAACATAATAACACAATCAAGTTCGGGAGTAAAAATTTCACTATATCCCATTCGAAACCTAAATTCATCAAAGAACCGAAAGCCCTAATCAAAATATAACCAATAATCAAAATAAAATAAAACAAAAAGCAAGTATGCATTTGAAACCTAAATTAAACAAAGAATAAAAAAAGTGAGTAATTGTGAATTTACGTAAATGCTACTCATCATGTTTGAAACCTAAAATCCAACAACATAATAACACAATAAAGTTTGGGAGTAAAAATTTCCCAATATCTCATTCGAAACCTAAATGCATCAAAGAACCCAAAGCCCTAATCAAAATATAACCAAGAATCAAAATAAAACAAAAAAAAAGTATGCATTTGAAACCTAAATGAAACAAAGAATAAAAAAAGTAAGTAATTGTGAATTTACGTAAATGCTACTCATCATGTTTGAAACCTAAAATCCAACAACATGATAACACAATCAAGCTCGGGAGTTAAAATTTCCCAATATCCCATTCGAAGCCTAAATGCATCAAAGAAACGAAAGCCCTAATCAAAATATAACCAAGAATCAAAATAAAACAAAAAAAAAAGCAAGTATGCATTTGAAACCTAAATGAAACAAAGTATAAAAAAGTAAGTAATTGTGAATTTACGTAAATGTTACTCATCATGTTTGAAACCTAAAATCCAACAACACAATAACATAATGAAGTTCGGGAGTAAACATTTTCCAATATCCCAATCGAAACCTAAATGCATCAAAGAATAGAAAGCCCTAATCAAAATATAACCAAGAATAAAAAAAAAAAAAAAAACAAGTATGCATTTGAAACCTAAATGAAACAAAGAATAAAAAAAAGTAAGTAATTGTGAATTTACGTAAATGCTACTCATCATGTTTGAAACCTAAAATCCAACAACATAATAACACAATCAAGTTCGGAAGTAAAAATTTCCAAATATCCCATTCTAAAACTAAATGCATCAAAGAACCCAAAGCCCTAATCAAAATATAACCAAGAATCAAAATAAAACAAAAAAAAAGCAAGTATGCATTTGAAATCTAAATGAAACAAAGAATAAAAAAAGTAAGTAATTGAAAATTTACGTAAATTCCACTCATCATTTTCCAAACAATGAATGTTAGTCATCATAAAAAGTAAGATCCCAAAACAACAAATGTTACTCATCATTTTCAAAGAATCGTGCGATAAAAATGAAAAATAGACCTCACCAAATGCCATATGGTTCCAGTAATCTATGCATAGCAACCATCTTGTACAAATCCCCTTTAAAACCTAAAATCCAATAACATAATAGCACAATCAAAATAGGGAGTTAAAAATACCCAAAATCTCATTCAGAACCAACATAGACATTTTCTAAAACTTGGTCATAAGATTCATAATTAGCAGAGCCAACCTATGTGAGTTTCCATTCCAAAATTTCTTTCAGCAAGGAGAGACGGATGGTTTTGGGGATTTGTGAGTGAGTGGGTGGGATTGTGAAAGGGTAGAGAGAGAGAGAGAGTGGGTGGGATTGTGAATGCTAAAATCTGCTTCTCGAGCCATGTGAGGTCAGATTTCTTGGAGCCACGTGAGATTGAGAAAGAATAAATGATCTCATCCATCCATTTTCAACCTTGTTGGCTTCAATCTAAACCATTAAATGTCTCCAAAACTTATGAACAGTAAAAACACCATTGTTCCTTATTATTATTATTATTATTATTATTATTATTATTATTATTATTATTATTATTATTATTATTATTATTATTATTATTATATCTTATTTAATTTAAAAGTCAGCCATTGGATCTTAGTAGGAATTTTAGGTAGTTGGCTTCAAGCTGATCACAAGGAGATTGGAATACCGGTTATAGCATTATTAAATAATTCAAAACCTATATAGGGACTTGACATCCTATTGGAATCGTTGTGATACAATCCTAGTTGTTTATCTAAAAATACGGGGATCCAGTAATGGTTCGAGAACTTGTGAGATAATTCAACAGAGGATTACGATTGGTACATTCCAAGAATGTATTGAATGGGACCACCCGTGAGATTAGAGTCGAAGGAAAATCTTGATTAGACTAAGTAAATCTTATACCATTTGCAAAGGGTGTATGGGTTCTTAATCTCGACAATTAAGAGGATTGGAATGTCTGTGTAGTTGTCACATTGATTGTCGCAAATGCGGTTCAATATTAGATTGACTCAAATGATCCTCGCATATTGGGTGGCATTTATATAAGTAGGTCTGAGATTTTAATTCGACAGAATTGGCGGATAAAAAGGATTACGATACCCCATTGACTGACTTGTAAGATTTTTTCCATCAATGAATATGATCAGTGGATTATTTATAATCTGGTGGAGGTATCAAAATATATTAAGGCTGAGAGTAAAGGAAATTTATTAGATGTTGGTCAAAGTAGATTAACAACAAATTGACTTAACCAAGCGAAATATCAAAAGCTTAACGTGGAGAATCACATTATACACCATAATTAATTTTTCAAATAAGAACTCATTATATCCGAGGATATATGAGATAACTACATTGTGGTGCAATCGTAATTATTTTAGTGGAATTAATTACAATTAAATAAATAAAAGAATAAATTACAGTAATTATAATTGGTAATTTCCAAGTATTTATTTCAATCGGATTTAATTATTTGTCTTAGGTCCCTAATATAGTCCTTATGCATAAGTAGTTAGGCCCAGATTCTCAAGAAACCCCCAAGCCCACCTTATATATTAAGTTGTGCGAAGGGGATTTCGATCATTATTGAACATATTAGGGTTTGAAAGGGGTGAGATAAGACAATATTCTCATTTTTATGAAGAGTCATAGAGAGAGACCAAAATATATCACAAATAAGGAGGAGTTTTCATATAAAAAGGTGCCCACACACCTACCTTGTAACGCCTCAGCACCGATTTATGGGTTATCCGTGGTCAACCCGGTCCGACCCGAGCATTAGGTGTGAAGTGCAATGAATCAAACTATATAATGTTGTTAATCTAGTTTAATGTTAATTAATGTTTCACTTGTTTAGCATACAATTCTAGTTTTGAGTCATATTATGTGAGGGACCCATGGGAAGCATCCCTGAAATCCAAGCATACAGAGCTACTAACATAAAGTGAAAGAGAAAGCTTACCTAAACACGCTCTCGAAGTACCGAACTGCGTACTACCAATCGTAACAAAGAAAATTGAATGATTTGAATTCCCAGTGAGAATATACAACAATGCAGTATAGAATCGAATGATGAAAAGAGACTCAACACGTCGTAACTACATGTAAATGCATCTACCTTATATATACATATATAAACCTTAATGCATGAAACCGTTTTTATACCGCAACGTTATTTGTCCCTATTAATTCACCTTAATCTTATAAAAGAACTTCCTCTTTCTTAACTTGAGATTTATCCCTTTATTTAACACATGCGGTTAAATACTTGAAATAATTACACTTTGTTTAACATAAAACCATTTCTTTACCGGAATCACCCGTTTCATATAAATAACCCACATTAGTATTTTCTTTAAAAATACCCCTTCAACACACGCGAACACCAAGTTGGAAAATACATATTAAACTTTTGGAAAATATTTCACAAACACACTCTTTTATTAATTATGGGTTAAACCTCTTAGGTTGCTTAACGACCCATTTAACCACTATACTTTACCTTTCCGATACTTTAAGGACATCAATCAATTTACACATTACTAGTACACTTAATCCATTACCGAAACATTTATTAATTCATTCAAGTTAGGTTGTCTTTAAACATTTCACCACCCAACCCATTTCTTGATATGTTCCATATTCCATTATCTTTTTCTCAGAATCTTCCAATTATTGTATACTTTAATGGGTTCCACCCCGCCGGTGACGCCTCCATATACTCTGACTAGTGATTTTGGGTCTTTCACCCCAGGGCTCCGGGCCCTCCTTAATTATCCCGTGTCATCTGAGTCTTTATTAATGTGTTTCAACATTTATCAAATGTACACATTATCACACATTTACCCGTCGAAGCCAAAACCCGAGATTTCACCCCAACTTGAGTTACACTTTGAAGTATTAATTTCTTGTCCTTTACACACTTACGTTGATTGTATTCAAAAATCACTTTCATTAGGATTGTTGCGTAACATCAACTCCGACACATTTTATTTCATAAAATGTTCAACTTGTGTAAAATTATCATTTTACCCATTTATTTACAAACTTACAATTTTCTCCCCCTTCGCAAGTGTTATTCTTCCAAAACATTATTAAGTTGTCAACATCAACTTTTTCATGTTTTAACTCCTTAACACTTGTTCAACACCTTTTACTAACCATTTTCTCAAGTTTGACATTTCTTAACTTTTATTTATCAAAGAAATCCAATTACATTTAAAGACTACTTTTTATAAGAAAATGTCATTTTCTTTTATTAACACATGTAGTCGTACAACCTTACACGTATCACACTTTCAACATCTTTTCAACACACTTTGAAGACTGGGAGTTCTATTTTTATTATTTCATTTTTAAACCCAACAAAATCATCTATAAATGTGTTTACATGTTCATCTGAGAAGAGTGTACATGCTTTCAAATAAGGAAGTTATTTAATTAAACTCAGTTTTTATCAATTAAGTCCTAAACGTACATCTAGGTATGATTGATGATGGTAAAATCAAACAAGAACATTCAAACACACACAAATGAGGAAAAATCCCCCAAAGGGGAAAAACCTTATATTTTCACTATAATTTTGCAAGAAAACGGCTTACACGGATTATAATGAAAATATGTGACACCAAAATACCCTCGGGTGTCGGTTCTGATGTCGTTGGCTGGAACTATCCCTTTCCAGTAGGGAAACAATGAAAAAGAGAATGGCTTCCTCACAAATTACTCCAGATGAGTAGAGGATCATCTTGAAGGTTTAAAGATTCACACATATATATGGGAATGGTTTTGTGAATCAAAACGGTTTAGAAAACCTTAAAAAGATGAAGTCTTATTCTGGTCTGTTTTCGCAAAATTTTGAGATTCCAGAAATACTTAAAAATCGTGTAGAAGGTGAACAGGTATTTATATGAAAATCGAGGCGGTGGCTCGTTCGAACGAGATAGCCATGTCACTCGAACGAAGGACAGATGTCATTCGAACGAGATCGTGCGATATGCCTATCTCGCGCGAACGACAGTCAAAGTCATTTGAGCGAGCTCGTCATTCAAGGCACTTCACTTCTACACTTAGAAAAAATTCTTCATTTGATAAAAAATTAATCCAGACTTCAAAAACAATTTTTAAATAAATTCCCAAATATTTATGCAAATATTAAAGCTCCAATAAACCATTTTACCGATAAAGTGTAGTGGAGTAGTGGGAATGAGCTGAGCAGCACGTCGCATGTAGCATGATGCATGTGAAGATAATGGATACATTAAATTCGGATAAAGGCAGTCGAGGATGATCGTGTTGACGTGTCGAATGTAACGGTATCAGACATACAACAAAAAATTCCTAGATTCTACCCCGGACATTTATAAAATTATGTCCTTACAAATCTCCCCCTATTTCTATGCCAGTACATACATAAAAAAATCCTAATTATGCAATCAAATGACATACAAGATAATATCCCCATTAAACCCTTGAATTGAGAATACTAAATGACATGTCTTTCAAATCTACAGCTCTTCAGAAACTTCCAAAGCTTTTCTCATCAGGGTGTGTAATCAAATAATGAGAAATATTGTACCTACACACATGAGATAAAAAAAAATACCCATGACAAGCAACAATTTGAAATATAATGATATGCAAAAATTGATGATCAATTAAGCTTAAGCAAATCATTCATAAATCAACCAAACATCAAAACAATTCTCCCCCATAATTCTTCTCCTCCTTTTTATGATGTCCCCAAATAGACAGATATGAGAAGCATAAATGACTGCACAGGGAGAATGACACACGAGAATAAACTGCTCTTTTTTTGAATTTTTCAAAAAAAAAATTTACACATAATATACAACAAATAATCGCACCATGAAAGAACACAAAAACAACCAAGTCGATGATAGCGTAAATGAAGGGGTGTGATCAAATTCGATAGGAAAATCAATGCATACAAACATGACATATGTGCACGATGAATATCGGATACTCCTACCGAATGAACTCAAAATCTTCCTTTGTTCTAAAAAGATGGTAATATGAGACATTGACTCAATCAAATCAACAAATCGAAGCTCAATGTGATTTCCACATCAATAACGTCCAAAACTATTTCATGTTTTTCAGGACTTTTAAGGAAGTGCAAACCCGTTTATATTCTCCAACCAAACTCCCTAAGATTTATATTTTGTATATAGGCGATCTAAATTATCAAACTTTGGAGAATTGAAGGTGAAACCTACTGGCCCATATATGGCATATATTTCTTTTTATTGCCTTTAATTTTTTTCGGGCTCTTTTAACCTCTTTGGACCCCAGATAATAAAATTCCTCAATTTTTTAGGTCCTTTTTAACGGTGGCTTAGAATTGCAAAGGCTAAATGAACCTTTCGCAGCCCTTCCCCATTTTCAAATAAACATATAGTCTCACCAAAACGGTTTTTACATGCATTCCAATCTTGTCAAGTTTTATCGCATATGATTAGTTGTATAGACAGAATTGAAATGAAAACACTCAAGCCAATATGTGATAGACAAGTACAATAATCCAATAAAGCCGTGCATGTGTGCAATAAAGGAGATAGGAGTCAAACATGTAGAAAGATATCACTAATCACATCTCAAAGACTCCAATCAATGTAAAGCACATGGATGAAATGATGTAGCGTCTCAAATCTCTATCAAACAGTCACATGGATAAATGGAATGAAATTGTGACTCGGCTATCTTAAATGCTCATCCGGTGCAAATAAAATATAAAAATATTTTTGAGCTTTTCTAAAAGTTTTATAAAAGAAAATCTTTTTGGTTTTTTCAAAAAATAATACAAATTAATGATACATATAAAACAAACTAGCAATAGGAAGCATATGATATGAACATGAAAAAGCATCCTATCCTAGACACGGACCAACCCCTCAGTCAACTGTGAAAATCCCCAAAGACTTCCTAAGACTCTCAAATCTAAGGGAATCTAAAGGCTTCGTGAAGATATCGGCTAACTGACGGTCGGTGGGTACAAAACTCAGGGATACGACTTTCTCCTCAACTAACTGACGTATAAAGTGCTCGCATATCCTGATGTGCTTTGTGCACGAATGGTGGACTGGATTACGGGATATGTGTATCGCACTCGTGTTATCACAGGAAATAGTCATGGTGTCTTGTGAAATCCCATAATCCTCCAACATTTTCTTCATCCACAAGAGTTGCGTGTAACAACTCCCGGCGACGATGTACTCAGCCTCTGCGGTGGACAAAGAGATGGAATTTTTCTTCTTGCTCAACCATGAGACAAGAGCAGAACCAAAATAGAAAAACACACCAGAAGTTCTTCTATAACCATTTACATCCCCGGCCCAATCGGCATCCGAATAAGTGGACAAACGGTCATCAGTATCAAAGGAATACCAAATACCGTATGAGAGAGTCCCACTCACGTATTTGATAATACATTTTAGATCAAGTAAGTGTGACTCTTTTGGGGATGCATGATATCGCGCACAGACTCCAACACTAAAGGCTATGTCAGGACGACTGGCAGTCAAGTAGAGAGGACTGCCTATCATACTTTGATATACGGTTTGCTCTATGTCCTTGCCTGAAGTGTCCTTACTAATCTTGGTAGTGGTACTCATAGGTGTACGTGCATGCTTAGCGGAGTCTAACCCAAACTTCTTCACTAGGTCCCTAGCATAATTAGATTGGGAGATGAACATCCCATCCTCTAGCTGACGAACCTGGAGACCAAGGAAGAAAGTAAACTCACCAACCATGCTCATCTCAAACTCACTTTTCATCTCCTCCTCCAAGTGATGAGCATGTTAGGAGCAGGTGGATCCAAAGACTATGTCATCCATATAGACCTGGGCAACTAAAATAGCACCGACATCTCTCTTGACAAACAACGTCATATCAACTCCCCCTCTCTTGAAGCCACGGTCTAAGAGATAGGAAGTAAGCCACTCGTACCAAGCACGTGGTGCTTGCTTCAAACCATACAAGGCTTTCCTCAGATAATAGACGTGCTCCGGGTGCTTAGGGTCTTCAAACCCTTTCAGTTATTCCACATAAACCTCCTCCTGTAGAATGCCATTTAGAAAAGCACTCTTGACATCCATCTGATATAACTTGAAGCGCAGATGACATGCGATGGCGAGTAGTAAGTGGACGGACTCAATCCTCGCAACAGGAGCAAATGTCTCCCCAAAGTCTACACCTTCTATCTGTGTGTAGCCTTGAGCTACCAACCTAGCCTTGTTTCTAATTATGGTGCCATTTTCATCCATTTTATTCTTGAAAATCTATCTGGTACCTATCACATTAGTCTCACTAGGTCGGGGGACAAGTTTACAGACATTGTTCTTTTTAAACTGAAGCAACTCATCCTGCATAGCAGATATCCAGTGTTCATTCTTGAGTGCTTCTTTGTGATTTTTGGGCTCGACTTTGGACGTGTAGCAAAAATAGTTAACAACGTTCTCGAGCTGAGCACGAGTCTGGACCCCTAGAGTGGGATCACCAATAATGGCAGAAGGGTCATGACTCTTGAAAACGCAAGCAGGTGTGTCCCCTAACACAGGAGTAGGGTCCACAGAGTTTGGGTGAGGTACAAGTAAATTACTTCCAGAAACATCCTCATCCTCACACTGAAGGCTAGAATCAATAAATGCCGAAGGTTCATCATCTTACACGGTTACGTTTATTGACTCCATAACCTTAGAGCTCTCCAGGTTAAAAACTCGGTATGCTCCACTATTCGATGAATAGCCTAATAGTATTCCCTCGTCGCTTCGAGAGTCAAACTTTCCTAATTGCTCTCTATCCCGTAGGATGTAGCATTTACTCCCAAAAACACAAAAGTATGCAAGGTTGGGTTTCTTGCCAGTCCACAATTCATAAGGTGTCTTAAGTGTGTGTAGACGCAGGTAAACCCTATTCACCGTGTGGCATGCAGTGACACTGCCTCTGCCCAAAATCTCCTAAAAACCTTACGACCTAGAAGCATAGATCTAGCCATTTCATGGATCGTCCTATTACTTCTCTCAATAATCCCATTTTGCTGAGGAGTCTTCACAGCAGAAAACTCATATTTGATCCCAATGCTATCACAGTAAAGATCTAGCTTTGCTTCCTTAAATTCAGTGTCGTTGTCACTACGTATCCTGTTAATAGTGACTCCGTGTTGATTTTGCAGAACACGGCACTTGGTCGTTAAAAACTCCACAGCATCGGATTTCTCCCTCAGAAAACCTACAATCGAGTATCTAGAGAAATCATCCACCATCACAAGGATATACCTCTTACCACCCAGACTCTCAGTACGAGTAGGACCCATAAGATCCATGTGAAGAAGCTCAAGTACACGAGATATGGTAATGGAATGTAACTTCCTATGGGGGCTACGAATTTATTTTCCCAACTGACAGGGTCCACAAACCGTCGAAGTTGGCTTTCCAAGTGATGGTAAGCCACGTACTAGGTCCTTTTTATCTAAACGAGCTAAATCTCTAATGTTCACGTGACCTAGACGTTGGTGCCACAGATCCATGGGAGTGATCATGGTGCTGTTGCAGATAAGTGAGGACATGGGCTCAGTCCCGTAGCAATTATCCTCTGTCCTCACCCCTCACACTAAAAGTTTACCAGCTTGATTATATACATTACAAGCGTCCCGGTCAAACTTTATGGCAAAGTCAGCGTCGCACAGCTGGCCAATGCTCAGAAGGTTTGCTTTCAAACCTTTGACGTACTAAACATTCTCTAGCTTAGAAAATCCTGGTAACTCTACAGTACCAAGTCCTATAATGCTAGACTTGCTCCCATCTCCAAAGGTGACTCTACCATCCTTATACTCCTCAAGATAAGTAAAAAATGAGGCATCACCTGTCATATATCTGGAGCACCCACTATCAAAATACCACTGTGAGGTATTACGTGCTTTGAGAGCGACATGAACAACAAGGGCCTTTTTATCTTTCTTAGGTACCCAAGAAGTGGTGACCTTTTATTTACCCTTGTTTTTGTTTGTTTTAGCCGGAATGTGAGAAGCATTAACTGACGGCAAAGACATCCGTCGAAATTCCTCCATCAAACTCTGTGATGTGGCAGTTAAAAACTCAACTCGTTCTCTCAGACTGGAAAAATCATCAGTATGTTGTGGTGGAGCAGTCGTAGTCGTGTCCAACCCATACTATAGAAAAACTCCCTGAGGTGGACTTTTCTTTTGCAATATGTACAAAAGAACACAGTTTTAGGCGGACCTTGGTTTGCTTTTCTTGGTCGAACTCTCCTTCGAGGTTTTTGACGATGGCCATAAGGAGTCGTAGTAAACTCAGGAACTGGTCTACGTGCAATTTGGGACATGGAGGCACCATCCTAACCTATTCCATGCCTGTCACCAAAACCTAAAGCGGGGTCGAGGATCATATTTCCCATCTTTCCAGATTTGTCCTCGATTTGTACCTTGACTTCTCGTGCTTTCTCCAGATCATGAGTAAGCTGGGCTAAAAGGGCTTCAAGTTATCTTTCGAGTATGCATGGAGGAATGGAGCTCACTCGTAAGACTAGCCACTTGTTTAGTTAAGTCCCCTCTCTCTTTCTCAAAACAACTCTCACTCTCTCTAAACAAACTCTCTTTCTCAACACAGGCAGACTCTCTCTCTCTCTTAAGGTACTGTAGGTGGAGGACTCTCTCTCTCTTTTCTTAAATCTTCCTCTAAATCGGTGATCCTAAGAACTAATGCTTTGTTACTCTTTTTAGTTTTAAATGACTCAAAATATAACTAAGCGTAGGCGCGTTGAAGATCACTCTCGCTTTCGCTTACATCATCCTCCCCCTCCCTCACATCGCTCTCACTGTCGAGGTGTCCCTATGAAGCAGCATCCTCATCGTTGTGAGGAGCACTAGAAGTACTCACATGACTATCCATGAATGCAGTGAAGTTACACTCATGCAGTGACTCATCTCCATAATCTACTGACTCGACCTCACTGTCGTCACTAAGGGTAGCATTAAGGACAGCTTTGCCCTTTTCTCTGTTCCGCCTAGTAGCACACTCAAAAGCTCTATGACTCCTACCGTCACACTCAAAGCATCTCTCACTTTCTTTCTTGGGAGGTTCTTTAAAATCTTTTTCAAACTTATTTTTCTTAAACTTCTTTTTATCTTTAAAATTACCATTTTTCTTGAATTTGAGAATTCTTTCGAAATTTTTAGCAAATAGGGCCAAATCATCTAAGTCAAAATCACACTCAGAATCAGACGTATCTGTCTCTCTTTTTCTAGATGACTCTCCCCTCTTTGTTGACAACCCTTCACTCTTTCTTTCCTGGGCATTAAGTGCAATTCTCTTATCTTTAGACTTGACAGATTTAGGAAGCATATCAATTTCATACGTTTGCAAGTCTCCAACAAGTTCCTCCAATTTAAGCGTATTTAAATTACCCATAACATTTAACACAGTGACTTTGGGGATAAAACTCTTAGGCAAAGATCTAAGAATATTTTTAACAACTCTAGCATTAGGAATGTGTTCATCAAGATTAAAGCTAGTGTAAACAATATCAAACAGTCTAGCATAAAATTCATCAAAACATTCAGATTCAAGCATGGTGATTGTTTCAAATTGAGTTGTTAAATTTTGCAGTTTAGACTCTTTCACAGCATTAGTTCCTTCATGGGTAAGTTGCAAAACATCTCATGCCTCTTTTGACGAGGTGCACGTCATTATGCATTTGAACTCATCAGGTGTGACAGACCCAGAAATAGAACTTAAACCCTTAGAATTAAAAGATGACCATTTAAATTCTTCTTCAGTCCATGTAGTAACAGGTTTTAAATTGGTCACGTTTTCAAGAGTGACGGAGGGAGGTGTCCACCCTCTTTCAACCAAAATCCAGACACGTTCATCAATGACTTTTAATGCAGATCACATGCTGGCTTTCCAGTATGCATAGTTTGTCCTGTCAAAAACTAGCATTGTATTATATAACTTCTCCATTATGAACACACTCATTTTCAAAAATTAATTTTTCAGAAAATTGATATCTTAGAAAAATTTTGCGAAAAATTACACGATAAAGTTGTGTAATTGGCTCTGATACCAATTTGAGAAGAGTGCGCTTGCATTCAAATAAGGAAGTTATTTAATTAAACTCATTTTTTATCAATTAAGTCCTAAACATACATCTAGGTTTGATTGATGATGGTAAAATCAAACAAGAACATTCAAACTCACACAAATGAGGAAAAATCCCCCAAAGGGGCAAAATCTTTTATTTTCACTATAATTTTGTAAGAAAACGGCTTACACGGATTATAATGAAAATATGTGACACCGAAATACCCTCGGGTGTCGGTTCTGATGTCGTCGTCTAGAACTATCCCTTTCTGGTAGGGTAACAATGAAGACGAGAACGGCTTCCTCACAAATTACTCCAGATGAGTAGATGATCCTCTTGAAGGTTTAAAGATTCACACACATATAAGGGAATGGTTTTGTGAATCAAAAAGGTTTAGAAAACCTTAAAAATATGAAGTATTATTCTAGTATGTTTTCACAGAATTTTGAGATTGCAGAAAGACTTAAAAATCGTGTAGAAGGTGAACATGTATTTATACGAAAATCGAGGCGGTGGCTCATTCGAACGTGATAGCCATGTCGCTCGAACGAAGGACAGATGTCGTTCGAATGAGATCGCGCGACATACCTATCTCGCACGAACGACAGTCAAAGTCGTTTGAGCGATCTCGTCGTTCAAGGCACTTCGCTTCTACACTTAGAAAAAATTCTGCATTTGATAAAAAATTAATCCAGACTTCAAAAATAATTTTAAAAAAATTTCCCAAATATTTATGCAAATATTGAAACTCCAATAAACCATTTTATCGATATAGTGTAGTGGAGTAGTGGGAATGAGCTGAGAAGCACGTCGTATGTAGCTTGATGCACGTGAAGATAATGGATGCATTGAATTAGGATAAAGGCCGTCGAGGATGATCGTGTTGACGTGCCGAATGTAACGGTTTCAAACATACAAACTGTGATCTAGGAGAAAACAAAAAATTCCTAGATTCTACCCCGGATATTTATAAAATTATGTCCTTACATCATCATTAAGATACTCCAAGCTTTTTACAAAAGAAGATGGATTTTAACTTCAAAAATCCCAGTAAATGGGTCAAACATACATTTCATTTTAGAAATTCATAATACTTGAAAAATATAATTTTTAAGACATAAGGGACATTTTTTTTTCTTCAAATTCAAACGATGTCCAACATTAATAAAATCTTTATTTTTCAAAAAATCTTGGAGTATTATTTCACCAAAATATTTTAGGAAGTTAAATATCATTTTAAAACATTTTTGTTTCATAAAATGTTTAACTTCAAACATCTAGAAATACCATTTTCACAAAAGGCCCAAATTTAGTTTCTTTTACGAAAAACTTTGAAATACTCTTCATAATTTAATTCTAATCAAAATAACATTTTTATTCCATAAAAATATTAAATGCCAAACTACTTGAAACACATCATATTATTCATATGCATCCTACTCTTATAATATAACAACAAGACTACTAATATGCAAACTAGAGTCTTAATACTAAGAGCAGAGTCTTTCCACCTGAAATGAAGCTTCAACAATGAAAGGCGTGAAATGTCTACGAAGATGGCAACCTCCCACCTCCTAAGGTGACCTTAGAGAGGCTTCCTAGATCCATCAAGCTTGACTCCATGAAATCTCCATCAAAAAACCTCTTCAAGCTACTTAAATCTTCCACCTTCATCTTCTCCAAAGCCCCTAACAAAACCTCCAAAATTCGTAAATATGACCAACAATGGTAGAAATTTGTATTTAGAGCTTGGATATTATGGAAGACTTGAAAAATATGGTGGTATAAGGTGGAAGAATGGTGGTGGCATGGTGGTTTGTGGTAGAGAGAGGTGGAGAAAGGCATAAAAATCACCCATCCCTCCTCTCTCCTTCCAACTCTCAATCCCCAAACAAACCTAAAAAGGCCTTATAAAACACCCCCAAACCTTAACAATCCCGTTTCTTCCCATCTCGGCTTACTAGATTTTGAAAAATCAACAATCGAAGGGCCAAAAATGTGACAGCACACAAGGGCGACTCGATTCAAAGATTTCAGTCATGCTCATTCCAATGAGAGTGGTCTCTCGTTCTAACTGTGCTTCGAACGACCTTCAGACGAGACTTGACCTGTATGCAGACATGTCTCATTAGATCCTCATTTGATCCTCATTTATAATGACTTGTGATTCTCTTTCGAACGACTCTAAACTCGTTTGACTGACTCTTCTTTAATTTCTCCCAAAACTTCCAACAATCATTATCAGGCCCCCAAAAATAGTCAGATAAGAATACGAACCCAATCAACATGATCTAAATCCCAAGGTTCACAAATTACTACAATTTATGTGAGAAAATAATAAAATATTAGGGCGGGGTATTACCTATATAGATTTGGGGAGGATAATACACTAGAAGATTCAAGATTACAGAAGATTTAGCAAGGTTTTTTAGATCCAAAACCAGGTGGCTTCATCGCCTATAAATACTTTTCTCCACATCGATTCACAACTAGATTCACAAAGGTATTGTATTATGAACCCTAGGTTTGTTCTTCAAACCTAGTTTTTGTTTTCCCACTTCCTCATGTTTGATTAATCAAACTTTCAAGGTTGAAAATTTTATTCCGCATATATCAAACCCTATTAACTACTCGAGTCCTTAAGAATTTGAAACCTAACTTATCTCATGTCTATTTAATTATGTGCTTAATAATTTTCCAAACCAAGAGTGAGAGTTCAAGGAAAATCTTTTTTCTAATCAATATCATTTCAATATTTGAAAGCATATTTTTCACACCTCTTCTTTAAGTTCTTCAATCCATAGCTTTTGATTTTTTCTTTTCGAGAAATATTTAGATATTTATATACCCATTTTTGTGTTTAAATTATTTCTAAAATGTTTGTTCTCAAGTATATATTCTCTACTTTTGCGTGAGATGTAGAGCATCATACCCTTGTAATACACTTACATAAAATTTTAGGATTCCCTCATAATCCTAGGTCTAGACTTTGCGGTTTCTTAAAGGGTCCATTTATAGAACAATGTTTCTTCAACTTTAAAGAAGACTTTTACGAGCAAGAGGAGTTAAAGACATTGGTCATGGGCCAAAACCGATGGTGATTGTGTTGCATTCTTCAGTTGTCGGTGCTTTCTTAGGAAGATATGGGGTGAAACAGTGTTGTGAAATTTGTTTAAATGTCTCATAGTTTCCTTTTGTAAAACTCTACCATATTATATTTGTCATTGATTTCAGTCCGAGGTTTTACTTGTTTGTGGGTTTTCCCCTCGTACAACCAAATTTGTCACACATTTTGAAATCATTGTCTTAATTAAAGAAATTAAACTTGGATTCTAAATCATAGTAAAATATTTTATCACACTGACTTTTGGGAAATTTAACTGTTTTGTGATAGCAAATTATTCCTCCTTTTTCTTGAATTAGATGAATTAGTTTTTATTTGGGCAATTACCGTCAAGAGGTACACTCTTCACTAGTATCAGAGAGAGTTTCCAACGTTTTAGATATTATAACTTATACTAGATCCTTTTCACGTGCATTGGATGGAAGTTCAACCCTAAGGCCTCCTCCATTTAATGGTAAAAATTATTCCCACTAGAAATCTCGTGTGTTTTCATACTTGATATCCATCGGTGATAGCATTTGGAATAGTGTTTTTTGGATGGAAATGTCCCATCATCGTTGTCAATGATGTCCCTCTAAAAACATTAGATAAAGTTCGGACTATAATGATTTTAAGGAGAGTAGGTGGAATATTAAAGGTCATAATTCCATTTTTTTCCCAAACTGGCTTAAGACATATATCTACTTGTATGACATCTAAGGAGGCATGGGAAATCTTACAAATGACCTACGAAGGAACCTCGACAATAAAGCACTCCAACCTTCAATAGTTGACCACCCTTTTTGAACATCTCACCATGAAGGAGAAAAAAACTTTTGAAGATTTCAATGTCGAGTTGAACGACATAGTAACATATACATTTTCTTTAAGTAAGACTATAAAATAGGATATAATCATCAACAAAATCCTACAGTCACTCCTAAGTAGGTTTCATGGCAAGGAAGATGCCATCGACAAAGTTAGAGATCTACTAAAAATATCGATGCGTGTTGATAGCAAATTTGTTGTATCACCAAGGAATTCCTCCTAAAGACAAAAATCTAGCTTCTAAGGCTCATAAGGAATGTCCTAGTTTGAGTACACTTGATGTTAGTGATGAGGATATGGCCTTCATTACTAAAACGTTTGTTAAGACTTGGCAAAAGCTATTTCAGTCCAAAGTCACTCAAAAATATTATTGTTGATGTAAAAAATTAGATTACTCTAATAATTCAATCACAGATAAATAAATGAGACAAAGAATTTTAAAGTGGTTCAGCCTTATATGAATGGCCTACGTCCACTGTTATGTTATTGCTGAGTGTTTAGGGAATTCTCGATTACAAGCTCTATCAAGAAATTCCGGTCCCTTTGAATGAGGGTAATACAATGTATTTATAGCCTTAAGGCTATAATCTGAAAGGGTGATACATTAAATGATATTCATATGAAAGGGTAATTCATTTAATGCTCTTCAAGCGTGTGTGTCAAGATGATAAGCATTCAATGAATAGTTGAACTGTTGATTATTTGGCAATCAATGTTGTGGTCGAGATGCAGCTCGAACCGCCTTAGTTGCTCGTCGTTCAAGAGTTCCTCAGAGAGCTGGAGTTCCTCGAAGAGTTGGAGTTCCTCGGAGTACACCTGTTTCTCGGAGTGAGTATGACTAGGTCGGGGGAATGAACTTCCTCGTTGCTATTGTGCCACGTAGATTGACACGTGTCTTCTTATTATTCGTCCATATCAGCATACTAATTTTGGTATCAACAGAAGCCCCCAATGTTTCATATTTCGAACTTTGAGGAGTATGGAACATTCTTTCTCGGTATATGGAAATATTAAATGACCTTCCTGGGTTTTAGGAGCATTTTCTTCGTATTTGAATTTCCTTCCAAATTCGCAGAATCAGCCTTTTTGCATTTTTATAAGCGCTTCGATCTTCGTGCACTTTTTGTCCTTTTAGCCGCCGGTAGCGTAATAGTTTCCTTTTTGTAATCATTTCCTTCGCCGTTTCCCAAGGCAAAGTATTTAAACTTCATAGACAATATCACCGTCTTCTACCTTTTCCAATTTCTGCTTTCGAGTTTTCCATAGTCTTTCTTTCTCTTGTGCGTTCATCCTTGTTTTCGTTCGTTGTCAACAGATCTCCCTTTTTCCTGTAAGATCTTCTTCCTTCTTCTTCATTTCTTTTATTCACCATGGTTTATATTATTGAATCTCTTGAGAAATTCCATTCTGATTTCTCTATTCCATCTTGGGTAACTGTGGAGGATCTTTCTGAGCCTTCAAATTATTTTAACTTGGCTGAGGGACATTGGTTCCCCAGCCTCTTTATTACTGAATGTGGATTTTCTTTTCCACCAAACCCTTTGTGCGTACTTCGATGTTGTTCCTGCAAAAATAGCCCCCAATACATGGAGAATAGTTAATGGGGTGCATAGGTTAAATCAAACTCATGGAACTCGTATAGGAATTCCTGAGATTATGTACTGTTATAGATGGGCTGTTCTAGACAATGTTTTTTATTTAAAAACTAGATTTTTGAATAGGGCCTTAGTAGTCAATCTCCCTGATGCTAATAGAGATTATTTTGAACATGGGGTAGTTATCAAAAATTGGCAACATACCCCTTTGGTTGGAGACGAAGTATATGAAGGTCCCAAATGCCCTCCATATGGCAACGGGATAGGTTATTTTCATTTTATTTTATTTCTGAAATTATGATTTCATTATGTTTGAATAAATGCGTGATTGGCATTTCAATATGTATTTGTTTGCAGTTGACAGTAAGAGAAAAATTCCAAAAGAATCAGAAGTTAACATTAAGCATTTGAAACTTATCTGGAAGTTGCATCAGAAGGTTGCAGACGAGCACGTCAGGTCTGCTTCATACTTGTTGCAGTACAGGAGCTATACATCATCCTTTACTGCTCGTCATGTGGTCAGCATTAGTGAACCATTGCCAGCTTCTGAGGACTCTTCTCCAGAATCTCACATTCCTCTAAGTCAGAAAATGGGCAAGAGGAGAGTTCCTGCTATCTTTGAGGAGACTACCTCTACTGGAGAGGGTAAAAGAAACAAAACAGATGTCCAAAAGGGGATAAAGAAAGTAGATGCTGCCCCTTCTGTTGCTCCTCAGAAGGCTGCCAAGAAGCCCCCAGTGGCTCCGAGCAAGAAAAATGCACCTGTGGAAGTGATCACCATTTCCCCAACCAAAAGTTCTTCTTTGGTTGAGACTGTTGAAGTGCCATTGAGGAGACTGAAGAAGTCCTCCTCGGTTAGTTTTTCTGAAACCATTCCCCAGCTCCAAGCTAGTGGAGCTGGTGTTCCAACCATTATTCCTCCGAGTTCTGCAATGAGCACGGTAAAGACTTGGACCATTCCTGAAGTCCAAGGAATTGAGGAGAACATGTCTAGGGATATGCTGACATCCCTGGCTACTCGTCACATTGCTTCAGTAAGTTTCTCTTATTCTGAACTTTCTTTCTTTTCATCAATAAATGTATCTCTGCAATGACTTATCATTATTTTCTTCTTTTTTCAGCTGGTGAGTTGCTTTAACACCATAGTGAAGAAAGATGAAGCGATCAAGGCTTCTAGCTCCTCGTCTGGAGTATAGGATGCTTTACAGGGCTTGGCCCAATCTTTGAAGGATTCTCGTCAAAAGTATGACGAGGATAGGGGTGAATGGGAGAAAAAGTTGGCTGCATCTGAGGCCGAGAAGGTGCATTTGGGAAATAAGGTGAAAAACTTGGAGAGAGAGAATAAAAAATATGTCGAGAATCTCAGAAGCTTTGGGGAGCTTGAAAATAAGTTGAAATCGGCTGAGGAAGAGTTAATCCTTCTGCGAGAAGTAAATCGCCAGAAGGAGGAGGTGGAGGCCAAGTTGAAAGCCTCCGAGGATCTTCTATCCGAGAAGCTCTCCTCGGAGAAAATGAAAAGAAAAGTGGCTGTGAAAAAATCTTTTCGTACCGGTTGGGATAAAGGATGGGACAGGGGGGTAGCAGCCATGATGACACAGGTGCAGTATGGGAGTTTGAAATACTTCCGAGATGGTTGGGTTGCTGCCCTGCAAGAATTGAAGGTTAGCAAGGACTCTGAGCTATTTCAACAACATCTTCCCGGCCTCCCTCCTACAATTGAAGATGACGAAGAAGACGAAGCTGCATCCGAGGAGTCTTCAATGACAGTGGGTGATCAAGTCCTTGCTTCCCAATCTATTCAGACAGTTATCGAGGAGATTTCATCTTTGCCTGCCCCTCCTGAACAAATTTCAACTCCAGCCGACCAAATTATTGTTTCCACCGAGCAACCGAGCTCCTCGTCCCAGCCTCCCGAGAAAGTCTTGGGAGATAAGGAAAAGGTGTGAAGTTGTTCGGTATTCTCTTTCTGTTTTTCTTTTACTTGTACTCTGTATTCTGAACGTTGTACTCCTTTTGATGATGTAATAAAAATCACCTTTTTGTTCCTCGTTGTTGATGTTCTATCTGCTTCTTTTATTAACTCTTGCCTTCTCTTCTTTACTAGTTTATGCCTAGAATGGAATTACTATCTGCCAATGATACAAAGCTGATGCAGCAGTGTAATGAATATTATAAGGCTGGTCATACAGAACTAAGTGCATCGGAAGTTGCCGACATCCTTGGCCATGGTGCTTCAGAGCAGGCAGTGGAAGCTTATCAGTACTTGAAATATTTACTTGACCGAGCTGTGGCCAATAATGTGGCGTACTACGAGATGATCGAAGAGCTTCAATGTACTCTAGAAGATCTTCAGAATCAGTACAAGGAATCATCTGCCCTGTTGCATGAGGGTTATGAGAAAAAGTACCAGCAGATTTCTGCCGAGAAGGGCTACGAGAAGGGCTACGAGAAGCTCTTTGTTGGATATGATGTTAGGGAGAGAACCCTAAAGGGTGAAGTTGAAGCATGTAGACAGATTGCTGAGCTACTGGAGCAAGAGAATAATAATTTGCAGAAAGAGCTAGCACAATATAAGTCTGCAGCTTCTTCTTCAACAGCTGTAATCCCAGTGACCGACGAGGGATTTTCATTCTTAGAGGTTGAGAATGCCAAATTAAGGCAAGAGTTGGATACCTTGAAAAGGTCTGGTACTTCTACTGCTACTCGGGGGCGAGGAAGAGGTTCTCATGGACGAAGAAGAGTTGCACAGAATGTTATCGAGGAACAAAGTACTCCACCTGCTCGGGGTCGATCAAGAGTTCTTCGTCGTATGGTTGATGAAGCGCATACTCAATCAGCGTTGGAAAATCAAGCATTCCAATTGATGGCAAAAGATCAAGCCTTGTCTGAACTGTCCAAGAAAGTTAGAGAATTGGAACCACAAATCTATGCAAAGGAATCAGCGTTGAAGACTAAGGAACTTTTCATCCAGAGTCTTCATGAGAATCTTTAAAGGTTAACATTTCAAATCCACAAACAGCCCAGGGAGTTCTGGATGGCTGAATACAATGAGGCACTATTCCATTTAGATGCTCGTATCTAGAATGCCAATAATGAGGGCTACAAACAAGGCTGGATGAATGCCTTATGTGTGTTAAAACTCGAACAGGGACATTATTTGTGGGATTATTATGATCCTGGGTTACTTGAATTGCCTGTGCCACCATTCAATTTGGACATGGAATGGATCCCAGCTCGTGCCATTCCTCGGAGCTTACTTGCGAATTACCTCGGTGACTACAGTTTACATTCTCAGTTTGAGGTATCTCGTCCCGAGCATCTTCTGGATCGACCTTCTGTCATGAACGTTCGGATGCTGAAGGACTTGAACTTCATTAATTCTCCTCAGACTTTAAATGATCCGCCTGCTGGCGAGGAACCTGTATCGAAGGCTGAGGGGAAAAACCAATAGAATAAGAAATTCTTTTGTAACAGTTAGTATACATATCCATTTAGTTATCAATGTAACTTGTAATTTATTTTGAATTTTAATGAAAGACTTTCATTTTTATTTGCAAATCTGTATTGCTATTGTCTTGTATTTGTCAAACACTTTATATTTGTGCTTACATAACAATATTGTGTGGTTCATCGACCAACTTAGTAATAAAAAGTTACAAGTATCAGAAATGTTGCTCGATCACTTAATAATAAAGTAATGAGCATAAAAATATTGAAAGTTATTCCAACCAACCAAGGTTGTAAAAATAAGCTTGTCGACCAATTAAAGTTAGTGAGATTTTATCCCCGATTAACCATACTTGGTAAATTTTTGTCTTTTTCATAAAATGTGCCCGACCAACCAAGGTCGATGAATTTTCCTCGTCGACCAACTACAGTTAGTGGGTTTTTATCCCCGACCAACCATACTTGGTTCAGTTTGGAATATTTTGTTCTACGAGGAACTTTTGTATTTTCTGTGATAATCTTACTTCCCGACCAACATAAGTTGGCATTTGAGAGCATATCTTGTTTCCACTAACTCTTTTACCAACCGGAGTTGGTCTGAGCTAATGTACGCCTCCTAACCAAAGGAGTATGGGGTGTTCTCGCCCTTTTACCAACCGGAGTTGGTTTGGGTTCGAACTATCGTGTTCTCGCTCTTTTACCAACCGGAGTTGGTCTGAGTTCGAACTATCATGTCCACTAACTCTTTTACCAACCGGATTTGGTCTGAGCTAGTGTACGCTTCCTAACCAAAGGAGTATAGTTTGTTCTCGCCCTTTTACCAACCGGAGTTGGTCTGGGTTCGAACTATCGTGTTCTCGCTCTTTTACCAACCGGAGTTGGTCTGAGTTCGAACTATCATGTACACTAACTCTTTTACCAACCGGAGTTGGTCTGAGCTAGTGTACACCTCCTAACCAAAGGAGTATAGTTTGTTCTCGCCCTTTTACCAACCGGAGTTGGTCTAGGTTCGAACTATCATGTTCTCGCTATTTTACCAACCGGAGTTGGTCTGAGTTCGAACTATCATGTCCACTAACTCTTTTACCAACCGGAGTTAGTCTAAGCTAGTGTACGCCTCCTAACCAAAGGAGTATAGTTTGTTCTCGCCCTTTTACCAACCGGAGTTGATCTGGGTTTGAACTATCGGTGTTGCTTTTATTGCTGAACAGCATAGTGTTGCACACTAGTATTCCCCGAAAAACTTTCAATAAAAGAAAGAAGATGGTGAAATATCATCGTTTTATTCATATTGATGGAACTGCTTTACATTTTACATCACTGATAATACTAGCGTAGGTGTTCAGCATTCCATGCATTCTTAAATTCCTCTCCTTCTAGAGTTGCTATGCGGTAAGTTCCTGGTCGAACAACTTCTGTAACTCGGTAAGGTCCATGCCAGTTTGGTTCCAATTTATTGTGCTTCTGAATGACCTTCTTTAGCACGTAATCTCCTTCTTTTAAGTCGCATTTCTTCACCCTCTTGTTGTAGAATAGAGTTGTTCGTTGTTGGTAAGCAGCATTCCTAATGGCTGCCTCTTCTCTAACCTCCTCGAGCATATTCAAATCCAATCTTCTCATTAAGTCGCTGATTGGGGAATTGAAATTCAGCACTCTGTGTGTTGGAAGACCCAACTCGGCAGGTATTACAGCCTCACTTCCAAACGCCAACATATATGGTGATTCTCCAGTTGCTGCTCGGGGAGTTGTTCGGTAAGCCCACAATACTGACTGTAGCTCATTAATCCAATTAGCCTTAGCCTCACTTAGCCTCTTCTTCAAACCATTTAGCAATGTTATGTTCATCACTTCAGTCTGTCCATTGCTTTGAGGATGGCCTGGTGCTGAATGAATCTTCAAAATGTTTGACTGATGACAATAGGCAGCAAACTCCTCGTTGTCGAATTGTGTTCCATGGTCTGTGATGAAAGCATGAGGGAGACCATATCGGCAGATTATGTTCTTCCAAACGAACTGGTATACCTTCTCGTATGTCATATCAATAAGTGGCTCAGCTTCTACCCACTTAGTAAAATAATCCACTGCAACGACGAGGTACTTGAATCTTCCTCGGGTTGTTGGCAGTGGTCCAAAAAAATCCATTCCCCATATGGCAAATGGCCAAGGGGAAGTTATGGGTGTCAACAATGCTTGTGGACTACGTCGAATGGAAGAAAAACATTGGCATTTATCACATCTTTTGGCATAGGCTATACAATCAGCCCTCATCGTTGGCCAGTAGTACCCTTGCATCATCACTCTTTGTAAAAGTGTCCGACCTGCTACATGTGCTCCACAAGACCCTTCATGGATCTCTTTAATCAATTCCTTCACCTCGGAGGGATGTACACATCTCTGCAAACCTACCATAATTCCTCGTCTATACAAAACACCATTAGTTAGTACATACCGAGCAGCTTTAAACTTCAATTTCTTTGCAGAGAGCTTATCCTCCGGCAATTCTCCCTCCTCAATATATTCCCTGATGGGATCCATCCAAGATGGTCCTAAATCAAGGGTAATAACATTCATCGTCAAGTCTTCATCTATGCCTCGACTTTCTAATACTTCAATTGGTATCGTTCTTCGCATCTCGGTACGAGTAGCTGATGCTAGTCGGGCCAGTGCGTCTGCTTGTGCATTTTCCATTCTTGGTATTCTGATCAACTGAATGGCTTCAAATTCTGCCAACAACTCCATCACCTTTGCATGATACTTGACCATTAATTCTCCTTTAACTGCATATGTTCCCATCATCTGATTCATAATTAATTGAGAGTCACTGAATACCATCACTTATTGCGCTTCCATAATCTTTGCTAAATTAAGACCTGCTATCATGGCCTCATATTCAGCCTCATTATTGGAGGCTTTGAATTGGAATCGCAGGGCATATTCCATGTCAATCTCGTCTGGGGTTGTCAAAACAATCCCTACTCCACAACCTGTTGTGCATGATGACCCATCGATATACAATCTCCATGTAGGTAACTCGTCTTCAAATTTCTTACCTGACAGAGTTCCTCGGTGAAATATCTGTTGTTTTCTTTCATCCTCCCCTGATATTCTTCTCTCCTCGTCGATCATCTCTTCTCGCTCTTTTACCAACCGGAGTTGGTTTGAGCTCGAATTTGATGATCTTTTTACATCCACAAGCCCTTTTACCAACCGGAGTTGGTCTGGACTTGTGTCTGTTGATCCTGTAACGTCCACAGGTTGGTCAGCGAGCAACTTTTATTCCTCGGGAGTATCGGGATATGTAAACTCTGCTATAAAATTTGTTACTGCTTGCCCTTTTAATGATGATATAGGTTCATACACAATATCATATTCACCGAGCTCTATTGCCCAGTACATCAGTCTCCCTGATTTTTCTGGCTTATGAAGGGCTTGTCTTAATGGCATGTCGGTATACACGACGATGGTATGGGCCTGGAAATATGGCCTCATTCTTCTACTTGCCTCAATTAATTCCAATGCCAATTTTTCCAGCTTTGGGTACCTGATCTCTGCACCTCGGAAAGCCTTACTTGTGTAATAAATTGGCTTCTGGACTCCATTCTCCAATCTGATCAATGCCGAGCTCACTGCATTCTCTGATACTTCCAGGTATAAGTACAACTTTTCTCCCATTACTGGCCTGGACAACAGTGGAGGTGCTCCCAAATATTTCTTCAAGTCTTGAAAGGCTTTTTCACATTCATCATTCCACTCGAAAGTTTTTAGAAGTGTTTTGAAGAATGGGAGGCATCTATCAGTTGCTTGGGATACAAATCTGTTGAGCACTGCAACTCGTCCTGTAAGACTCTGCACCTCTTTCTTCGTCGTTGGAGATCGCAACCCTAAAAGAGCTTTGATCTTTTCTGGATTCGCCTCAATGCCTCGCTGGTTGACGATGTACCCGAGGAACATTCCTTCTCGCACTCCAAAGGTGCACTTCGTCGGGTTGAGCTTCATTTGGTATTTATCCAGTTGATCAAAGGTTTGACCTAAGTCAACTAGATGATCAGCATCTTTCTTGCTCTTTGTTAGAATATCATCGACATAAACTTCCATATTGCAACTGACTTGTTCGGTAAAAACCTTGTTCATCAGCCGCTGGTATGTCGCTCCTGCATTTTTCAAACCAAAAGGCATAACATTATAGCAATAAGTTCCCCTAGGGGTAATAAAAGAAGTACTTTCCCTGTCTTCAGGTTTCATTTTGATCTGGTTGTAGCCAGAGTAAGCATCCATGAAGCTGAGCAGCTCGTGTCCCGAGGTGGCGTCCACTAGTTGATCAATTCTGGGCAATGGAAAGTGATCCTTTGGGCATGCCTTGTTGAGATCGGTGAAATCAACACACATTCTCCATTTATTATTTTTCATCTTTACCATCACCACATTGGCTAACCAGTCTGGGTATTTCACATCTTCAATGAATTGGGCTTTCTGGAGCTTGTCGACCTCCTCTTGTATAACTTGATTCTTCTCGAGACTAAATACTCTTCTTCTCTGCTTTACAGGTATGATCTCCTTATTTACATTGAGCTCATGACATAAGAAATTTGGATCTATTCCTGGCATGTCCTCATGACTCCATGCAAAAGTTTTCTTCCTGTTTCTCAAGAAAGTTATCAACTCCTGTTTTATTGAAACATCCAACGACGAACCTATCTGGGTTACTCGTTCAGGGTGCTCGTCGTCCAGAATAACATTTTCTGTAGATTCCACCACCTGTCCTTTTACAAGTTGGGATTCATCTCTGGGATCAAGTGTTTCAATTTATGTACCTTCCTCCACCTGGTAGGTAGTAGTCTTTTTCCTTGACTCTTCAAGCTCCTCTTGCTCGGCAGATGAATAATAGCATTCCCGAGCTACTTTTTGATCACCTTTCACAACTCCTACTCTGAAATTTGTTGGGAATTTTAAGCACTGATGTACTGTAGATGGAACTGCTTCGAACTTCTTCAAACCAACTCTTCCCATGATGATGTTGTAAGCTGACTGCACATTCTTATCCATCACAAAGAAGCGTATTCTCTCTGTTCGACAAGCAGGCCAAGTTCCAATGAATATATCCAACTTGATCGTCCCAAGTGGAAAAACTTTCTCACCAGCAAAACCCAGGAGAGGTCTGTGATAAGGTTCCAATTGAGATAATTTCAAATTTAAACTGTCAAAGCATGAGTAGTACATGATGTCCGCCGAACTACCATTATCTACCAGAACCCTTGAAATCACTACTTCTTTCATCCTCATTTTGATCACCAAAGGTTCGTCGTGAGGATAAAGAACACCTGCAAGGTCGTTTTTTGAAAAACCAATGACCAGCTTCTCTTTGTTTACCTTCCTTGGGCGATTTTCCTCAGCCAAATTTATTCGATGAATGTACGAGCAAGCCTGAGCCTCACCGAGGTAAGCTTTTCTTTCTGCAGTAAGATCTCCTCCTCCTGCATCTCCTCATGTAATGACATTACAATCAAATGACCCAAAGCGTATTGAAAATACCTCTCGTTCTGGTTGCCTTGGTTTCTTGGGAAGATCGGGGTCATCATCTGGATCATCTTCATGGTCTCTCTTCTTTTTCTCCTCTTCTCGACGAGGAGATCTGGACCTCTCTCTAGTTCGGTCATTATTTCTTCTTTCACCTCCCCAATCAACATACTTTGCTAGTTTCCCTCTTCGGATGAGTGTTTCAATCTCGTTCTGAAGAGCTATGCAATTTTTGGTCATATGGCCATGATCCTTATGGAACTCGCAATATTTCTCCCTATTACTCGTGTCAGGGTCTGACCTCAGTTTCTTTGGCCACTTTATTTCCTCGTTATTCTTGATTTCTTCCAAGACATGATTGATACCCATTTTCAAAGGAGTATAATTATCGAATTTCTTCAGGACCTCCCATGACGACTTGTTATTCTTGGAATGCTTGTCACCGCCATTGCCCTTATGCTCTTTCTTCTTAGATTTGTCGCCCTCCTCTTTGGTTTCTTTATCCATATTCTTCTTCGCAGCCATAGCCTCCTCGACATTCATGATTTTGGCCGCTTTTGCCATCAACTCTGACATAGTTGTAGGTGGATCTTTGGCCAAGGTGTAATACAACTTGTTAGGCAACAACCCACTCATCAAGGTGGTGATTGCTGTCTTCTTTTCATAATCTATGACTTCCAGCTTCTCGTTATTGAAACGAGTTATGTAATCTCTAGTACTCTCACCAGATTTTTGTCTAACACTTAACAAGTGTGCTACTCGTTTTACTGGTTTTGCTCCAAAATAGAAATTGCCAATGAATAACTCGGCCAACTGAAAGAAAGTTGAAATCTTACCCCGAGGAAGATTGTTGTACCATATCTGGGCAGATCTGGTAAGAGTTCCTGATAATGCTCTGCATCTCATCTCGTCAGGGACAGCATAGATGTCGGCAGCAGCTTGATACTGCTCTATGTGCAGAACAGGATATGTCTTTCCATCGTATTTGGGGGTCACTACAGGTGCTTTAAACTTTGACGGTGTAGGAAAATCCACAATAGCCTTGACAAAAGGTGTCCCTTGAACAAAAGTTCGTTGTAGAGGATTCTTCGCCTTAGCCATTTCTCCCAATCTATCCTCCAACCGCTGAATGGACCCTTTCCACGCATCATTTCCTTCCTCGGGCCTATTAGTTCGAGCAATTGATTGTTCTGAAGTGGCCTCCTGAGATCTATCTTGACGAGGAACTGGTCGTGATTGTGCTGATCCTTCTCTTAGATCTTACGGTTGTTGAAAACTCCTCGACACGGCTTTAGGTGTACTCCTATTCCTCCTAGGGCCTAATCGACTGAAAGGAGACACCCTGCTCAGTCTTTCCAAGGCACTGGTCCTTTCTGGAGAAAGAGTAATACGTTGCTCAGTATCTGTGGCCCGTATTGATGAAGTTTTCCCAGGTTGATAAGAGAAATCATCAGATTCCTCATTTCGATACGCATCTGTGCGCCTGGATCATGAAGAAGGTAAATAGGTTTGCCTCTGACCACTTCGTTGTCCCGAATGTGCAGGTGCACCGCCATGAAGGGTTTGTATGAGTTGCCGCATTGTCTCTTGCATGGCGGTTTGTCCTTGAGCCAGATTTGTCATAATTCCCTCCAGATCTGGAGGTGCAGAAGGATTTGGAAGATTTCCAGCATTTCCAGCGTTTCGATTGCTAGATTCCGGATTATCTGCCATTGATGATGAATGATTTTTGGTGAAAAACGATAACAACAGTCTTTCCCACAGACGGCACCAATCTGTTGATGTAAAAAATTAGATTACTCTAATAATTCAATCACAGGTAAATAAATGAGACAAAGAATTTTAAAGTGGTTCAGCCTTATATGAATGGCCTACGTCCACTGTTATGTTATTGCTGAGTGTTTAGGGAATTCTCGATTACAAGCTCTATCAAGAAATTCTGGTCCCTTTGAATGAGGATAATACAATGTATTTATAGCCTTGAGGCTATAATCTGAAAGGGTGATACATTAAATGATATTCATATGAAAGGGTAATTCATTTAATGCTCTTCAAGCGTGTGTGTCAAGATGATAAGCATTTAATGAATAGTTGAACTGTTGATTATCTGGAAATCAATGTTGTGGTCGAGATGCAGCTCGAACCGCCTTAGTTGCTCGTCGTTCAAGAGTTCCTCGGAGAGCTGGAGTTCCTCGGAGAGTTGGAGTTCCTCGGAGTACACCTGTTGCTTGGAGTGAGTATGACTAGGTCGGGGGAATGAACTTCCTCATTGCTATTGTGCCAAGTAGATTGACACGTGTCTTCTTATTATTCGTCCATATCAGCATACTAATTTTGGTATCAACAATTATACTACTAAATTGGAAGTTGGTCAAAGCAGTGAAGAAGATAAGGTTTATTCTCCAAAATCCAGTACATGTTTCAGTTCTGGTGGCCGAGGATATATTTCTAACAAATGCCCATCGTATTTGAGTCAAGGTGTGGAAATAATCCTTATCAAGACACTTTTGGTGATGATAACTCGGACTCGGAGATGACTCTTAATAAAATGTGTATTCTGCTTTTATGGTAGAAGAGAAGATTAACAAGTTAGACGATTTAGAGGATTTGTTGTTCCTTGTCCAGTTATTGGAGAAATGGTTACTTCCAACTCCTGTTTGATTACTATTGAGGAAGAGGAAGATGATCTTCAAACCTAATATGCTAAATTTTTTTAGGAGTCCATTAACCTTAAAAGGCAAAACATAGAACTATCCATCATGTGCCAACTTTATTAAAGAATTTATCGCTTAAAAGAGACTACCTACCCCTTCTAAGGTACAAGATGACAGTAATTGATTGGACTGCAGGTGTTCCAGGTCATCCTTATGGGAATGGTCTTTATGAGACAGGTTTGATCGTTATCGATAACTTGATTTAATCACCCATTGTTGTGGAAATGGTATGATGGGAACATCGATTGCTATAATATACTAAGACGGTGGTTCCATACGGTTATAAACTTATGTATGAACCTAAAAAAGATGGAAGAATGTGGACAATGTTGAAAACTAAAGTGATATGGTGAGTGAGAGTATTTTGATGCTCAACATGTGCATAGTAGTCAACCACATTTAAAGGGAATATTAATGACTTTCTTAGACTTGAGGTAAAGTTCCTGAGAATATCCTTACAAGAAAGTGAAAATTCAAGAATAGGTTTAGAGAAAAAAATCTATTTACTTGTGATTGGACAATTATCTATGTACAGTCTAAATATAGATTTGGCATATATATCTCAAAACTTGGATAAGATGCTACTTGGATCCAAACATACCTCTAAGGATAAACATGGTTTAGGTTTTGTTGATGGTGAAAGATATTCTTCTATCCAACCTGTAATTGCATCCTAATCCTCTTTACCATCTACCATTCGTTATTCTTCCACTAGAAATTCATCGGAGAGGAACCAATGGAAGGAGAAGTCCATGTGTTCCCATTGTATAAAAAAGAAAACTTGAAAGAGTTTTTATTTAGATTAAGTAAGAAATAACTTAAACTCCCCATCAACCCTGTTGGTCCAAAACCTTACCTGTTGTCATAAATTAGAAACCTTAGATTGTTTTGCTTTTTACATCAACCCACATTACCATTAGGTGATTTTAACAGTGGTCAAAATATCGATATAAAGGGGAAGAATAAGAAGTGATCCAACAAAAAGGTTTTCAAGGAAAAGGAAACAAAGGTTGACCCTCCCAATATGGTTTTTAAATACAAACCTTTAGTGATTAATTCTGGTTGGATTTGGAAACATCTCAAAGATATAGCGGAGTTAAGAACCTTGAGAGATTGTGCTAGATTTGACTCATCATCCTTTATTGGGTAAAGTAAGGATTCTTTTCAAATGCTTTAAAGTGTTTGGCTTACTCTTTTTGTTTAGCATCATGATCCCTTTTCTATATATTCATTCTTTTGGATATGATCTTTGTTTTGTTTATACCTTGATATTTTTACCTTGTAAGATATTGGTCTTCTATGTTTGTAGGTATTATTTTTATCATGCAATCTTAATTAAGACCTACATGTTTAGTTATTGTACAAACGATAATATTTATGACTTTTATACTCCAAATTTAGAATTTCATATCTTGAAATGCCTTGGCAAATTTAAGCTTGTTATTTTATAATACTTATCATAACTCATGCACTTTATACCGCACTATAACTTGAGCAATTTCCAAGAAAGTTATAAGGAATGTATTCATTTTCTACTTTTACTGGAAATTAAAAGTTTATGTGATGCTTTGAAAAAAGGTGTCATTCTTAATCCTTTGTGCGTGATATATTTTTTTCATTATGGTTGTAGTTAAAAAATAATATATGATTCAAAATCATGAATGATGATATGGTAAGGGATGCAATTTTGGGATTATGAGAACTGCCTTATATTGGCAAGAGTTCTACATCCTTTGTAATGAATGAGAAAAGCCTCCACATGCAAAATTTGTTTCAAAAAGTGATGTCTCAAAGATTTTCATTTATCTAAAAATTGAGTAACATCAAGGATATGAAACGTAAAAAATTTTAATCATAAATCGCTATTTGAGGAAGGAAAAAATAGTAGCTTGAAATTTTATCTTTTTCAAGGAAAAAATAGGTTTTCTCTTTATTTCATAAAGGTAAAATTTTTAAAAGTGAGCTCAAAGATTAATCTTCATTCTTGATTTTATGGGGTAATGCTCATGTTATTCACTTTTCTATCACGAGTTATGTCTTTAAATCACTTTATTTTTTATATGGATTTAATTTTACCTTATGTCTTTCAATGATAAATCATTCTTTGTGTAGAGTATTTTACATAACCATGGACCGTTATATAATTTTTTGAAAGCTTGTTTTATCATAATAATGCCATTTTTGTTTGGATTAAAATGTAACTACTTATAACTTACAAAAGATTGAGTATATTATTTATATATGTGTTTTATTTCACACATATACTCTAGTTGGTCCCTGACCTAGCATCGCTGGTACTTATTCGTAGCAATGAACGTGACTAGCAATGGTCAAGATCACTGCAGCAAAGCTCCAGTGAATCTTAAAGTTGCCCAAATTGGAATTCTACAACTTTTACCCACTTTTGGTCTTTCTAAACCCTTTCACCTCAGAACCTACATAACTTCCTCCCATCTTAGTATCTTGGGAACTGTTTGTGGGAGATCTCATCCTCATTCTAGCGGTCAATCATAATCTTGGTAAGTTTATCCTTCCTAGATTTTTAATTTGTTACATCTTGGTTTCTTAAAGTTGCCCAAATCAAGATTTTCTAATCTCTTAGGGCTTGGTGTTAGATGTTTTATTTATATTTTGATGATTTCTTTACTATGATTGATAAGTTCAATTATCTCGAGATAAGATTGAATATTCAAGAGTAGTTTTTTTCTTTTTTATAACTTTGTTTTACCCATTTTTGGGTTTGTCTACTCTTGTCACTACAAAATAATAAATTGCTTTTTGAGATAGTAGTCTAACCGTCCCAAATACTTTTTGGGAGGATATTTGGAACGGCTCAAAGGGGTTTTATTGGTAACCCATTTAAAATAGTTTTTGAGACGACAATAGTCGTCTCAAAAGGGTTTTTTGAGATGAAAACTAATCCGTCTCAAAATCTCGCTGACCCTTTTGAGATGACAAGGAAGGTGTCTTTAATAAATATTTTTGGGATGGCTATTGGTCATCCTAAAAAATGGAGGGATGTCAATATTTTGGTGACAAAGTATTAGGGATGGTAAAATTTGGCCATAAAGTTTAATTTAGAATTGAACATACTATTTGAGACGCTTTACAAAATTGTCACTGAACATGTTTAATAAATTGAATATGTAGGATGTTTTACATCCATTCTAGCATATATTTTATATAATGATAAATAATAACTTGTTAAAAACTATATATAACATCTTTGGCACCCATTTCAATATTTCTCAGTTACTAGCTTAATCATCAACACAACACTTCATTTTTCATTCAATTATAACTAGAGTTCATACAAGTAAAATCTCTCTCTACACAATCAACACGTATAACATTGTAATTACCAAATCGTTAATGGTAATACTAAGTTTTTCCAATATTCCACTTGTTTCATTAGCCCAAATACATAAAAATATCTACTCCTAACATAAAATGGTGTCAGTAAAGTAACCCCATGAGCTTGGAGCACACAATCTCCAATAAAATGACTTTAGTGATTTGCCTGATCTACAAAAGATTTCAACCTGCGATAAGATTATTCAGTGATAATTACTTTAAACAAAGAAGAATTTTTTTAATAGTTCCTACAGATGACCAATCATCTTTAAAAATACTTAATATTTTAAAAAAATCGGTAGAGTCTCTTATGTTTATTTATGAAAACAAATCGGTTTAAACATTAAAATTAACAAAAACAACGATAATAATAGCCGCAATAAACCAGTAGTACATTCCCGTCACCGACGATGCAAAGTTCAAACTATAATTAAATTAACATTAAGGTTTATATGTCCAAGATAATGATTTAATTCAAAATAGTCTCACTATTATTTAAAAAACAATATTGGCAGTCTCCTTTCTTTATTCATGTAAACTAGAATGCCTAGACTTTAAAAATAAATAAATAAATAAAACAAGTATAGCAATAGCCACAACACTATAGCAAGTATCTCGACACGGGAGAATTGTCCGCCCAAAAAATATTTAAAATATATATAATATATCATAAGGAAAAAAATCTCGATACATGTATCCTCCCTAACACACCCTCACATACATATATAGAAATAAAAAAACTATGTTATAAGGTAAAATACATGTGTAATTAGAAATATATATATATATATATACATAATAAGTAGTTATATATATAAAATATATTAATCTAATAATGATAAAGATGTGTTATTACCTAGTCGGTATAGGTAGTTGAGGTACTGAAAGGATGATGAGGGATAATACTCTGAGACAAACTATGCATTTCACTTCTCATGTCAGTGTTTATCTGTAGTACCGCTTGGTGGTAGCAAATTTTTGATTCCGTGAGCTCTTTTTGATGTCGAGCGTATCGATCTTCAATGTCTTGTCTATGTCGAGCCTCTTGATCTTCAGTGCCTTTCTTTAGCCAATTAATATGAGTATTTATGTTCATTGTTTAACAATAACTAAATACAATTAAAAAATGTTTAAAACATTGTTTTAAAAAATTGAAAATTTGACTTGTATTCAAATTAATATATAAACATTTAATTTCTGATTTTCAAAAATCATTCAGACTTTTTAATAAATGGGATTCATAAAAATATTTTTTAATAAAATCAAATTATGACTGTAGACACCCCATTCTATTACCCCCTGACTCTCCTTAGGTCCCTAGTACCTCCATTCATAACTGTAAACCCAGGTCACGTCCCGAGTACTGACCTGAAAGCCATTGGGCACTCCCCGGCTCAGTTTGACCCTAAAGTTAAACTCTTCGCCTTGAACGAGACTGAATGAATCTTCTAAGGTCACTGAATACCCTTTCCAATGGTCTTCCTCGAGCACGATTTCGACTTACCATGAGGATGAACGGTCCGTTTGCGTCTGAAACCTGACCTAGAGGCCACCGGGCGCTCCCGGGCTCTGTTTGACCTATGTCAACTCTTCAGCTCGACCGAGGCTGAATTAATCTTCAAAGGTCCTTGAATACCCTTTCCAACGGTCCACCCCGTGCACGATTCCGACTTTCCATGCGGACGAACGATCCGTTTGACTCTGGGAGGCCACTGAGCTCTTCTCGGGCCCGTTGACCAAAGTCAACTCTCCAAACCGGGTCAAACTCTTTGGAATGTCAAACTACATCTCCTAAACTTTCCAATGGTATGCCCCGTGCGCGATTCGGATTTACCATGCGGACGAACGATCTGTTTTCGTTCGAATGATTCCCCGTCCAATGGACCGACAAACGCTTCCGAGCCATATTTGACCCAAAGTCAACTCCCGAACAAGGGAGCGATCCAATGGATTTTTGAAGGTCTCTGAATTACCTTTCCAGCGATATGCCCCGTGCACTATTCTGACCAACGATTTGCCATCGGCGGATGATTTTTCGAAAAAGCCTGAAACACACTGCCAAACGGCAGGTTCCAGAACCTGCCTATCGGCACCTGCCTGCCGATAGGCAGGAAGGGATCTATGCCGATCGGCACTGACCTGAGTTTATAAAAGGAGGCCTTCACCTCATTTGCAAGGGGGCCCAGATCTGATAAAAATCCCTCTCAACGAATCCCAGAAACCTCTCTCGAAGGCAGCGTGATTTCAACTTCCAAATCCCCTTTTTACTTCCACTTTTCATCATCCCTTTCATCAAACTTGGTGAATTAGACACTCTCCATCATCATCCAAAGTGCAAGGGCTGCTCCCCAACATTCAAGATCAAGATCAAGATCTTCAAGAAGGTCCAACTTTCTCAAACTCTCTCTTTAAATTCTCTTGAATTCTCGATAACTTGTTTTCTTACTTAGCACTTTTTCACACATC
Organism: Sambucus nigra; assembly: GCA_949130495.1. NCBI lineage: Eukaryota > Viridiplantae > Streptophyta > Magnoliopsida > Dipsacales > Adoxaceae > Sambucus > Sambucus nigra. The sequence goes on along the minus strand of OX422211.1, from coordinate 632,422,859 downwards.
CTAATATACTTTTAACTTGGTATTATTGCACATCTTTTATTTTCATAAAACCCAAAAAACAAGAAAAAGAGGGTTTTGCTCATAAATTCAAATAAGGAATTCTCATATTTTCCTCACACTTTTCTCACAACTAAAACACTTTTTTCTACACACACACACTCACACACTCACAAATAAGAGATTCCCCATTTTGGATTTATGGGATAAACCCCACCCCTCGTTTTATATGCGAACTACGTGGACTTTGATGCCTTTATAGACTATGTAGGCATCTCGGGGTAAAACCCGAGACTCGAGTCCTTTTTCTCACTTTTTCTCTCATTTTCTATCTTCTCTAAATCCATTTTTCTTATATTATACATATACTTGTTCTTAGTGACGCATTACCCCATATGCATTATCGTTCCCTTATAACGATCAGCGTAGGGGTAATCGCGTAAATCTCATTTTTCTAATATTACTCTTATATATTCCTACGGATGACTCGCTTTATCTTTTCTATGATACAAGTCGAGGATTCCTACCTCCATTATATATATATACACATGCACACATATCACGGGGGGAAACATAAAGGAAAATAGCAAATATTCATGAGAGACCGAAAGGGCGGAATGGGTGCCTAACACCTTCCCATTTTGTAACTAAGCCTCCGAACCCTTCTCGAATCATCTTGGTTTCGTATGCACCAGTATGTCTTTGGATGCCACTCTTCGGGGTGGCTTCCCCTTTTTCTTTTGTCTGTTTTGAGTAAAATAGACTGGCGACTATGAATCTCTCTACATTTTTCACACCACAAACGACGCCGGCCGAAGCGCTCCCGAGAGGGACGCGCAGGACCCGAAGGATCCTTTCCTCCACGCGCCCGCCCGCAAGGATCAGGATCGGGAATGTCCACAGTGGCGACTCTGCTGGGGAGTTGTATTTTTGCTTGTGGGATTGACTCTATTTACATGGATGCTATATTTGTTTATGTTTCCCCCCATATCTACCTATTCCCCTTTCTCACATGTATCCCATGCATATGCTTATGATCACACACTTGTAGAAAATTCTCCATGTACACTTCGCACCACGTGCACCTAGGATCACATCTATATCCCCATGTTGCACGCATCACCCATCCATACTTGGCATACCTTTTGGGGTACTTGTACTTTGTTCATTATTTGGCATAATCAAGAAAGGCATTCTCATCATAAGATACTAATAAGAGAATCATGCATGATTCACACGATATCACCAAAGAGAATTGCTATTGACCAAATTTTACCCAGTAACTGGAGGGTCACTTCGTGATGGGCACTGGTCCGGCAGGTCGCAGTTAGCCTAAGCGATATGACTCTCACCTTCCATTGGCCAAGTACCTTCGACATATATAGAACGGTTCCCCCACATCGTACCGCTTGACTGAAGTCATGACGGGAGGTAGATCGCATGGAATTCGTTCATGTACGCTGAGTATATCGAATTCGCTCTCACACGTACCGTACCGACGAGGTATATGGTGAGGCAATTCACGTACACTCGGGTATATCAAATGGCTTGTCCACACACACCGATTGCCCGTAAGAGAAAGACGTATATCGTGGAAGTCACAGCAAAGGGGGGAACCCATGCCGATTCACCCAACCAACTGCATACCCGCATATAGGTGTCAGACTTAGGACACGCACTTTAGATTGTCGATTTCAACCCGAAACTCTGCCGAAATTTCGGGTCGGCCTGCCGCCCAATTTTTGTGCATTTTTTAAAATGGGACCCTGTCCGCGAGCCTGGTTATAAGTCCAAACCGTAGCTTTGCATATATTAAAAAACCCACTTTTCCAGGCTCGGGTCCCGTCCGACATTGCATTTAAGAGAATTAAATACAAGTGAGAACATAATAATCATAATAATCATGCTGAGTTCCGTCTCCAAAAATATTTCTCCCTTCTTTATTAAAAATCCAAAAACATTTCTCCCTTCTTTATTAAAAATCCAGAAACATTTATCCCTTATTTATCAAAAATCCAAAAATAGTTTCTTCCCTTTTTCTCAAAAATAAATCTTATCCTACGCCTTCTCAGGTCGATTGCAAGCCCTTGGCCTAGCTCCCTATTAACTTCGGTCTTCAGTCAAATCACCCCAAAATTTCATCCGCTCCTCTACTACTTCTTTCGAGTCCAGAATCCATCCATCTTCCATGGAGAATGCAGATTAAGCACCAGTCATACAACCGGATCTGCCGACAGTCCTAGCTCAGCTCGTGGCCAAGATTGACAATCTCCAAGCTGAGGTTCGAGAAATGAAACGAAACCAAGTTCCTATTCCTCAAGAGCCCGAAGCCCTATTCCCTTGTGCTATGGGTCCACCCAAGCCTATCTGGGTCCCGAAAGAATATCATCACGCTCCACGTGCCCCTCCTGTTAATGGGTCACCGCCTGCCCAGTTTCCAATGCCAAACATTGCCCAGCCTATGGCTAACCTGCCTGTGGTCGCTGATCCGAAGGAGGAGGAGTTGAATAAAGTCAAAAAGGATCTCAAGATGCTCACCAAGAAGTTTGACCAAGTCAGGATCTCTGGGAATTACATGGACTACACCCACATATCTCCTTATCCTAAAGCGAGGTTACCCGAGAAGTTCAAGATGCAAATATCGAGAAGTTCTGGGGGAGTGGTCCCCCAATTGTTCATATTCGCAGTTATCATCGTTCCATTACTCTACTAGGGGCTTCTGAAGAGGTGATGGCCCAATTTTTTTAGCAAACTTTGAAGGATAGTGGCCTCCGATGGTTTTTATCCCTTGAGGAATCCAGAATCCGTAGCTAGGAGGATGTAGCCCGAGAATTCATGTCGCAGTACAAATATAACGAAGAGCTTGAGGTCACTCGTCGTGATTTAGAGCTGCTCAAACAGAATCCTGGGGAATCAGTCAGTAACTTCATAACTCGGTGGAGGGAGCGAGCAGCTACCATGACTAATCATCCATCCGAGGAAGAACAGGTCAACATAGTGAAGAAGAAATTCTTGCCCCATGTCCGAGCGACGATGGAAGGATAATACTATCCCCACTTCAGAGCTCTCAGAGAGGCTGGAGTGGAAATCAAGGAAAGCCTCGTTAAAGCGGAAATTGAACCAAAGAAGGTGTCCGAACAGTTCACCCCTAGAAAGTATGATAAGCCTGCCAATGCTACAGTCTCAACCATTAACAACACCTCTCAACCAAACACATCATGGGAACCAGAAAGTCGCCCTGCTCCCATCCGAAGGGAATACACTGAGCTTCATGCTCCCCTCTCCAAAGTTTACCAAGCCTTGTTAAGCCGAAACCTCATAAAACCCTTGGATCCACGTCCATTGCCCAATCCACTCCCAAGAAACTTCAAGATCGACGCTCATTATGCCTTCCACCAAACTATTGGCCATACCACCGACCGTGCTTTTACCTCCGAAACGTAATCCAAGATCTCATTGACCGGGGTACCATCGCCCAATCAGCCAATCCTAAGCCAAACACTACTCACAACCCACTCCCAAATTACACCAATGCCATATTCTTGGAAGAAAACCCGAATTTCGATCCATCAACCCAAATCACACCCCTATACCCTCCTAAACCTCTTCAAATTTGCCCATATTTCCTCCTACACCCTACTAGCCCCGCTGATCAGGCACTGTCACTCCTTACCAGAGCATGCATCGCTGTCTGTACCCATTCTAAAAATGGAGGTATGGAATTGTCAGAGGTGTTAAATCAACTCCTAGAATTCGGGCTGAAATTGCCCTCACAGATGGTCATCGATTGCCAGAGATTCAGTACACTATTTTTGGAAACACGAAAATGGGCCCGAGATTCAGACACATGGGTGGTACCAACCAACGAAGTCAGCTTAGATGATGTTGTCCAGACTATGGCAGAATTATTCAGGCAAACCAACAGCATTTGCAGTATCACTGGGTTACTTGACACTTTGAAGCTACAAGGGCGCTTGGTTCCTTTAATCACACATATCCCCACAGAATGAGAGAACTTGTATGAAGAAGCCGTTGAAGTTGTGGAATGCATCGACTTTATAGGGAAAGACAAAATTGTTGCCACCGGATGGGGGGGAGGATTCGAAGACTCGAGCGAAGAACAATCTTCAGGAAGAGCTGGCCCAGTAGTCGACATATGTGGGATGATCTCATTTGAAGAACTCCTCGAAGAAATAGACAGGGTGGCAGAACAACCTGAGATTGACGAGGAAATGGGATTTATGTGTTTTCCTTCTTCAGTAAATCACATGACCAGGTCAGGGAGACATTACCAAGTTCCAAGCTCACTACTAGCAAATGACAAGGGGAAGGGCGTTGAAAACCTTCCTATTCCAGAGATGACCATTGAGGAGAGAAATATCCTTGATCAACTGAAGAAAACTCAAGCTAATATCACTCTATGGGGGCTTTTCATGTCTTCCCAGCTACACAGAAATGCTTTAATCAAATTACTCACTAGACCTATAGTTCCTCCATCTACCACACTAGAGGAGGCGGTAAATCTGATCGGATCCTTAACCTCTACCCGAATGCTATCATTTTCTGAAGAAGAAATCCCCAGAATTGGGCCGAATCACAATCATGCACTCAACATCTCCGTCGAAGTTATGGGAAAGGTCGTTCCACTCTCTCTTATCGATAACAGATCCGCCTTGAATGTTTGCCCATTGAGAACCTTCAAGTGTTTAGGCCTGAATGAAAGAGACCTCGCTCCAACCTCTGCCGATTTGCGTGCCTACGATAATACCCATCGTGAGGTGATGGGATCCATAAAACTTGCAATAGGGGTTGGACCTATAAACCCTGTCGTTGAATTCCAAGTCATAGACATCCCAGCTTGTTTCAACCTGTTGCTCGAACGCCCCTGGCTCCACAATATCAAGGGTGTGTCTTCCTCACTCCATCAGAAATTGAAGTTCTTCGCCGACGGGCGAGTCATCACCATTTTGGGCGACAAAGAAAATATCGAGGGTGCAAGCACCAGTAGTCCAAGTCTCGAGATACATAACGGGTCAAATGATATGCTCCTATCAGGATTCCGAGTCGAGTCATTCCTACTCCCGGCAGGGGACGGTTTCAAAGAAAGGGTTTATCCAGAATATGACCCTCATGGCAATGTCAATGTGATTCAGATGTTCAGAAACATGCACTTCATACCCGGACTGGGGCTAGGGCAAAGGCAGCAAGGGATACTTGAGCCCATCGAACTGAAGAAAGCTTTCCCTCCTTACGACTTGGGGTATCAACCATCAGAACAAGAGCTCAGAATGATCCGCCAGTCTCGACCAAAGAGAGGATTAAACTGTATCCGAACTATCTCAGGAGACTCCTTAAATGGACGATTCATCAAAGAAGGTGAGGATTTCCCCTTTTGCGGTTTTCCAGAACCATGGTACGACCACACAGACAAAAAGATGAAGCCTGGATTGGAGATCTTTTTCTAAGATAGCTACCCATGGGTCGAGAGTTTCCCACACTGCGTACAACCGCTCATCAAAGATATCGAAGAGACTGAGGAAAGTGATTCCGAAGACTCCTTCAACTTACAGATACTGGGGCTGGCACTCTGCATGGTTCATTCAGGCAATACATCAATTGACCCATCCCGTCTGATTAAAGCTGCTGATACACCTCTCCTCAACTGGCATGTTGCGCCAGTTCTACCTCTTGAAATCTCCCCTAACCCCAATGTTTACCCTGTTTCTTCTTCTGTTGCCTATCCTTGCTCAAATGTAATCGAGACCTCTTTTGATGAGGTTCTCAATGCTGTTTTTCCTATCAATAAAATAAACGAAGATTTTGAGTATCTTGTTGTGCCTTACATTAACTGTTTATATTCTAATCGAACTTTTGATGATGATGATTTTGAAAATGAACAATTCTTAACTGATCTAAATAAGGTTAATAATAAACAACATGACCGCGTTCAAGTTAATGAAGAAGAGACTGTTGTTATTAATCTTGGTTCTAGTATCCAACTGCGCGAGATTAGGACAGGGGCCACCCTTGACGAGCATGAGCGTGCACAACTCGAATAATTGCTGAAGGAGTTCATAGATGTTTTCGCATGGTCCTATGATGATATGCCCGGCATCGATCCTAAAATAGCACAGCACGAGATCCCCACTCTCCCAGATTGCAAGCCAGTTAAATAAAAACTGAGAAAACTCCGCACCGAATGGTCGCTCAAGGTTAAAGAAAAGGTGGTCAAACAGTTAAACGTGGGTTTCATTTGAGTGATCGAATATCCCACATGGCTAGCCAACATTGTACCTGTACCGAAATCAGGAGGGAAGGTTCGAATGTGTGTGGACTACCGAGATTTAAACAAAGCTTCTCCGAAGGATGATTATCCGCTACCCAACATCGATATGATCGTGGACAACACAGCCAGTCATGCTCTCAAGTCATTAGTCGACGAGTTTGTCGGATACAACCAAATCAAGATGCACCCAGACCACCAAGAAAAAACCGCATTCATCACCCCATGGGGAACCTTTTGCTACACTATTATGACATTTGGTCTCAAGAATGTTTGGGGCTACCTACCAAAGGGCTGCCACAACCATCCTGCATGATCTGATTCACAAAGAGGTCGAGGTTTACGAGTCCAAAACTAGAGAAGGTCATGTTCCCGCTCTCCGAAAGTTCTTCGAACGACTACGACAGTATCAGATGCGACTTAATCCACAGAAGTGTGTCTTCGGCGTTACAAAGGGAAAACTTTTGGGATTTATGGTCAGTAAAAAGGGGATAGAAGCAGATCCTGCAAAGCTGAAGGCCATACTTGAGATGCCACCGACCCGAACAGAGAAAGAAGTCCGAGGTTTTCTTGCAAAATTACAATATATCAGCCGGTTCATCATCCAGCTAACCTCCATCTGTGAACCAATCTTCAAGCTCCTCCGAAAGGATTCAACCAAGGTTTGGAACGAGGCCTACCAAGAAGCTTTTGATCGAATCAAACAATACCTGACCCAACCTCCAGTACTCATGCCACTGCAGTCTGGTCTCCCTTTGCTCCTATACCTAACCATAACCGACACTGCAGCCGGGGATTTGCTAGCCCAATACCTTGAAGACTCCCACAAAGAAAAAGCCACCTATTATGCCAGTCGCAAATTGGCCGGGTACGAGGTCAACTACACTGCTTTAGAAAAGGCATGTGTTGCACTTGTCTGGGTCACCCAAAAGTTGCGACACTACATGCTCGCCTTCCCCATCAAACTTGTATCCCAAATGGATCCCATCAAATACCTTCTTGAGAAACCCGCCTTATCCAGCCGAATGGCTCGATGGTTGATGCTCCTAACTGAGTTCGATATCATGTATGTCACATAGAAAGCTGTTAAAGGAAGAGCCATCTCTGACTACCTCGTTGACTACCCTGTAGAAGAAGCAGATGTCTGGATCTTCGAATTACCAGATGAAAATATCCTCTGCACCACCCAAGACCGCCTTCGATGGAAAATGTTCTTTGATGGCGCTGCCAACAAAAAGGAATATGGCATTGGGATACTTCTGGTTGCCCCAGATGACTCCTACACTCCCATCACCATGAAATTGGATTTCCCTTGCACCAACAACATGGCGAAATACGAGGCATGCACAGTGGGCCTCAAAGTTGCTCTCGAAAAGGGTATTCAACACCTTGATGTCTACGGGGATTCTACCCTCATCATCGATCAAGTTTTCAGAAAGTGGAAAGTAAAGGACGAAAAGCTCCAACCCTTTCATGCCCAATTAGAAAAGTTAGCCTCCCAATTCCGAGATATCACCTTCCACTACCTACCCCGAGAAAAGAATAACCTAGCCGATGCTCTCGCCACTTTGGCCTCCATGCGCGACATGCCCGAGGGAATAACAATAACCCCCTTCCTAGTTCAAAAGCAAGATAAACCGACCCATTGCTGCCATATGGAGCTTGTCTCCACCGAAGATCCTGAACCAGCTGATTGTTGGTACTATGATATCTGGTGCCTTCTCAAACATGGTAGGTATCCCGAGGGTTCCAACAAGAAGTACCGAACAACCCTCCGAAGACTAGCCGCCCAGTACATCATCTGTCATAAATCTCTACTCAAGAGGAATTTCGATGGAACTCATCTACACTGCATCGCAGGGGCTGAGATTGAGAAAATAATGCAAAAAATCCACAGCGGGGAGTGCGGACCCCACATGAATGGTCACATGCTCGCCAAGAAGATCATCCGACAGGGCTACTACTGGACCACCATGACCCAGGATTGCACCGCCTATGTTCGGAGATGCCTCAAATGCCAATAATTCTCCAATCTTCAACACTTGCCTCTGCGAGAGTTATACAACATGACCTCTCCCTGGCCGTTCTCCACTTAGTGTATCGACATCATAGGGAAGGCTTCAAACGGACATGAGTCCATCCTGGTCGCCATCGATTACTTCACCAAATGGGTCGAAGCTGAGTCATACGCAGTGTTGAACACCAAGAAAGTGGCCAAATTCATCAAGAAGAATATCATCTGTCGATATGGGGTCCCGCATAAGCTAGTGTCAGATAACGGGTTACACTTCGAAGTAGAAGTCACAGAAGTTGTCAATGAGTACGGGATTCAGAGACACAAATCTTCTCCCTACTGACCTTAGACCAATGGTGCAGTTGAATCTGCCAACAAGAACCTCAAAGCCATCATCAGCAGGATGACCGAAAGCTGTAGGTATGGGGCCGACCGGATCTCATACGCCCTCTGGGGATATCGAACCTCAATCCAAACCTCTATTAGGGATACCCCTTACTCCTTGGTCTACAGCATGGAAGCAGTCCTACTTGTAGAGCTGGAAATACCCTCGCTACGCGTCATGATCGAAAGCAAGGTTAGTGAAAAAGAATGGTGCCAAAGACGTCTTGATGAGCTAGCCCTCCTAGATGAAAGAAGATTAAAAGATCTTTATCACATACAGGGGTACCATCGTCGAATAGCGCGATCATTCAATAAGAGAGTTAAGGACCGTGGTGTTCGGGAGGGGGATTTAGCCCTCAAAGAGATAACAGAACCCATCTGGGACCCCCATAGGGAAATTCAAGCCCAATTGGAGCGGCCCCTACATTGTGAAGAAAATCTTATCCGGCGATGTCGCCATGCTCACTGTCCTGGATGGGGAGGAGATGGCTCGTTCAGTCAACCTAGACCTTCTCAAGAAATTCTACCCCTAGTCCTAAATCTCGGCACGCTATGACTCTTCTCATCCCCCTTCTATTTTATAAAAAAAACTCTTCATCTCCCTCTACCCAGAACTATGTGGGCCTGATCCTCTACAAAAACTATTTTAAAACCTTTCAAAAACCCCAGAGGTACGTAGGCAGCTCATACTCCTCACATGAGTGCGGCCCTTTCTTTTTCATAAAATACTATTCTTTTCTTACCTCCGAGAACGGAGGTTCATTCTAAAATTATTTGAACAAAAGGATTATGTATGCCTTAGCGATCAGTATAGATAATTCAAAATACAAAACTCATCGAAAGGCACAGTTGGATGATCAGAAACTTGTTTATTTCATTAATAAGAAATTACAGTACGGATTACATAAGAAAAAGGAACGGATAACTCCCTTCCCCGCCACCATAAAAAGCCAAATAAAATCCCCACATACATTCCCTATTACATAAATAAACTCCCCAGAAGTCCTACCCACAGCTATCCGAAGAGCCTGAACTCTCATCATCTACATCCTGAGGACCCCAAGTTTCCCCTGCCTGAATAGAGTGTCGCAAACATTCCATGGATCGATGAGCCTTAACCATCTTCGAAAAGACCACAACACCCCCTTCCATGGAGTCAGATAAAACAAACCATCTTTGACCAGTCTCTACTGCCAACATCTTGCTGACTACTTTCCTCCACAACCACCTCATATAATCTTTGGGGACATGGCAAACCTTCCCGACAGACTGAGAAGAACGGGTCGACGGACGCCGATTTTACCACAGAGACCCAAGCAACAGACTCAGGCGCTCAGTCAAATCTTCTACTGGAAAGAAATTTGAGGTCCGAGGGGGCACGACCTGCGCCCAGCCAAATTAGCACAGAAGTCGCCAAGGGAAATAAAAAGAGGTCTGTTTGAGACCAACCAGCCGCACATATGAATACTCTCCTAGCTCCAGAATAGGCTGCAACTGTCCCCACCAAGGCACGGACCAATACAGCCCACGAGCCCCATGCTCCACAAACCAATTCTCCCAGTTCTCAACGTACAGGCCAACGCGGATGAAGTAGCGCGAAAAGAAGTTGGGTACAGCCGACAAAGGATATTCTAGAGGAGTCGACAAGAAGAATCTCTCAAATAACCACAAGAACAGCATCACAGGGCTACTCCTTAAAAAGTCAGAACGACCTTCTCTCCAGGCATCCAGGCCATTCATAGTCTCCGCCAATATCACCGCCGTAAGATTGCGACGGTATGACATCCATGAAGTAATGGCTGCAAGTTGTGGGTCCACTTGCACCTCCCCAGTCACCAATAGCAATTTTGAAATCAGGCCCAGAACCACGGCTCCAGCATAACCGGCATCACTTACTTCCCGTAAATGCACGGACTGCAGCACCGCTGGGAGGGAGATCATTCCTCCAGCAACCAATGACCTGGCCGCCGAAGGCGAGATATGAAGAATCCCGGCCAATAAATCCCTAGGAGAACGGGAAAATTCAGGCAAAGCCGCAGCAACACTGGGATTCACACCCAGTATGGAAGAAAATTCCTCGTAGGTAGGACAAACTTCTTCCAACCCAAAGCGGAATACATGGTCTTCGGGGTACCAGAATTGTACTACCGCCATCAACATATTCCACTCAAAAGTTCGATTGCGCCACAAGGAGACTCGACGCATGTTGAAGGCATCATAGTCGACATTATAAGAGCACATAGCTTCCAAGGCTTCGAGGTAATTGACAAACTCAATGCTACCAAGGAGATCAATCTTGCAAGACTAAAAGATAATGGGTAGGCAGATGAGGATTCAAAGGTGTGATGAGAACACTCCACCCTTCTCCCTTTTTATACTTAAAAATCCTCACAAGGGACATAATCCCTGCAGAAATCGGAGGGAATCCTACCCCACAAGGTACCAAGGGCTGAAGAGGGTACCAATCAAAGCCTTCAAATGATGGGACTAGACTAAACTGTCAATAGGCAGGTCAGGGTGCTTGCCGATCGGCAACCCCCCATTTTTGGAAATTTCCTCCTTTCCACTTTTGTCAAACCAGAAAACTCAATAAATATAAATTGATATTCTCAAAAGAATTTCAAGAATCATGTTTTCTCCTTATAGGATTCCCTTTTTAAATAAAAGCTTTCCTTCGAAAATTCCAAAAATATTCCTTTTTTACGGTCAAAGTAGCAAAGTAAAAAGTGCATGTGCATGCATTCATTCATCATTAATAAAAGATAATAATCAAAAAACTCCCATTGCATTGCATATATTTGTGTTCTGTGCTACATCAGTTTTGCAGGAAATAAGAAAAGAAAAGCCAAAAACAACGGGACTCGGCTCGAACCCACATTTCATTCCCTCTCTCTCTCAAGAGCTTCCACCCCCTCGACGCGCTCTATTCCCCCTATGGCGAGACGACGCACCACCACTACCCGAGCCCGAGTCCTCCCCAGATGAAGCAATCTGACGAACTACCCTCTCCCCGAGATACTAGGAATGGTCGAACTCATGCACCAGCAAATGCCTCATCCGCGCGTTCACCCCGATCACCCCCGCATCCTGAATGGCTGTCCCCCAGGGATAAAAGGTCACCTGAAAATCTCCAAGCAAGCACAAATCAATACAAGATCAAAAGGTGAAAAAACTAAGACTAAAATGGAAAGAGTCTTACCCTACCACTGGTCAGGTCATTCAAGACTTGACGCATCGCCTCCAGGGAGAGAGATCCCTTCGACTGTCGATTGGCCTTACGCCATAGATACAAGCGACAGAAGTCCCCAACAGTGTCGTCCTTCAAAGCGATCATCGGGGTATTGCACCCAATCACCTCATAGAATCACGTCTGAATTCACAAGCAAAAAAGAGACGCATAAGGAAAATGTGAACGCATGAAAGGAAAATACGAATGCATGAAAAGAAATGCACAAACTGAAGAATACCTCAAGAAGGTACGTGGCCCCAGTAAAGGTCTGTCGACAGCACCGGTTAAATGAATCCAGAGAAAAGTAAAGGGTCGCCAAGGTCAAACTTCCCCAATCATAGAAAAGAATGTTCGAAAACATCCTCAAGTACGGCAGAATCGACAAATGAACGACGTCGCCGCTCGACACCACCATGAAACCTCCCAACACTAGCAAAATGAATAACCGGGCCATCTGCCTCACTTGCATCCCGTCCTCCACATCAATCACCCTGCTCAGCAAAACATCCTTCAGCAAGGACAGCCGGATGGAATCACCGGAGACTATCCTCCACACATCACCAAGTGCCGCACGCACTGCCTCCGGTCTCACCCGTAAAGAGCGATCCACCTCTATCTGCTCTCCATCACAATCCAGCCCCAGCAGCTGATGTACGTCTATGGGAGTCACCGACATCTCCCCAAATCCAAAATGAAAGGTGTGGGTAGTGTCCCACCACCTCTCTCCCAAGGCGCACAAGACTGCTATCGAACGAGGCGTCTCATCCAGCACCGATGCCAACCACCCAAAACCTGTTGATGATACCATCCAACGCACCACAGGTGGGAGATGCTCCCAGACATCCTTAAGCCCTGTTGTCCCACGGGCACGCATGTTCTTCAAAGAGATATCAGACTGGAAAAAATAAAAGCCTCATCAAAAGTCAAACAAGAAAAACCACCAAAAAGAGAAGAATGCCAAAGGTCGGGTTACTTACATAACCGTCAGGGATCACTCTCGAAGAGCGATGACGCGATGGCTCTCGCAGCAAAGTCCTCTCATCCACGACAGGCTCAAACGCATCAAAGGAATTCTCATTCCCCAAATCAAGAGGCGCCCTAGACCTCTAATCCACATTCGCCCAATCATCAACGGTCAACCACTCCCGGTGGACTGTAGTGCTCATAAAGGCAGCCATTTCTTGAAGATCGAAATGCTAAAACAATTTGCAGAAGAATCGCAGAGGGAGAGAAAGCAAAAGAAGCTGTGAAAAAATTAAGGGATTCGTCCCCTTTATATAGGAGTCCAAGCGCCATGCCGATCGGCATCACCCCCCACCATACCGATCGGCACTGACCCCTTGCCTTCCCGAGGTAGCCCAAAAGTCCGTGCCACGGCCGAATGGCACCCTTCATACTATGCCGACCGGCACCCCTCCTAAACTTTCGTACAAAAATTCCCAAAAAATACCAGAAATCCTCGAAAAATTCCCAAAAATCTCGGGAAGGATTTAGAGTCATTCTACGAAGAAAAATTTTCATTTCCTCAAGCGGAACCCCTCTTCCCCAGCGGAATCCTCAAAAGCTAAGTGAAAACTCCTCCCGAAAAAGCTCCGGAAAATCCCTAAGGATCACCTGATCACTTCCCCAGCGGAATTCTCTTACAGCACCCAAAATAGGTTGTTCCCCCTACAAGGTCTCCTAAAAATCTTCCAAAGCTATCAGCTCCCCAGCTCAGATCAGAATCACAAAGCTCTTTCCCCAACAAAATCGAAATCTAATCCTCAACCACTCTTGGGTCAGAATTGACCCCGGTCTTAGATCGTCACCTAAGTTAGGTCAGAATTGACCTCGGTCCTCGGTCGTCACCACTTTTGGGTCAGAATTGGCCCCGGTCTTGGATCGTCACCTAAGTTAGGTCAGAATTGACCTCGGTCCTGGGCCGTCACCACTCTTGGGTCAGAATTGGCCCCGGTATTGGATCGTCACCTAAGTTAGGTCAGAATTGACCTCGTTCCTCGGTCGTCACCACTCTTGGGTTAGAATTGGCCCCGGTCTTAGATCGTCACCTAAGTTAGGTCAGAATTTACCTCGATCCTTGGTCGTCACCACTTTTGGGTCAGAATTGACCCCGGTCTTGGATCGTCACCTAAGTTAGGTCAGAATTGATCTCGGCCCTCGGTCGTCACCACTCTTGGGTTAGAATTAGCCTCGATCTTGGATCGTCACCTAAGTTAGGTCAGAATTGACCTCGGTCCTCGGCCGTCACCACTCTTGGGTCAGAATTGGCCCCGGTCTTGGATCGTCACCTAAGTTAGGTCAGAATTGACCTCGGTCCTCGGTCGTCACCACTCTTGGGTCAGAATTGGCCCCGGTCTTGGATCGTCACCTAAGTTAGGTCAGAATTGACCTCAGTCCTCGGTCATCACCACTCTTGGGTCATAATTGGCCCCAGTCTTGGATCGTCACCTAAGTTAGGTCAGAATTGACCTCGGTCCTCGGTCGTCACCACTCTTGGGTCAGAATTGGCCCCGGTCTTGGATCGTCACCTAAGTTAAGTCAGAATTGACCTCGGTCCTCGGTCGTCACCACTCTTGGGTCAGAATTGGCCCCGGTCTTGGATCGTCACTTAAGTTAGGTTAAAATTGACCTCGGTCCTCGGCCGTCACCACTCTTGGGTCATAATTGACCCCGGTCTTGGATCGTCACCTAAGTTAGGTCAGAATTGACCTCGATTCTCGATCGTCGCCACTCTTGGGTCAGAATTGGCCTCGGTCTTGGATCGTCACCTAACTTAGGTCAGAATTGACCTCGGTCCTCGATCGTCACCACTCTTTAGGTCATAATTGACCTCGCTAGACCTTTACCCTAAGCCCGTAGATTCGCCTTTGATTCACAGAATTGATCATCTCCATCACACTGCTTAGGTCCTCTGAATCGGTCATACTCCCTCAAAAGCATCATGTGGTGTCTATTCGACGGTCATCATTTATTCCAAACTCACCTGTCGAGGGGCTCTGTAGACACCCCATTCTATTACCCCCTGAATCTCCTTAGGTCCCTAGTACCTTCCTTCATAACTGTAAACCCAGGTCATGTCCTGAGTACTGACCTGAAAGCCATCGGGCACTCCCCGGCTCAGTTTGACCCAAAAGTCAAACTCTTCGTCTCGACAGAGACTGAATGAATCTTTGAAGTGTAACACCCCGCCCGCCCGGGAAGAGCAAACGGAGCGTTAATGCGATAAAATAAATCCAAATCCACAAGTGACAAGGTATAGAGCATCTAAATAAACCCACAATAATAGAAATCCACTAATCTCAATTCTTCAAATACAACAAGTCTCTCGAATAAATACAACATCTAACTCGAAAAATAAAATACAAATCTCCAATGCTCTATACAACAAAATAAATAATAAAAATCTTTCCCAAACAATCCTCACTAAAATCAATCTCCATAGCGCCCCAAAATCCGCGCCTACCTGCCACTAAAAGAAAATATGGGGAAGTACACAATACGACAGGAAAGATGCTCAACAAATATATTAGCAATAAGGAGTAAAAACACGAGTACGAATATTCAAATCAAAATGCAAATCTCAAAGCATTTATCAATATAATTTCTCAACAACACATCAATGGGTAACCAGACCTCACCCCATTCGCATATGCTTTATCAAGCCATAGCCGGGAATAGGTATTTTGGCGGGTACTCAACATCCGTGCCATATTAAAATCTCATGACAACGTGCTCATAAACAATATAATGATACCATATGAATCAAAATAATTTCAACAATTATTTTTCAGATTTCAATGAATTTAACAATTCAAACATGAGTTCAATTAAACAAGATTTCAAAGAGAATGACACTCGCGAGACTTAAGGAGCATATTGTGTAAAACCCCATACCTCAAACCGTGATGAAAACCCAACGATCACATACTCAAGATCAACTCAAAAGATCTACAAAAGCTCCTCCAAGAACCTCCAACAAAATAGCCCCGAGAACACCTCTAATCTAAGGTTGGAACTTACAAATCTCAAGGGCCAATGTGTATATAAAAAGAAGAGGAATATAAAATATATTTGCTGCCAAAATTTGTGCCAAAAGTATGTTAAAAGTCTTGCCCACGACTTCCTTTTATAATGCAAAGAAATGAAAAGTTGGAATCCAAAAGACTCCTTTAAATAACGCAAAGAAATGAAGAGTCGGAAGTCAAAACAACTCCAAGAGTTAAAAACATTTAAAAATCATCTTAAAATCCGTTTTAACTCCGATTTCGAAACCGTTTGAAATTCTCCCCTTTAAAAATAATAACCAACATATCTGAGCAATAAAAATAATTTTATCAAAAACTTTATTTTCCTCCATTTTCCAGAAATTAATTAAAATAGCCCAAAATTACGCGGGTTGTTACATGAAGGACACTGAATACCCTTTCCAATGGTCTGCCCCGTGCGCAATTCTGACTTACCATGAGAACAAATGGTCCGTTTGTGTCCAAAACCTGACCTAGAGGCCACCAGGCGCTCCCGGGCTCTGTTTGACCTATGTCAACTCTTCAGCTCGACCGAGGCTGAATGAATATTCAAAGGGCCCTGAATACCCTTTCTAACGATCCGCCCCGTGCGCAATTCCAACTTTCCATGCGGACAAACGATCCGTTTGACTCCGGGAGGCCACCGAGGGCTTCCCGGGCCCAGTTGACCAAAGTCAACTCTCCAAAATGGGTCAAACTCTTTGGAATATCGAAGTACATCTCCTAACCTTTCCAATGGTATGCCCCATGCACGATTTGGATTTACCATGCGGACGAACGATTTGTTTGCGTTCGAATGATTCCCCGTCCAATGGATCGACAAACGCTTCCGAGCCATATTTGACCCAAAGTAAACTCCCGAACCCGGTAGTGGTCCAAAGGACTTTCAAAGTCTCTGAATTACCTTTCCAATGGTATGGCCCGTGCGCGATTCTGACCAACGGTTTGCTCTCGCCAGACGATTTTTCAAAAAAGCCTGAAACACACTGAGAAACGGCAGGTTCCAGAACCTGCCTATTGGCACCTGCCTGCCGATAGGAAGGAAGGGATCTATGCCATTCGGCACTGACCTGAGCCTATAAAAGGAGGCCTTCACCTCATTTGCAAGGGGGCCCAGATCTGATAAAAATCCCTCTCAACGAATCCCAGAAACCTCTCTCGAAGGCAGCGTGATTTCAACTTCCAAATCCCCTTTTACTTCCACTTTTCATCATCCCTTTCATCAAACTTGGTGAATTATCCACTCTCCATCATCATCCAAAGTGCAAGGGCTGCTCCCCAACATTCAAGATCAAGCTCAAGATCTTCAAGAAGGTCCAACTTTCTCAAACTCTCTCTTTAAATTCTCTTGAATTCTCAATAACTTGTTTTCTTACTTAGCACTTTTTCACACATCCTAATATACTTCTTACTTGGTATTATTGCACATCTTTTATTTTCATAAAACCCAAAAAACAAGAAAAAGAGGGTTTTTCTCATAAATTCAAATAAGGGATTCTCATATTTTCCTCACACTTTTCTCATAACTAAAACACTTTTTTCTACACACACACACACACACTCACAAATAAGAGATTCCCCATTTTGGATTTACGGGATAAACCCCACCCCTCATTTTATACGCGAACTACGTGAACTTTGATGCCTTTATAGACTACGTAGGCGTCTCGGGGTAAAACCCGAGACTCGAGTCCTTTTTCTCACTTTTTCTCTCATTTTCTATCTTCTCTAAATCCATTTTTCTTATATTATACATATACTTGTTCTTAGTGACGCATTACCCCATATGCGTTATCGTTCCCTTATAACGATCAACGTAGGGGTAATCGCGTAAATCTCATTTTTCTAATATTACTCTTATATATTCCTACGGATGACTCGCTTTATCTTCTCCATGATACAAGTCGAGGATTCCTACCTCCATTCTATATATATACACATGCACACATATCACGGGGGGAAACATAAAGGAAAATAGCAAATATTCATGAGAGACTGAAAGGGCGCAATGGGTGCCTAACACCTTCCCATTTCGTAACTAAGCCTCTGAACCCTTCTCGAATCATCTTGGATTCATATGCACCAGTATGTCTTTGGATGCCACTCTTCGGGGTGGCTTCCCCTTTTTCTTTTGTCTATTTTGAGTAAAATAGACTGGTGACTCTAAATCTCTCTACATTTTTCATACCACAAACCACGCCGGCCGAAGCGCTCCCGAGAGGGACGTGCGGGACCCGAAGGATCATTTCCTCCACGCGCCCGCCCGCAAGGATCAGGATCGGGGATGGCCACAATGACAATTATTCTAATTAAGCAATTAAGTACATGTATAATTACATGATTATAATATGTGAGCGTATGTGTTGTGCATGCAACCTAAATCGTTAGTTGATCTTACCATACTTACCATATCTAAATTATGATTGGTCTTTGGTCTTCGATCTTCTTTGGGCGACTTGATGCACCATAAAGTGTATTCTCGACTAAAATTACAAATGTTTTGCACATTATCCAAACTAGATGAAACGCTAAACAGTATGGACTCAAAAACTCCTAGCAGTCGCCTATCTAGAGTGTTTCTTTCAATCTCCCCCTTTGGATATTTGTGACAAATGTTTTCGAGTACATTATAGGTAATCTTTGGAAAAAAAATCCTAAGCCCTATAAAAAAAATTCGAACTACCCTCACCCTTCCTAGAATCGAAAATAAATAATGATACTAAAATACATCACTCGGCTATTTACAGACCATTACCCTATCATTCTTGTGATTACCTGTATTAATTAAGAAATACCAATCTCACAAGATCATGAGTAGCATATGTTCAAAGTGAATAAAATATAAGTGAATTTATGGGATGTACTATCTCCCCTATTGTATCATATAAAGGGCCATATCTAGTGGCATCCCTACATTGACTAGATTTAGGAGGTACCTTTCGTCAATATTTAAACATCCATGCCCTAAATCTTTAGAGCGTCATATAATTCACAAAATAATGACATGAATATAATTAAAACTTAATGCAGCATTCAATCAAGAACTGTACTCAAAATAGATATTCTTAATGATTCAAACCACATATTATCAAGAAGTTCAGTAAAAAATCAGATAATTGGTGTTCAGTGTTGAGATATTCAATTAATAGCTCTTTAGATTCAATAAAATCCCTTACAAAATATTGACAGATTTTTATATGCTTAGTTCTAGAGTGCTGAAGAGGATTCTTAGATATAAATATTACACTCTAAAAATCACATTCTAAAGTAATCTTATTTTCAAAAATTCCATAATCGGAGATCATTGTTTAATCCAGATTAACTGGGCACAACAACTACCAGCAATAATATATTCTGCTTGAACGGTTGAAAGAGAAATACAATTCTATTTATTACAACTCCAACCAACTAGGTTATTGCTTACATATTAACACCCACTAGAGGTGCTTTCATTGTCATCATAACAACCAGCCCAATCAGCATTGTTAGATCCTATAATGGTACTAGATGTATCTTTGGTGTACCATATGTTATATCCTAAAGTCCCTTTAATAAATTTGATTATTCGTTGAAAACTCTTTAGGTGACTTCTTTAGGCATTGATTAATAATGAGCACATACACAAACAGCGAACATAATGTCGGGCCTAGATGTAGTTAGGTATAATAGACTACCTATTTTACTACGATACAAATCAGGATCTATGTTCTTTCCACTTTCATCTTTAGAAATTTTAGAGGTTGTGTTCATAAGTGTTCGCGCTACTTTGGAATTGTCTAAACCAATTTTATTTATAAGATCTTTAGTATATTTAGATTGTGACATGTATAATCCATTATTTAATTTTTTTACATGGAGCCCAAGAAAAAACTACAGCTCCCCCATAAGATACATATGAAACTCCCCACACATAATATTTGAAAAATCTTTTATTTTTTTAGGGGAAGTTGACCCGAAAATAATATCGTCAACATAGACTTGTGCAATTAAATCCTCTGAATTTGTTTGTCTAACAAATAATGGTTGTTCACTTCCACCGCGTTCAAACCCTTTACTAATTAAAAAGATTAAAAGATGGTCGTAGCAGGATCGAGGGGCTTGCTTTAGGCCGTACAAATCTTTTTTCAATCTGTAGACGTTATCAGGGTGTTTATGTTCATAAGTGTTTGCGCTACTTTGGAATTATCTAAACCAATTTTCTTTATAAAATCTTTAGTATATTTATATTGTGACATGTATAATCCATTATATAATTTTTTTACATGGAGCCCAAGAAAAAACTACAGCTCCCCCATAAGAGACGTATGAAACTCCCCACACATAATATTTGAAAAATCTTTTGTTTTTTTAGGGGAAGTTGAGACAAAAATAATATCGTCAACATAGACTTGTGCAATTAAATCCACTGAATTTGTTTGCCTAACAAATAATGGTTTTTCACTTCCACCGCGTTCAGACACTTTACTAATTAAAAAGATTAAAATATGGTCGTAGCAGGCTCAAGGGGCTTGCTTTAGGTCGTACAAATATTTTTTCAATCTGTAGACGTTATCAGGGTGTTTGGGGTCAATAAAGACTTTAGGATTCTCTACACAGACTTCCTCTATCAAATTACCATTTAAAAATATGAACTTTACATCCATTTGGTATAACTTAAATTGCGAGTGACAAGTGATGGCAAGAAGAAGACGAACGGACTCCATCCTTGTAATAGGAGCAAAAGTCTCATTAATACTTTCTATCATATTATATCCCCGAGCAACCAATATTGCCATGGTTCTAATTATCACATCCTTTTCATGAGTTTTGTTTTTAAAAAACCATTTCATACCAATTATTATGGTATTAAAATGTCTTAGAATAAGATATCATGCATAATGTATTTGAAATTGTGCTAACTCTTCTTACATACCATTGATCCAATGGGAATCTTTTAAGGCATCGTTCACACTCTTTAGTTCTTCAAGAGAAACAAAGAATTCAAAGTTAGCAAAAGTTTGAAGATGGGATCTTGTTCTCACAGGATCTAACATATTTCCAACTAATTGATGGGGTGATCCTTAGAAGCCCAATTCGGTATAGCTGGGGTTTTTGTTGGTAGCAAATCATATTCGAGAGGTGAGTCATTTTCTAAAACATTAGGGAACTTAACCTCCAAATTTGGTTCATTACTAACAATGTTAGCATCCGTGTCATTTACAATTACGTTAATACATTCCATTATGGACTTGGAACGTAAATTGTAGATTCAGTAGGCTATGTTGTTTTGAGAATAACCAAGAAAAATCACTTTATCACCTCGGGTGTCAAATTCTACAAGATGTTGTCTATTTTTACAAACATAACAAAATCCCAAAGATTTTAAAGTATTTAACATTGGGTTTTTTATTATACCAAAGTTCATAAGGGGTTTCGCTGGTATTGTGTCAAGCAGTTTGGACAGCCTCGACCCAAAAATATTTAGGCAAGTTCTTCGCATGAATTAAAACTGATTGGGCATAAATATTGTATATTTATCCCCTAAGTTCAGTACATTTGTGAACCCGAGTGATGTAACATATATGGATTTGATTCACATTTATGCTACTAACCTTTGTTGGCGAGTATTTCATGTTTCGTGCTTCTCTTATTGGTTTTACAGGTTAATTATGCAAGCAGTATAAAAGAGGATGCAAGACAGTGCAAGAAAAGCTAAGAAGGCAAGTTCAAGGGCAATTCGGTAATTATGCAGCCCGATCCGGAAGAAGAAGTCAACTGGGAAGTTGAAGAGCTCGGAACAACGAGAATACTGGAAGAAACGGCACCCAAATCCGAGTTACGGTTGAAAAGTTATGCTCAGTTGAAGTTGAAGAAAAATCCAAGAAAAGAAGAGAAAAACCAGAAAAAAATATAAGTGTTGAAGTCCAGGCCAGCTCAGATTCGCGAACCCCAACCTGAACCGGTTCGGGGGGACGAACCGGTTCGCTGGTACACCCGAACCGGTTCGCAGGTACCTGACACGCGAATTTTCCCTTTTATGCTGATTTGTCCCAAAGACTCCTAATAGGTTTTAAACACTCAAAACTTGTGGGGAACGTAGGTATTAACCTAGGAGCAGCTATTAGGGTTATTTTTAGAGAGTTTTTGATAGAAAGAAAGGAGAGGAACATCTAGGAACATCAAGGGCTAAAATTACCTCAAGAATTCATTGTTTCGGGTTTGTTTTTGCAAGTTTTAATTCAAGATTCTTGTTTCTTATTATTGTTCATGCATCCTTAGTTTTTCCTATTTGATTCAACTTATTTCCGCATTCATAATACGTAGTTACATGTTTCTAGCTAGTTTCATCATGAATTCCTACACATGCAACGTCATTATTTCATGCATTAGTCAAAGTAACATGTCCGGCTAGGTTTTTCAAGGTTGGGATGCATGAACCCAACCTGATGTGTTAGTGCATGTGTATAACGTCGATCCGCTGAATTTAATGATTAATTTTGATCGTATCGCGTAATTTCATAAGAATTGTAGATCTTTATATCTCGTTTGCCTATGGGTACTCGTGATGATTTAGAGTACAATTTGAGTGTAATTACCGCGATACCGATTTACTCATCCTCAGATTAGGTATGACGCGGGCTTGAACCTCGTATACATAATGCTTGGGAGTACTAAATTTCGGGTTTGAATTAATCGGATAAATTTATGATCAACGTTGTCACTGTATTACACTAGGGTTGGGGGATTGTATTCCCATCCTGCTTTCTCATCATTTAGTTAAAAAGTTTCAATTCAATCCTTCATTCTTAATCTAGGTCATTTAGTTAGCTGCATTTTTCATCATACTTTCATAATTGCATTTAGTGTAATCGAATCCCAAAAACCAAATCAATCTTTTCTTTTCTTCTTAGAGTCAACGTTAGGATTCCTTAGTCTTATTCCGTCGTCACAACTCTTGTTGTCCTTTTTCCCTCAGGATCGATACCCGACTTTTCGGATTATTACTTGAACGACAGGCTTGCACTTGAGCCTAGAGAGTACACACTTTAGAGACACATTCTGAGTCGTGTCAAGTTTTTGGCGCCGTTGCCGGGGAATTAGGTAGACTTAGGATTAGATCGAGTCAATCCAAATCTTTGACCAAAAATTCAAAAATCCAAAAAAATAAAAAAAAAATAAAAAGCACAAAAAAAAGATTCACAACCATCTCTCACAAGCTTAATGCAAAATTCTGAAACCACTCCCACACCCCATAATACTCCAACCAGCATTCACGAAAATCCACTCGTTGAGTATAATCCTGATAGTCCCCACACTCCGAACGCCCCACAGTTCTGGATCCCACCTGCCACACTGTCACACTCAATCTCTAACAACACTCCCTTCTCCTTCGTAGGACACTCTTCAAGCACACCTAGTGAGAGCGCCGAGTCGTCAAGTGAGAGAGAGATGTCGCAGCATAGTAATGCACCTACCGGTGAGGACGAGCTTCCGTACCGCCCGTTGAGAGAATTCTTATATCCTGAGCGCAGTGTCACTCCGGGATGCATTATACTCCCGTATAATGCCGAGCAGTTTCGATTCAAAAATGGGATGATCCAGATGCTACCACACTATTACGGTATGGATTCTGAAAAGCCATACCTGCATATAAGGGAATTTGAGAACGTGTGTGATACTCTCAACGATCAAACTTGCACACAAGAGGTGATTCGCCTCAAACTCTTCCCATTCTCGTTAAAAGATAAAGCTAAGACCTGGCTATGGTCTTTACCTCCGAGCTCGATTCCATCTTGGAACGAGTTACAATCCAGATTTCTCAAGAAGTTCTTTCCACCACATCGAACAATCTCCATAAAGGCTCAGATTCAATCATTCAGGCAATTGGATAATGAGCCATTCCATCGATGTTATGAGCGTTTCAATGAGTTAACTGCTTCGTGCCCCCATCATGGATTTGATACAGCTCAAATCATTTCCTTCCTCTATAATGGGTTGAACCTTAACTCCAAGCAACTCATTGAAACCATGGGTAGTGGTCCGTTTATTGAACTAGACTGCCACGATGCTGAGCTTCACCTGAGGTATGTCGCCGAGACTACCCAATCATGGGATATTTCTGATCCTAATGCTCAGAATCGAAATCGTCAAGCGACCACCACTCCATCGGCGTCCGGCCTATACCATGTAGATAAGACCTCTATGTCGGACAGTCGGTTGGACACCCTTGAGAAAGGATTTCGAGATTTATGTGAGGTAGTTGGATCTATCAAAAATCCTGTCGTGAAGGTGTGTGCGATTTGTGAGGCGGGACATTCAACTGAGGAATGTCCGACGATACCCACCTACAAAGTAATGTTGCAAGAGCAAGTTAGTGGTATAGGAGGCTATAAGGGTAATTTCGATGCCCCGCACGGGAATTCATACAACCCTTCGTGGAAAAATCATCCCAGTTTTAGCTACGGGCAACAACATGCCGCAATGAACCCTCCTTCGCATGTTGCCCCTCCTCCACCACACCAATTTCAACAAGCTCCACACATGCAAGGACATGTGCAAGCACCGCCACACCATGGAAATTATATCCCGCCACAGCGGAGAACCCTCGAGGATACCATGAATCAATTCATTGCAAGTCAGACTGCAAACAATGACAAATACGATCGTCAGATTGGCGACATAAATGCGACTCTGTCAAAAATACAAACCTCATTGAGTGTTCAAGAGAAAGGTAAATTTCCTGCCCAAGGGCAACGACCTCCCCAAGGTCAAACTAGTGTTAGCTCCACCTCCACTGAACATCAAGAGCAATGTAGCGCAATTACCACTCTACATAGTGGGAGAGTAGTTGACTTGTCACCTCTCCCACGAGATGTACTTAAAGACAAGGAGATTTCGCCCGGTACGAAAGAGGCCGAAGATGTCCCCTTGAACGAGAGTGACAAAGAAGACGCTAGTGAGCCCGAGGTAGTAGTGAAACCACCCTCCGCGGCACCGTTTCCTCAAAGGCTAATTCCTCCTCATAAAGGAACTCCATGTGATGACGTGCTAGACGTGCTAAACAAGTTAAGATGAATTTACCTTTCCTCGATGCCATTAAAAAAATTCCAGCTTATGGAAAAGTCATTAAAGACTTGTTGACGGTAAAGAGAAAGATGAAGGTAAAGAAAAATGTCTTTCTAGCACAGAATGTGAGCTCCATTCTACTCAATGATCTCCCACCTAAATTCAAAGATCCCGGTGCACCCACCATTTCCTGCATCATTGGAGAAAACAAAATCGAAAAAGCCTTACTTGATTTGGGAGCAAGTGTCAATATCCTCCCTTACTCCATCTATAGGCAACTTGACTTGGGCGACCTCAAGCCCACTAAGGTCACTCTCCAATTAGCGGATCGAACCGTGAAGATCCCAAGAGGCATAGTCGAGGACGTGATCGTCCAAGTTGACACTTTCTACTTCCCGGTAGACTTTGTCATTTGGGACACAGAGCCCTCATTTAACTGGAGTAACCATATTCCCATCATCCTTGGGCGCCCTTTCTTAGCTACGGCTGACGCCATCGTTAATACTCGGAATGGGCGAATGCAACTCACCTTTGGGAACATGACTTTAGAGACCAACATCTTCCATGTCACCCAACATACGGAAGAAGAAGATGACCTTCACGCGGTGAGCTTTATAGACGAGATCGTAGGGGAGTACTTTGAGGAAAATGATTGTGGAAAGTCCCTAGGGTCCTGCTTAGTGTCGAGCCATGAGAGTGAGGGGTCCCACAAGAGAGAGCGGTTAGGGATGTGCCCTATTTCATCAAGTAATAGTGGTAGTTGTGACAATGAGAGAAAAGTGGGGGAGAGGTGTGTAGGGACCGCCATTGAAAGAAAGAGAGAGGGGTTAGAAGAGAGAAAACTGGTGGAGTTGGAGATCGAGCAAGTAAGAGAAGACGTAGGCTCCACGAGAGAGAGAGAGATCTAGGGGACATGAGCATGGAAGAATTTGAAAAAGAATTCGGTCCGGTGGATGAGAGCCTAGATGAGAGCCTTAACGACGAAGTCCAAACTCTATTGGATTCATTTAGACACCTAGAGGAAAGCGAATGGAAAGATAAAATCAATGAATTTCTTCTTTGTGACAATCCACCCATACCACTAGAGGTCCCGAAGGCGAGCGAGGAGAAAAGTTGTGGTTCATCCGACTTAGAGCCCGACCCATGCATCGTAAAAATTGATCGAGACCTAGGTGTTCCCTCTGAGTCAGTGCACGCAGGCCACGCTTTGAGTCAGCGTCACGAGGATCCCTTTCCAATTAGTCACGACGAGTCTCCCGGTCTATCCTTTATCTATGGGCGAGGTCCCAACTTGTTCCGATTGCTGGAATATAATCCTAGGACGGGAGTGACAAGGAGAGCATCGACCCCCGTAAGTGGGGTCGGGTGAATTTGTGGAGAGTTGAGAGGTCGTCGCACCCCCGACGCGTATGGGGTGATTGTTGTTGTATTTTTGAGTCATGCATGAGTGTCATATAGTGTCTTGTTGCATTTTTCATATTTGTTTGTTTTATTTTTCCGCACTTTTCATTCGCCTTGAGTTAGATTTTCGTCCTTTTTGCTTGAGGACAATGCAAAAGTCTAAGTTAGGGGGGGTCACAAGTGCGTATTTCTAAAACTTCACAAATTTTCAAAAATGCCCAAAATTTCCAAAAAAATCATAAAATTTTGAAAAATCCAAAAATATTTTTGTTCAAAATAAATAAAAATTGGAATTCAAATTTTTCAAAAATATCATTAAAAATCGATTTGGAGTCTCAAATTGTAAAGATCCAACATACACAAAGCCGAAATTGACCAAAGATGGAAATTGAGCGAAAATTGACGACTTAACGAATAAATGTGGAGATTAACAAACCCGGTGAGATTCGAGCCTATCCCGTTTTTCGAGCTTTTTAAAATCAATCTGAGTTAATTGTTAACTCAAGGTTCCTTTTAGCGCTTAATAAGTTGTCAAGGATCTCAATTCTTTCATTTTGATCGGTTTTGAAAAATCTGTGCAATATTGCCTTGAAAAACGTGCCAAATTAGTCTCTAAATTTAAATTCACCTCGAAACGCATATGGTAACGCAATTGGCATTTTGGACAATGAAGTAGGCCCTCGTTTGTCATCCCAAAAATATTGACCAGAAAAAGAAGCGAGAAAATCACCCCTTTTGCAACCCAAATTGAGCCGAATAAATTTTTCCTGTCGTTTGACAACCCGAAAAACCCAAAAATAGCCGGAATTGTGAAAATTGATAAATTCAGATTTCAAGTCCAAAAAGTGCATATAAAGGGGCAAGAAAAAAAATAGAAGAATGCTCAACAAAAACAAAAACAAAAATAGAAAAAGAAGAATAAATGAGCAATAGCCCGGAAAAAGCACAATTGAACATCACGTATGATTTTTCCAATTCCAACCTTCCATACCTCCTTCATTTTACCCAATGCAACCTTTAACCCGAAAAAGTCCTAACCGGGTCCAAATTGCAAAATTTGAGTACCGCGTGGAGAGCTAATACACCAAAAGATAATAAAAGAGGTTAAGTGCGCGAATAAGAGGCAATGTTCCCGTTTTTAAAATCGTAATCCGTTGAAGGGATCCTTTCGCCATAAAATTTTTGTCTTTCTAATTGCATGCGTGAATTTGCTTCCATTACATTTACTCTTTATATCACGCATGCCGAGAGAATAGCCATAATCCGAGAGATTCATTTGTGAGAACATCCCGTGAGAAATTGAAATCAAAACGAATTTTCGGATAAGTAACGTAATGATCAATCAGTAAAAATTGGCGGTTATATTTCCGGCTTCGCACACACGCACTACGGTTTGAGACTCGTAAATATGATTTAATGATGATTATTTTCTGGAAAAGTTTGAATTGCTCAATTTTTGCGTATTTTAAATTTTCTTTGAGTCGAATTTTGTGGGTATATTCACTGCAAACCCTCACGAGACACAACTCGTCCTACTAGGGTAACCTAGAGGTTTAAAGGCTTGTTGCATGCGCTAAATGCAATCGCTTGCCCGCGAAAGAGGTGCTCTATCCCAATAAAGTCCTTGAAGTATCCTTAACTCTTACTTTCATTCTTGTACATTGCTCGGGACGCGCAAAGTTCTAAGTTAGGGGGGTTTGATTGGGCATAAATATTGTATATTTATCCCCCTAAGTTCAGTACATTTGTGAACCCGAGTGATGTAACATATATGGATTTGATTCACATTTATGCTACTAACCTTTGTTGGCGAGTATTTCGTGTTTCTTGCTTCTCTTATTGGTTTTACAGGTTAATTATGCAAGCAGTATAAAAGAGGATGCAAGACAGTGCAAGAAAAGCTAAGAAGGCAAGTTCAAGGGCAATTCGGTAATTATGCAGCCCAATCCGGAAGAAGAAGTCAACTGGGAAGTTGAAGAGCTCGGAACAACGAGAATACTGGAAGAAACGGCACCCAAATCCGAGTTACGGTTGAAAAGTTATGCTCAGTTGAAGTTGAAGAAAAATCCAAGAAAAGAAGAGAAAAACCAGAAAAAAAATCTAAGTGTTGAAGTCCAGGCCAGCTCAGATTCGCGAACCCCAACCTGAACCGATTCGAGGGGACGAACCGGTTCGCTGGTACACCCGAACCGGTTCGCAGGTACCTGACACGCGAATTTTCCCTTTTATGCTGATTTGTCCCAAAGACTCCTAATAGGTTTTAAACACTCAAAACTTGTGGGGAACGTAGGTAGGGGTGTGCACGGGTCGGTTCGGTTCGGTTTTGGACCGCAATCCAAACCGAACCGATCGGTTCGGTTTTGGAAAGGGTTAGACCGAAACCGAACCGACAATGAAAAAAACCGTCGGTTTCGGTTTATGTCGGTTTCGGTTCGGTTTCGGTTCGGTTCGGTTTTGGTTAGTTTTCGGTTTTGGGCGGTTTTTTTTGGGCGGTTTTCGGTTTTGGCCGGTTTTTAAGGCCGGTTAATGGATTTTGTATATAAAAATATAATTTTTTTAATATAAATATTGATATCGGTTCGGTTCGGTTCGGTTCGGTTTTTTTCATGGCTAGACCGCCAACCGAACCGACATGGTCGGTTTTTTAATTCCTTAAACCGTAAACCGAACCGGGCTAAAAAAAACCGCCGGTTTCGGTTCGGTTCGGGCCGGTTCGGTTCGGTTTTCGGGCCGGTCGGTTTTTTTGAACACCCCTAAACGTAGGTATTAACCTAGGAGCAGCTATTAGGGTTATTTTTAGAGAGTTTTTGATACCTCAAGAATTACCTCAAGAATTCATTGTTTCGGGTTTGTTTTTGCAAGTTTTAATTCAAGATTCTTGTTTCTTATTATTGTTCATGCATCCTTAGTTTTTCCTATTTGATTCAACTTATTTCCGCATTCATAATACGTAGTTACATGTTTCTAGCTAGTTTCATCATGAATTCCTACACATGCAACGTCATTATTTCATGCATTAGTCAAAGTAACATGTCCGGCTAGGTTTTTCAAGGTTGGGATGCATGAACCCAACCTGATGTGTTAGTGCATGTGTATAACGTCGATCCGCTGAATTTAATGATTAATTTTGATCGTATCGCGTAATTTCATAAGAATTGTAGATCTTTATATCTCGTTTTCCTATGGGTACTCGTGATGATTTAGAGTACAATTTGAGTGTAATTACCGCGATACCGATTTACTCATCCTCAGATTAGGTATGACGCGGGCTTGAACCTCGTATACATAATGCTTGGGAGTACTAAATTTCGGGTTTGAATTAATCGGATAAATTTATGATCAACGTTGTCACTGTATTACACTAGGGTTGGGGGATTGTATTCCCATCCTGCTTTCTCATCATTTAGTTAAAAAGTTTCAATTCAATCCTTCATTCTTAATCTAGGTCATTTAGTTAGCTGCATTTTTCATCATACTTTCATAATTGCATTTAGTGTAATCGAATCCCAAAAACCAAATCAATCTTTTCTTTTCTTCTTAGAGTCAACGTTAGGATTCCTTAGTCTTATTCCGTCGTCACAACTCTTGTTGTCCTTTTTCCCTCAGGATCGATACCCGACTTGTCGGATTATTACTTGAACGACAGGCTTGCACTTGAGCCTAGAGAGTACACACTTTAGAGACACATTCTGAGTCGTGTCAAAAACCCTATCCATTTCCTAGATTGTTCTAATCCTTTAAGCCACGTTGTTCTATTGTGGAGTCTTAGGTGCATTAAACTCATGAAGATAACCATTTCCAGAACAGTATTCAATCACACCAGTTTCTTTGAACTCGCCACCCCTATAACTTCTAATGCGTAATACTTGGGTGTCCTTTTCATTTTCAATTTTCAAAAATTCTTTGGAAGAGGAAACATAAGTAAATGTGTGAAGTCATACATAATATTTAAAATGTAGCTATTACCGTAAAGGCTAATAGTTAAAGTGGGACCCATTAATTCTATGTGGATGAGGTCAAGAGGTTTAGAGGTCACAATATCTTTTTATTTATTATGAGGTACTTTAAATATTTTTCCCACTTGGCAAGGTCCGCAAATAATGTTTGGAGAGTTTTTCATTTTAGGCAAACCTCAAAATGTCTTGAGTGCTCAATCTGCTTAAATTTTCAAAATTAGTACGACCAAACCTGTTGTGTCAAAGGTCATAATCATCAAGTCTAGTCAAATGATAAGAAACAAACCTGTGATTAACAATATAACAATTATCCATGGTCTTGTTACCGGTCAAAATGCAATGACCACTTTTCACAAATATTTTGCACTTAGTTTTTGAAAATTTTGCATTGTGGTCTACATCACATAATTGAATAATACTCGACAGATTAGATTTTAAATTTTTAACTAAAAGGACAACATCAAGTAGGAGAAAACCATCCTCATGGAGTGTTCCTTTACTAAGTATCAGGGACGAAACCCCATCTCCAAACATAACATTACATCCTCAAAATCTAGTCACGTTATTAAATTTATTTTCATCATCGGACATATGTTTAGAACAGCCAGAATCTACATACCAACCAGTTGAGGTCCATTTATCTTTGAGTGCAGAAATAACAATATTGCATCTAAATTGGGTTAATAGATCATCTTTTCTGATCCAAATAGGTCTTGTTTTAAAACCATTTTTGCCTTTTGAGTTAATGGAAAGTTGAGAAATCCTTCATGGTGATTTCCTTTTAGTTCAAGACTTGTTCTTTTGTTTTCCATATGTAAAATGTTTTTGGTTTTGCCGAGGAAGAACAAAATTATGTAGTTTCACTTGAGATAAATTAAAATTTTGATAAACTCGAGTGTAAAACCCTGTCTGAAAATAGTTCTGAATAGTGTGCCCATAAAGATCACAATAGATACAGTATTTGACCTAAGACGGCTCAACTGTTTTTGCGAGACCTTGAAAGATAGGTTTAACATTATTTGAAAATCGAGGTTTAATAGAAAAAAATCCATTTTTGTTTCAAGATCTCTTACACGAGGGCATATGTACTTAGATTTTTTGTCAAGCTTATGCTTAGAACGACACAATGTTTCTGTTACCTTTGACACTGATTGTTTAAAAATAACTTTCTAAGATTTTTGAAAAGTTTGACTTAGTGAATTCGGTAAATTTCCAAGTGATACAAAAACAGTTTCAGCAACGTTGTTTGTTTCCTTTGAACGGTGTTTCAAAACCAGATCATGTTTTATCTTTTGCATTGATTTTACTAGAGTTTATAATCTTATCATTGGTTTTTGCGTTTGTTTTAAAATCAAGATATTTGTTTTAAATATTTGAAACTTTTTCATTAAACTCTTTTAGCTTAATCATTGTATCTGATATGACATATAGCACCCCGCCACGGATAGGTACTCATACATGGGCGGGCTTATAGGCCGCGGCCCTAACCAACAGGGCGCGGCCCTAACCAACAGGGCGCGGCCCTAACCAACAGGGTGCGGCCCTAACCAACTCGCGTTACATACACAGGCCGCGGCCCCTCCCTTGGAGGGCCCGACACCTTCTGTTCAGCATATGGTGCCGCACTTATCATCTATCTTATAGGCCGCATCCCTCTCCACTGCAACCAACTACGGACCATGTGCTCATAGCACGTGACACCTCACATCACTCTTATAAATAGAGGACCGCACCTCGAAATAAGGCATGGATTTCCTCTCCTCTGGAACACTCTCTTCAACGCTTGCTTAAGCCTCGCACGGCTCTCCCCGTACGACCTCAACATACGACTTGGGGGCTACGTGGCCTGACCTCCGGCACACCCGGAACCTCGACAGCCATGTATTCTCCCTATTTCTCATACTTGTACGCCTCTCTAGGCAGGCTTATATTGTAAAGTGCATCGTATATAATGAGAACGGAGCAACACAGTGGACGTAGGCCTATTTTAAGGGCTGAACCACTCTATACCTTGTTTTCTATCTATTTACTTGCTTTATCAACTTATTCTACACTTACACTTGATCTGCTGGTACGAGATCTACCTGTGTGCGATTTCTCGTATCATCAGTTTGGCGCCGTCTGTGGGAACGAGATATTTCAATCTTGTTTCTCTACATTTTGAGTTCATAAACACCTTATATTACACATGGGGATCTTTTGGATCAGAATCTCATGTGTGAATTTTGGTTAGTTGAGCTCTGCTTCATATTCACCCCTTTGATGGTTATTTCTCAAGTCCAGACCTACTCTTGGACCTCTGTTTCATAACTTTAAATCTGTTTTGCATTCCCCGATGATATCGTTCCACCTAGATGGTGCTGAAAAGCACGATGGGTTTTAACCCCAAAAAGATGAACGATTAGGGAAGGATTGTACCTATTCCTGTTTTATTGTACATGGCCTGTGATCTAGGGTTTATCGTTCAAGCTGTGCCACTTTGTGCATCGAGAGGTTATGTCCTCATGGATAGACCCTAGTAGGTATGCTCTCCACAAGTTTTGGGAGAAAAACTCAGTTCCCGGGCTTCAATTTTGGGATTGTGCCTTCACTGCCTAGGTAGGGACGCGGTGTGGTAGTTCAACTACCTTACATACCGCGACCTCTACTGGGTTAGTTGTAATACAGAAGCTTCAAAACATCAGGGGATGGACTCAGGTGGTCTCTAGCTCAACCTTGGTGTATATCATACAAGGCCGCGGCAGTGCACTTATGTGCCTTATTGGCCGCGGCCGCGGCAGTAAGCCCATGTGACAGTGCAAACGCTGCATCCCCATTTTTCTACTTGGTTACTCCACTATTTGTGAGATTACTTACTGCTGTTAGTTTTGTCTCAGATTATATATATATTTTGTAAAAGACTAACAAAAGCAGAGGATGGAAGGAGAGTCCAGTCAAAGCACAGAAGTCAAAGACGAAATTGTGCAGCTGTACAGCCATCTCAACCATCTGTATGACAGCCATGCCTCGCTCCAGACCCAGGTCAACTACATAACTCAGAGGGTACTCATGCTAGAAGCCGCGGCCTCACCCAATACGGGCGCGGCACTCATCTCAGCAGCACCCGCGTGCTTGACGACCGCGGCATCTTCAAAGGATGCAGCTGTAGAGGCAATCAGCGGCCAAAAGAGGAAGGCAGAGAAGAAGTCAGGGCCCTACACCCCGCTGGCCTACCCGATTGAAGTGATACTTGAGTACATCAAGGAAGATCAACTTTTGAGGTGGCCAGAAAAGCTGAAAACTCCGCCCCACAAGAGAAGCAAAGCCGCTCAGTGCCAATTCCATCAGGACCATGGCCACGAAACGGAGCAGTGCTATGCTCTGAAGGATGAGATCGAAAGACTAATTGGGCAAGGGATGCTGAGGAGGTTCCTCAAGAATGATTAAAGGCTGCAGCCAGACCTAACATAGGCCGCAGGCCACATCTCTCCCTTAGTTTTTCTGTTTTTCAGATCTTTCTGTTTATGTTTGAGGAAGCTCATTACAGCCTTTATCTTCAAGATTTTATGTTTTATTAGCAAAGCCATCAGCTGAAACATACATATATAAATATATGGATTAGCAAATTTTGCCATATCTCATTCCTCTCTTGTTTTCATAATTTGTCATCTCACAAGAAGACCTTTTGTCTTAAACAGATTCCAAGGGAAGAATAACACATTATCTTGGAAGATTATTACTATTTTGGGATGCACCTATGGAGGGATTGCGGTCTTAATTAGCTCAAAAGTTCCCCTCACGATGTGCAACTGTATCTTATCATATGATGATTACAATCATGAAAGCGTCCGGGGATTCAAGGAGCTTTTATTAGCCACGGGGGCTTACAATGCCTGTTCTCATCTCTTGGGACGCGTCATCAAGCCGGGAGGCTTATAATCTCTGGCTATGGAGGGCTTTGTGTATATCAGTAGCTGTGGGTGGCTTCATAACATAACCCAGCCTGGAGAGGCTTGATAATGTCTCACACATTAGCTGTGGGTGGCTTCATAACATAACCCAGCCTGGAGAGGCTTGATAGTGTCTCACGCATTAGCTGTGGGTGGCTTCATAACATAACCCAGCCTGGAGAGGCTTGATAGTGTCTCACGCATTAGCTGTGGGTGGCTTCATAACATAACCCAGCCTGGAGAGGCTTGATAGTGTCTCATACATTAGCTGTGGGCGGCTTAATAACATAGCCCAGCCTGGAGAGGCTTGATAGTGTCTCATATATTAGCTGTGGGCGGCTCAATAACATAGCCCAGCCTGGGGAGGCTTGATAGTATCCCATACATTAGCTGTGGGCGGCTTAATAACATAGCCCAGCCTGGAGAGGCTTGATAGTGTCTCATATATTAGCTGTGGGCGGCTTAATAACATAGCCCAGCCTGGGGAGGCTTGATAGTATCCCGTATATTAGCTGTGGGTGGCTTGAAAACATAACCCAGCCTGGAAAATGGAGCCTGGAAAATTGCTGCAGCCCATCAATATGGCTGAAGACATCTGAGGCACTCTTACAAGACTAGAAGAGAATCCGCAGCCCTAAAGCCATACTTCATTGGCACCGCGGCCTAGGCGATCATCTACAGCATGAAATTGTCCCAACAGGCCGCGGACTTCACGAAGAATACACACATAAAGTGGTGCTGCAGCCTTGTGTCCAAAGGGTTTAATATTCAAAAGCCCCTCCATGTCGATATGGCTATGGTCATCAATTATTGGACTGGCGGTTCAGTAAGCGGTTATTGAAGAAATTTGTCATAATACCGCGGCAGTTATAGAAGCATTTTAAAGATGTCAAGATTTCAGAATCCATGCCATGAAGCCGCGGCACACTCTGCATCATAAGCAAGTCATCATACTGGCGACTAAAGCACCGCGGCATGTATCTAATCCTTGTTTCAACAAAGAGTTGGGGCCGCAGCTATTAATATTAGTTCGACCAGGTTCATTCAAAGGCAAACTGCAAATTTATTATGCTAGGCTGCCGCGGCCATCACTATTAGTTCATGCAAGTTCATTCAAAGGCAAACTGCAAATTTATTATGATAGGCTGCCGCGGCCATCACTATTAGTTCATGCAAGTTTATTCAAAGGCAAATTGCTAATTTATTATGCTATGTTGCCACGGCTATTATTAGTCCTATGAGTAAGTTCAATTTGCAAAGTGGAAAGTAAGTACATTCAACCATTCATCAAGGCATGAGAAGGAAAGTGGGCAAAGAGATGCAACAAATAAACTTTATATAAAGCGGAATATATGGCCGCAGCCTTAACATTATAATGTTTACAAAACTGGGCCGCAGCCACAACAAAGATAAAATGACAAAAGGGACGCAGCCCTATGAATGATGAAAGATTACAAGTTCAAGATGCTGCGTCGTCGTTGTCATCAACCTCATCACCTTCCCCGGCCGTCTCAGTCTCTTCATCATCTGCCGCGGCCTCCGCCTCAGCTTCGGCTCTCAACCTGGCTCTTTCCTCAGCTGCAGCCTTAAGCTCAGCAATGCAGTCCTGGTGTTCTGCATCACTTAGCTTCCAGCCAAGGACAATCTCCTTGGCCTCAGGGAAATTCTTGATAACCCTCTGCCGCAGCTCCTGGAAGCCGCGGAGGTAGGCCCTGTTATTTATAAGGAAGAATTCCTTGGAGTTTTTGAAGGACTCCACAGTTTGGTCAATGGCCATTTGAAGGGCGTCTTTATGGTCCGCCTGCATCTTCTGTATGGCCGCGACATTGTTGGCCTCCAGCAGTTCATAGTTTTTTTGCAGATGGGCAAGCTTGCTATTGGCCACTTCAGCGACCTGGGAAGCGGCCACGGTCTGAGCCTGGGAGGCTTTGAGAGATTCCGCGGCCTGGCTAAAGTTGAGCTCTGCCTCCTCCCTGGCTTTGTTAGCCCTCTCCAAATCCATCTTTGCTGCCTCAAGAGCCGCGGCAGATGACATCTTCCCAGCTTCAAATGAAGAGGTCCGTGCAGCCTGCAAGTCCGCGGCATGGGCACTCTTCTCGATCTCCTTCAGCCTGTACAAGGCCTCGTACTTCCTCTTCTGAACAACAATCACATCCGCGGCCTGAAATAAAGAGGAAATATGAAAAATACATGTGGTGTAAAAGTTGAAAGAATGACGACAGGTACGTACCCTCAGAAGGCTGTGGAGGCCGCAGTCCTCCAGGTCGTCCTGATCTTCCTCGACCAATCTGTCAAGGTCCGCGGCATCTAAGGCTCTCTTCATTCTTCTGGCAGCCTTCGCGGTGGTATCCCAGGAAGAGTTGGGATCAGGTTGTCTTAGTTGTGGCCGCGGCCTACCATCAGGTCTAGCTCCTCCACGAAATTGTGGAGGTGGCAAGTTGGCATTAATGGCCACAACTGGTGGTGGCGGAGGTGAGGATTGTTGGGCAGACATATCAGGAATCAATCCTGCCGCAGCCAGATTGGCTCCAATATCGTCATCAAATGTTTGAGATTCGGGAGCAGTGGTTGGCTTCTCCGCGGCAGGAGTAGTTTGTTCAGTAGTTTGTTCCCCCAAAGGTTCCGCGGTGGGGGCCTTTGTCTTTGCCCTCTTCCTCTTTCTGCTCCGCGCAGTATTATTGAGGACCACCGCGTCCTCGTCCATCTCCGCCAATTGTGCGTTCAGCAACTCCCTGTCCACTTCCTCACCTGAAAGGGAGAAACAATGTTAAGCACAAGCATTTGAAGAACTCAAAAATCAAGTTGTAATCCGCAGATTAAAAGTTACCTTCCACGGCCATTTTCAGGGGGATCGACTTATTAGGGAAGAAGCCTGCGTTGAATATAGTGGCAGAGGTCACTAGAGTGCTGAATCTCTTCTTATCAGCAGAAACAGCCGCGGCCTCGGCAACTCTCCTCTCCTGCCGCGGGTTGAGTTGCAAATTGTCAAGGACTGCAGAAGACATTACAAGGGTTGGTATAAAAAAGTGGCAAATTATAAATAGGGGACGCGGCTATTAAAAAGATACCTAGTTTGGATGGGGTCCCCCATCGCTGCGGCATTTGAAAAGACCTCTCCCTCTCATTCTCTTCAGGGTGGAACTCCCACCCCTCTCCAGAAAGGAAAAAGTACTTCCCTTTCCAGTTCTTTACACTGGTTGGCCTCCCAGTATATAGGGTCTCATCCCTGCCGCGGATGGAAAGGTAGTAGTAGCCCGCGAACTTTACAGAGTTCTCTTTCGGGCGGTAGAAATGGAAAAACTCCGCGGGAGTAATGTCCTTTTTGAACAAATTCTCCCAAAGAACGACCGCGGCAAGAACAGCTCTCCAGCCGTTGGGATCTAACTGGGCTGGGGCCAGTTTCATAGTTTGAAAAAGTCGACGGATGGGAACAGGAACAGGCAACCGCAGCCCGTAAATAAATGCATGAAGTGGAAAGCATATCCCATCAGTGAGTGCCGCGCACGGCCTTTGGTTCGCGGCAGGAGCTGAGCATATCAAATTTGATGGAAATTCGAAGGACTCCGCTACCTGGTCGACCCAATCTTGGGTCATGATGCTGTGGATGCCAAGAGCAGCTAAGGGTCGCTCAGCCCTCCCAGACGTACCAGCTGGGGGGTCTCTAGATTCCGCGGCAGTACCTCCTGCCTCCAGTGGATGATTGCTCGAATTGGCTTCTTCCTCCATCGGCACGGACTGAGAATCAAGCTTAGAATCAGAGTCCGCGGAATCAGAATCTAATGTTATGCAGTTGGGGCAATCCTTCAATTGGCAAGACCCTATTGATCTTAAGGGGGGCACGAAAGAGAGTTCAGGAGGAGAAGTCCCAAAGTGCTTTGCCCAAAAGCCCTTCAGAAAGTTGTCTGGGTCAAAGCTCATATGGCTGCAGCAGTACCTGAAAAGCAGACCGCAGTTAGGTGCCGCAGCCAATATGGTCCTAAAAAGCTCCTAGGAAGCCGCGGCAGGATTATTAATATGATTAAAGTGGAGTAGCAAGATGGGCTAAACATGCCAAGTGTTGGGTTCTAGAGCCCTAAAGGATGTTTGTAGCCGCGGACTAAAGTTATTGAGATAAAGACAAATTCTGCGTAGCCGCGGAATCTAATCTAAAACTGAGTCACTACAGGCTGCAACCTTTATTTAATACTGGTTACAACCCTTATTTACTACATGCCGCAGATGATTTTTATTAAGCAATGAAGGATATGTTGACTGAGCAGCTCTAAGTTATTTAAGAAATTATTTCACTCCGCGGCCTCAAACACAAACAGGTAATTACTTCAGCAGTTGTAAATCCGAAGATCAAAACCCTAGAACACTCAAGAACACAATGGGAACTCAGAAGCCCTAAAGTTTAACCCTAAACTGCAACATTGATGTTCTATTCAAAACCTATTACCCAGTACAAATCCCAAAACAACTATGCAGAAAAGAGCATGGCAAATCTAATACGAAGGAGAATACATGATTCTAGGTTGAGATATTTACGAATGCAGAAGTTAAAAGAACTGTTAAAAGGTTGATGGGTGGAAAAGTTACCTTTTAATGAAGAAACCGGCGGTGCTCAGCCTTCAACCACCACGGAACCGCCACACACCGCTTTCGAAAGTCGCCGGAAAACGCAAGAACAAGGAGGAACAGAATTTTCTCTCAAGGTTTCGAAAATGTAAAGAAGTCCACGGCCAGAAGCCATTTATATAAGGGAACGCGGAAGATGAAACGTCGCCTTGATCAGGCCGCGGCACGTCATGCAACACCGCTGCCTGGGATCAAACAGGCCGCAACATAATTCAATAAGCACGAAACATCTCTCAGCATCCGCGGTTGGTACATAATTCAGCCGCAGCCCCAACATTCTACCAATTGGCACTACGGCTTGGGGGCTTATTGATATGACATATAGCACCCCGCCACGGATAGGTACTCATACATGGGCGGGCTTATAGGCCGCGGCCCTAACCAACAGGGCGCGGCCCTAACCAACAGGGCGCGGCCCTAACCAACAGGGTGCGGCCCTAACCAACTCGCGTTACATACACAGGCCGCGGCCCCTCCCTTGGAGGGCCCGACACCTTCTGTTCAGCATATGGTGCCGCACTTATCATCTATCTTATAGGCCGCATCCCTCTCCACTGCAACCAACTACGGACCATGTGCTCATAGCACGTGACACCTCACATCACTCTTATAAATAGAGGACCGCACCTCGAAATAAGGCATGGATTTCCTCTCCTCTGGAACACTCTCTTCAACGCTTGCTTAAGCCTCGCACGGCTCTCCCCGTACGACCTCAACATACGACTTGGGGGCTACGTGGCCTGACCTCCGGCACACCCGGAACCTCGACAGCCATGTATTCTCCCTATTTCTCATACTTGTACGCCTCTCTAGGCAGGCTTATATTGTAAAGTGCATCGTATATAATGAGAACGGAGCAACACAGTGGACGTAGGCCTATTTTAAGGGCTGAACCACTCTATACCTTGTTTTCTATCTATTTACTTGCTTTATCAACTTATTCTACACTTACACTTGATCTGCTGGTACGAGATCTACCTGTGTGCGATTTCTCGTATCATCAGTATCTTTGTACCTTTCTTTTAAAACAAAGTTATTCTCAAAAAGTTACGTTATTTTAGACTTGAATTCATTTACTTCAGTCTCATGAGTTAAGCATTGACTAATGTAATCATTAACATTCAGCGTAAGGGTCTGTTTGGTTCGTGGTGAAATATTTTTTACCGTATTAAAAAATAATTCACCTAAGTAAAATATGTGTTTAGTTGGACATTTAACAAGGTGAAATAAAATGAATATGGTGAAAAGTGAGGTGAAACTTTAACCATTTTAAACCATAGGTAAAGTGAATAATTTAACAGGTGAAAACAATGCAATTTATCTTATTACTAAACTAATCTTTCTTATTTCCATTTACAACTATCATACATTCATTTCTCACTCTCAATTAACATGATCCTTAAATATTCATTTAAAAAAAAAAAAATTTAAATTTCATTTTTTATTTAAAAATAAATAAATAATTTTATATTTTAAAAATAAATAAAAAATAAAATAGCTATTCCTACACCCTCTATGTCTTCCCCCACACCCGTTCCAATATTTAAATACTAAAAGATCAAAAGACCCTCTATGCATATATGATTTGAACAAATATAATCTTTTGCTCAAAAATCTATTACTTTAAAAAATCGTAATATTATGAAAAAAAATAAAAACATAATATTTTGAAAATAAATATCCTAATATTCCAGAAAATTAAAATTTTAATATTCTGAAAATATAAAAATTATAAAAGTTATTTTTTCATTTTAAAAACATTATGTTATTTATAAAAAAAACATATTATTTTTTATTTAAATGGACGTCGATGAAAACCTGTTTCGTTATTCATTTAAAAACAATGGACATTCTTTTTATCATTTCTAGTTAAAAACTATTTCTTTTATTTATTTAAAAAAATTGTTTCGTTATTTATTTTTTCAGTTAAAAAAGGTTTCTTTTACTATTTTAAAAATAATCTTTTTACTATAAAAAAAAATGGTCCGCGTCAGCGGTATGTAAAGGCAGTCCGACCACTTATACATACCGTTGGCGCGAACCAACAGCTTAGAAAAAATCAGTGTCTTAAAAAAAGCGCCTAGGCGCAGCGGGGCTTTTTAGATAAGCCAAGTTTTGACCCTAGAGGTTAATTAAGGCGTGGTCAACGATGGTCAACTTTTTGGGGGGGTAAGCCGTGAAAAAACGCACATTTTTTGTGGGTAAGGCGTGAAAAAATGCGAGTTTTTTTTTTTTAGTATGTAACAAAATAGTATTTTAATTTACAAATATTCAGAGATATTTTTAAGCTATGTACCATTTTAGTATTTTTAATAACCTTGTCAAAGTTTAAAAATATTAAAATATATTAAAAAAGACCTAAACGTTTTTTCACGTCTTTTTACGCTTAAGGTCAGCCTAAGCTTCTAAGGCTTAAGGGTTGACCTCCACGCCCGCGTTTTTTAGAACATTGAAAAAAATGTTCCGTGCTAGCGGTATGTATAGGTGGCGGACCGCCTATACATACCGCTGCCGCGGGGAATATTTTTTCAAAATAGTAAAATGATTCTTTTTAATATAGTACCCAAAAAACAATTTTTAACCAAAAATAAAATTTGTAAATAAAAAAAATACTTTTTTAAGAAACACTCTCTTAAGGAAAACAAATTTTACGTTTTATATACAGTTTTTTAATAAAACAAATAGATAAGATTTTACGTTTTATAAACAATTTTTTTTATATTATTTATAAAAAACAGTTTTTTATTGAAAATATAATTTTTTGTTTTTATCAAATGTATTTATTTTAGTTGCAGGTGAAAAAATTGGGCATTTAGATTTTATAAATTTAAAGGTACAATTGTCATTTATTATTCAAATGGTGTGGGGGAACATATGAACGGTGTGGGAATAGTTATTCCCATAAAAAAATTATAAAAAAAAAATGAATATTTGTTTGGTGCATGATAATGTGTTCGGAAGTTTTTTACTAATTGGGATGGTTTCATAGTTGGGAACTATTTTTTTTTTTTTAATTCTTTTAATTGGAATACTTTTTTTTTAATTGGGACTGTTATTTTTTTAAAATTAGAGCTATTATTTTTCAAAGTTGAAAACTTTTTTTTTAATTGGAATTGTTTTTTCATTGTTGAGAACTACTTTTTTTTATTGTGGACTACTATCTTTATAGTTGGCTCTTTTTTTTTTAATTGTGATTGTTTTTTACCAATGACTGTTTTTTTTTTCATTATTGGAAACTTTTTTTTTTAAATTGGTACTGTTTTCTTTTTTAATCATGACTTTTTTTTAATTGGTACTGTTTTTTTACTTATTTATCTTGCGTAGCCAAATATGACTAGTTGTGTGTGTGTTTGGGGGGGTGTCAAATTTGAGTTTAAGGTAAATGCATATTTTTTAATGACCATTGACATTTGTGTGATGAAAATCAAATAGTTATGTGCATTTGCAGTATGAGGGTAATATGGTCATTTTATGTTTTCAGCATATTCATCTTGACCATCCAAATAACAAATGGTGAAAAAGTTAAAATTTTCATCTAGTGAAAACTCGATCATCCAAACGGAGATGGTGAAAACAAAATCACCAAACTAATAATTCATCTTTTATTTTTAACACGATAAAAAGTATTTCACCACGAACCAAACGATCCTAACAGTCCTAGTTAAACCATCCACTTGTTCAGTTAACTTTTCACCATTTTTCTCATATTTAGAACATTTCGTTAAAGACTTCGCATATAAGTCATGAAAATTTGGCAAATCATCATCATCAGTATCACTTAGTGATGTGTGTGTTGTGCCACCTAATAGTTCAATTAAAATGGCTGGGCTCACACACATTCAATTCGTCATTTTTGGCGTCACTTTTACTCACACACCCATGAGAATCAATTTGTACATCGTCCACAGAATTTTAACCATATACAGAATCATCTTCAATCATGCATTCATCATCATCAAATTCAATTATTTTAGAATAAAAATCCTTGCAATAGTCATTCAATTATAGTGGACTTGACTCATCATTTTCTAAATCATTTGTCATCCCCTGTTTTTGGTTATATGGGACTTGTGGGTATTTTTGGTATTAGACCAACAATTATTTTCTTTCGGAGCCATTTTACCACATTTGTAACACTGAATCTCCTTCGTAGGTTTGTGTGTGTCATTGGAATGATTTGACTTATCAAATTTCCTTTCATGAGGTCTAAAACCTTGAAACTTTTGATGACCAGATTTCCATTGCCGAGTAGCAGCAGCATTTCTAAACTTGATCACTTTCTTAAACTCTTTACTCATAAAGGCAATTTGATTATCAATAGCTTGGTGTCCTAATGCGGGTGCGGGAGCGAGTTTAGGTGAAATGCAAGTACGTCAATGCGTCGATTTTCAAAATACTGAAATTTGAGAGCGTCACCAGTGCGTCTATATTTTGAATATATAATAATATATTTTTAATATATAATTATGATTTTAATATATATATATATATATATATATATATATATATATATAGAGAGAGAGAGAGAGAGAGAGAGAGAGAGACAATATCAGATATATAGGAGCATTATAATATATTTAATATAATATTTCATTGGTTCCAAATTAATTGGTTGATTATGTCCAAAAAAGGAATGTAGACCCTTAATTTAGAACAATCCGAAAAAAATAATGGACTCTTAATTTGGAACGAATGAAGTATAATATTTTTTTTAATTTAAGCACAAAAATAATGTAATGTACAAACAAGTATTTTGGTATAAAAATATTTGTATTTAATTTTATGTAATTAAGAAAATAAAAACTTTGGTACAAAATATGCTTGAGAGAGAACATCCCACCCACTTTTTGAAACAAAACATTTATCTCTCTTACTTCCATTAAAACAACATGGATAATACCTCACTCAATTAAATCACTAGTCCCACATCGCGCTCAGCATGGCTTATATGGCAACTTGGTTGCTATAAAGTTGTTGCCTTTCTCAAGGTTGAAATAAAATATCTTAAGGGGACTTCAACGCTTATAAACGTAGCTGGACCCTTTAGATAGAAGTAATAATTTTTTAATACGAGTTCGAGTTCTAGTCTGCAAGTGTTGAATTCGCTGGTTGACTTTTGTAGTCCGCGAATTTGACAAATGCAGTTCGCGAATTAATCTCGAATTTCCCCCGACCTGTTAAATTCGCAAATCGAGGGCGGGTAGTTTATCCTTGGGTGACGGATTAGGGCACTAAGATCAATAGTTTCTAGGGTGGGGTCATTCCCTACGTCAATGTCAATATGATAATTAACTTTGGAGAATTCAATTGAGATGAGAACCAAATTTGACCCACTAGTATTCTTTGGAGTCGAGATAAAATTAACTTTTTTTATAAAAATAAATAAATAAATAAATTGACTGTTAAAAGTA
This sequence comes from Sambucus nigra, assembly GCA_949130495.1. Classification (NCBI taxonomy): domain Eukaryota; kingdom Viridiplantae; phylum Streptophyta; class Magnoliopsida; order Dipsacales; family Adoxaceae; genus Sambucus; species Sambucus nigra. The sequence goes on along the minus strand of OX422211.1, from coordinate 632,378,568 downwards.
GTAAAAACTGACTTTTGTTAAACCATTTTATTTAACTGTTAAAAATAGTAAAAATTGTCTTTTTATTAAAAAAATTGAACTTTAAAAAAAATTATATTTTAAATATTACATTTTTTCATTACCAAAATATAATCCCCCCCCCCCCCCCCTAGAATTTTAAGATGTTTACAAATTTTGAAAGTAACTCAAAATTAAAACTGTTCTTGTATTGATTGAATATATATATATATAGAGAGAGAGAGAGAGAGAGACAGAGAGACAGACAGACTCTCATACATACCAAGTATACAAACTTGCTGGCGCAAATCTATTTTTTTAATATTAAAAAAAATTGAGTTGAATTTTTTTATGTGATATTTAAACATTTCAAGGGACCCATATAAAAAAAATCAACTCAAAATAAATTTTTATGCTATTTTAAAAAAATTGGTCAAACTTTAATAACTTTTAAAGTGTGAAACTTTGATCGATTTTTTAAAAATAGCAAAAAAAAAATTGAGCTGATTTTTTTATTTTGATTCCTTGAAATGATTAAATACGAATTTGTTTACTATGTTACAAAATCGATATGTAAACTTGATATGTACAGGAGCCTCTCTCTCAAAGAGTATCTAACGGCACAATTCAAATTCTAATAGTTTATGTTAGTTTTGGCATTCATCTAATAGTACTGAAAACATTAACACCCAATCAAAAATAACCAAAAACAAGCATTCACGCATAATACAAATAAGACATTTATTTTCTACAATAGTTGGAATTAAGACCTCTCATAGAACTGGACAATAAACTTCACAATTACCTGCCACTGTCATGCTCGCTTATCCAAGCCCACATAACTACATGGTAAATCCCTAAATGAAAACCACATAAACACAGTACCAATATATGTGAGAGGAAAAGAATTAAAAAAAGGCAAATTACTTCCTGAACTATCTCGTGTTTATGGTGTAAGGTAATTATTAAATAAACATTTGATTTATTTCCTTCCCCGAAATGTGGTCTTTATTAATCCGTTTTTAATCAAGAATACATGTTATATCTTGTATAAATGATTCGTATTCCACACGAAATAAAGAATGAAAAGGAGTTATAATTCCACTTAATCTCAACCTTGATGGAAGGTTGAGATTAATTGACCTTTGGCATTCAGGTCCTCTCTCCACCTATAAATAGATGCATTTCGTCCATTAGAAATCATCCCAAATAAAAAACATACCTAAAGGCTTATAGGTAAGGAAAGAGAAGCCAAATTATCCCTTAAAGTATTGCTAAGGCGATCACACTGGTAACACTCGACGGCGACGTTCAACAGCGGGACTGAATCCATGGCGTCGAAAGGAGATAAATAAAATTACTCTTTTCACATGTCCATTGACGTGATTATCATATTGTTCAAAGATCTTAGGAATCATGTATAAAATATAACTTACATGTGGTATCAGAGCTGACATTAAAAACATATGATTTTTCATTAAAATAGATAATGACTTTGTTGCTTATTGCCATATAACAGCAACTTCTTAAACTGTATTTTTTTCTTGTTTTCATGAAAACTATAATAGTTATGTATTAAGTTTCTTCCTAATTCTTTGAAACTATAACAGTTAATTTTCGTATTATTAAGGCAGTATCCTAAAAAAAATATATAAAAAATAAATTTTTCGGGGCTATAACAGTTAATTTTTCGTATTATTAAAGCAGTATCCTAAAATTGTTTATCGGGGATGCCGCCCCGAACCCCGCTTTTAAATCAAACGGGGCTTGGCCACTTGCTGGATATTATGTCTATTAGTATTCTTATTCATGTCTCCTCGAATTCATATGACTATTACAATTCATGTCCCTTATAATTCATTCATTTATGTTACCATGTCTTTTAGAATTCTTATAGTTATGCCTTTTGAAATTCTCAAAAATTATATGCCTTTTAGAAATTATGATTTTTCAAATTCTTGAAAATTATGACTCTAAGCTTTAGTAATTCTAGACTTATCATAGCCTAGATTATATAATTTTGCTTTTCAAAAAGTTTATAACTATGTAATTTTGTGGCTTTTGGAATTTTATGATAAAATATGCATAAGTATTCATATTAATTTATTAAATGAATGCAACTGCATTATTAAAATTAGGTATCACCCCAGTGATACTTATTATTACTCATTCCACATTAGCCCTTTATTACCGTTATAATGTTTAAATCTGTTTATTTAACACTTAGCTTTTAGTTTCCCACATGTATATTATAATCATATGTTGAATACACAATTAAGGAGTGTTTGTACATGTTTGAACCAAGGATATCCACAGATACCTACTTAAATTAAATAGTAACATCACTCAATTATGCATGTTAAATATTACGACCATTAATGGTGTTAAGTTGAATTTACGATGACTACCCACAGGAGCATCGTATTTTTTCATGTCGTAATATATCTTACGTATGTGTTAATTACGTTTAAAGCCTTATTAAATTTATTATATCTCTAAAATTACATCCCCCTTTCGTGATCTATTGACTTCGTATGCATTATTTGTCCCTATTCTCACGGGAACCAACTTCTCGTAATGGAAAGAGCAAGTTGAGTTCACCTTGGAGGTACTTGACTTGGATCTGGCTTTTCACATTTAAAAACCAGTTGCACTTATAGAAAAAAGTACTGATGAGGAAAAGACTCTCCATAAAGCTTGGGAGAAGTCTGACAGATTAAGCATTATGTTTATGCGAATGACGATTGCAATAAATATCAAAATATCCTACACCTGGGAATGCTAAGGATTCCATGAAAGCAATAGAAGAAAGGTTTAAGACTGCATATAAATACCTTGCTGGGAAACTAATGCCAGATCTTACAACCATGAAGTTTGATGGAACACACTCAATGCATGATCATCTCATTGAGATGACGAATATTGCTACCAAGCTAAAGAATTTGGGAATGACAGTGGATGATTCATTTCTTGTCCAATTTATCCTGAACTCTTTACCTACTCAATACAGACCTTTCCATCTTAACTACAATGCCACTAAGGATAAGTGGGCGGTGGATGAGTTGGAAAACAAACGGGTTCAAGAGGAGGCTAAGCTGAACTAACAAGGTATTAAGGTTGCATATTTTGTCCGAGGAGCTGGAACATCTAAAGATGGGAAAAGGAAGAATGCAAGCCATAAAAGAGCACCGCCCAGAAATAATGATGCTAATCAATCCAATGTGAAGAAGGCAAAGAAGGATAACAACAGGTACAAATTTTGCAAGAAACCTGGATACCTTCAGAAAGACTGCACTAAACGTAAAGAATGGTTCGAAAAGAAAGGTAACTCTATGGGTTTCATAAGCTTTTTTGAATCAAAATTTACTTATGTTTCTTCTAACACTTGGTGGCTTGATTTTGGTGCTAACGTTCACATTTCTAATTCAACATAGGGCTTCCATACGACCCAAACCATAAGCCCAAGTGAAAACTTTATGTTCATGAGAAACCGAGAGAAAGTCCAAGTTGAAGCCATTGGAACTTATCGTCTCATTTTAAAGAATAGATATCATTTAGATTTGTTTCAAACTCTTTATGTTCCTTCTATTTATTGTAATTTAGTTTCAATTAGTAAACTTGATCAAGATGGTTATTTGGATCATCACGAAGATGGTTGTTTTAATTTGTTTTTTAACTCAAATCATATTGGTTCTGGAATTTTAATTGAAGGTCTTTATAAATTTCATCTTTATAGTCAATTTGTTGAAACTCGTCTCACACTGCATTCTAATGTTAAAACAAAATGTAAGTCCTCTAAAAACGACTCTTACTTATTGTAGCATAAAAGGCTGGGACATATATCCAGTGAAACACGGAAAACTTCGTCTTGCTTTGTCATGTCATTCAAGTGTATGGTTGACCTTGCTTGTGGGACTCACAATCCATGCCATCTGCAACAAACTTTAAGATCAAATCTCTTGTCAAACAAACACGGCCATAGTGCGTAACCTTCGAAAATGGTCGGCAACTTACGCTCAGCTTCAGACAGTGGGCAAAATATCATATGACCAACGTAGTCAGGAAATGGACTACTTGTGTCCATGGGATTGTTCTCAAACTTTCTTTTCTCACCATATCAAGTTATACTAGACGTGTCGATATAGGTACCGGGATTTGTCATCAAAATTTTCGGGAGGAAATTGTAACACCCCGCCTAATTAAATACCGGGTGGCCAGTCCCATACCAAATTAAAACAGAATATACAGTTGGCTCATTCTTAGCATCACTGTCGAAAACATTTACAAGTCACCCAATACTCAATTAAGCTGGTGTTAAAAACTTTCCAAATTTTAACTTAACAAAATCCATTTCCAGTTTAAGAATAACCCAACACATTTTATTCTACAACATTGATAACCAAATAGATAAAACAAAAGAATTTAAAATCATTTGGAATAAACATTCCCACATAATATTAATCCATTACAGTAATCCCATCAATAACAACTGTATTAAAAAGACACGAATACAATAGTATTTGACTCCGATAGAAAATGATAACTGAATCATTTGGGCGACATGCCCCCAACTAAGAGAATACTGTGAATCAAATGAAGATAGGCGTCTAAGTAAAACTCCATAAATCCATAGCCTGTCATAATCCGCTAAGGTTGGCGTCCCTATTGCTGGACACCTGATATAGAAGATACAATAGAAAAGAAAATATGCAAGGAAACGGGTCAGAGCCCGATTGTGAAAATGATTTTTAAAACAGCAAGTATTTAACAAGTGCAATAAATCTTTTATTATATACATGTTAGACCCAACTCTCGCTTGCCATTCTCACCTCTCAACTAGAGTGCACACTTAACGTTTCCTATTAACCTCCTAGTTAATGGTTCCTCTTTTCTAGTCTCCATATTATAATTCCATCCCAATATCATAATCCCCGTATGTCCCATACCATACGTCACATTATTGTTCATTTACATTTCTCATAGTTTCTCATTAACATGAATCATTTCTCATTAATATGAATTAAGTTTTTCAATAAACATTCATTAACTTAATTCCATTATCTTTCTCTATTCGCCGTTATCTACAATTATCACACAGTAGATGATTTAACCACAATAAATCCAATCATTCATTTAATCCATTATATATATATGTATATATATATATATATATATATTCATATATAATACGGCACCCCGAGTCACACCTGCGGTGCAATGCATTACTCTGCTATCATGTCCCATCATCGCAGGTCGCCGAATAGTGGACAAAAGGTTCGGTAAGGATCCCTCGAACCATAAACAACAACACAAATATTGGAGGCGAACATAGTTCTCATACCCATGGGTCACGCACATACCTACGTACCCATAGTCAGCGGACTTATCAACTCCCCGATAAGTCTTTCATAGACCTATGTTCTCGAGCGACAAATCAAAGATCCCATGGATTCATCAGGATATGACTGCCCTCACGCGCAAACCTCCCACCGATAGCAAGTAAGCTAGGTATGTCATACACATAAATCATCAATCAATCAAATAGGTATTATCATACCTATAGTATACTAACAACAAGGTACTCACATTAACCATAGATTATTCCCTTACGTAGCATTATATCTCTTTAAATCCCACGTATTAAAATGTCATATCTTTACTTCATAATTTAATTATCCTCGCATCCTATAACATCTCTCCACTCCCGACGTCGTTAAGGTTCATGAGTGGAGCGTCTCGCAAAGCGAAATCCAAACAAGGAACCCCTCCAATACACTACTACTTAACTTTGTCGATCGAGGAGGTCCGACAACTTCAAATACGTGATCGGGATAACCTCATACCCTCTTTCAACCAAATGTGTTCTAAACTCCCATCTCTATCCAGGAGTCATACTGCTAAGCGCTCGTATTACACTTAGTCCTTGCACAATCAATAATAAGCTTAAACTCAGTCCTTGATGTTCATATTGTAATCCTAAGGCTACCTAGGTGTTACATGCAATCACCACTACTGGACCTATCCTTAATCCTCAAGCAAACCAATTATAATCCAACAAATGAATCTAGCAACCGAAATTTCTTTAATTTAATTATCATCATTCTAATCAATTTAAATCCCAATCAAATTAATTCAAATCTTAACTAGGGCTTACTGATCTTCTCTAAGTCCCATAATATCCAATTAATAATCACAAAAAAATCTACCAAAGTTTTGGGATAAGAACCAACATTAAAAAGAAACAACATCATGAATTCTCATGTTTTAAATACTCAGAAAAATCAGATCCAAAAATTATTCAAATCATCAATCCGACTTCAGATTTGGATTCTACACGAAAAATTGAGTCAGGTATGTGTTTTGAGTTTTTCTTAAATCTCATCCAAATGCACTCAAAAAGAAGATCTAAACATTCCAAATTGGCTCTTCTCATTCCACTCGTTTTTGCCTCTTTTTCTAGAAAATTATCAACATATTATCTTCAAGAACACTAAATTATTTTCAAAATTTCTTCCACAGATTGATGAATATTTATTGGATTACTAACTACCTACAACATGAGTTTAATTCCTATATATTTTTAGATTCCAAAAATCCATTAACAACTATATCCTTTCATCTTCCAAGCATGAAAATCATCTCTTTTTATAACTATCCTAACATGGACAATATACGAACTTAAATTGCAAATATCAAACACTTGCCTTTACTGAAGATCTGATCCTTTGGAGTTGAATAACATAGGTGGTGATGGTGGTGGTGACCTTTGACCTTTGGTTCTCCTCCTTTCCAAGCAAGCTTTTGTTATGTCTACTATTTATAAATAACAATTGTACGGAATTATGAACAATTAATATAATGACAGAATTAAAACAGAATTATAGAAATGAAATACTTACTTGAATTTGCAGAAATAATAATAATTAGAAAGAAATCCGAGCCCTGTTGAACAGTCTCCTTAAGACAATTATTCCTCCAACGTGCTTGAGTTTAATGAATAATTGTCTCCCAAGATAGAACGGATTTTCGGATTAATCAAGCAGCACAGCAATGAGAAATCCCAGCGAACACAATTTATGTGTTTTTTACTCAACACAACCAATAACATGTAATGCAGAAATGAAGAAAAGAATTTTCTGGGCAGAGGAAATAATGCAGTAGCATTTTCGGAATTTTGGAGGGTTTATTTTTCTGTGTTTAAAACTGAGGGGAAACATTTTATTTATAGTAAATGTTTTGACTGTTGGGAACAGTCAAAACCGAAATTAACTGTCAAAACAGTTAATTTCGTTAACTGCTGACTCTTGGAATTAACTGATTATCAGTTAATTAAAGATTAATTAATTCCGTAATTAATTAAATTAAAGCCCATAAAGTTAATTAGATTCGGCCCAAAAATTTAAGAATTTTCATAAGCCTAAGCATAAGCCCAAGCCCGAGCCGAGCCGAGCCGGCCGGACGGACGGACGCGCGCGCGTGTGGACCTTTGACCGAAAGTCAACCCAAGCATAGCTTAGGTCATCTCCCCTTCAAAGAGTTGGGATACCCCAAAGGCATCCAAGCCTTAGTCCATCAATTGGGTTTTATTAACTCATCATTTTTCCACTACTCTTCCAATGTGGGACAAGAGTTAAAATATACCCAATACATTAACTTTCATTGCTCTATGAGTCACTTTGGGGACATAATTATCATTCATAACTTATTGAAATTGGACATATGAATATACTACGTTAATCTCCTTGCGAAGGTGAACGCGTTCGTATATGGTCCCACAATTTCCGTAGTGTGGGTCCCACCTAAATTTGAGCTCAAAGTTGCTCAAAAATCTGTCCAGAAAAATCTGGACAGCTTTATAATACCCATTTAAGTTCCAATTTTCCAACAATCCCCCACATGAATGATATATCGCTATAAATAAAACAAAACAAATGCTGATGCAAATGCAGACACAGGTTGAGTAAAACTGAAGACTTATTGCATCGGGAGAAGTAGCCTAGTGGCCTTGAACTTTCCTTAGTGATATACTATCGGATTTACTTGGTTAATCAGTAGACTTCACGTCCTTGAATCGTCAACCGTTTTTGTAAACCTAGACAACAGTATTCACACAACAATTCTTCAACATAGTTGGTTCTCACGTTTGTGTTCATTTTGGCCGTGAACACCACTTGGTTCCGCAAGTATTTTAGAGAATATGCCTTTCATTATTCTCATAGAAGTGGCCCCCTTCTTACTTACGTAGGTTACTTCCATAAAGAGTATTCTGCAATACCCCACTTAGACGTACTAAGATATATATGTCATTAAAAGCATAACTTATCCTAATTTCGCGGCAGATATGCACTGTCTCATCTTTGGAATGGATAGGATGATATATCCTCCAGTGCTTACTGAATACAACGTAGTTCGATTTGCCTATTGAACCTAGATCTTGGGATCTCCAGTCAGCTAGGTTGGGTTGCCACTATATTGATTCTTATTTATTTATAGGCTTTAGACCCATTCCTCTCGATGATCTTTTAACTTGCTCTCGGTTTAAACCTTTCGTTAGTGGATCCGATATATTATCTTTTGACTTTACATAGTCAATTGAGATAATTCCGTTTGAGAGAAGTTGTCTAACGGTATTGTGTCTATGACGAATATGTCGTGACTTTCCGTTATACATGTGATTTTGTGCCCTTCCAATCGCTGATTGGCTATCACAATGTATACATATTGCGGGCACATGTTTAGACCAATTTGGAACATCCTCTAAGAAATTTTGAAACCATTCGGCTTCTTCTCCAGCTTTGTCTAGTGCAATGAATTCAGATTCCATTGTCGATCTAGCAATGCACGTTTTTTTTGAGGATTTCCAAGATACGGCTGCACCTCCGAGGGTAAACACATACCCACTCGTAGACTTAGAGTCTTTTGTATCAGATATCCAATTTGCATCGCAATGTCCTTCAAGAACAGCTGGATATTTTGAGTAATGCAATCCATAGTTTTGAGTATATTTTCAATAACCCAAAACTCTCAATATTGCTTTCCAGTGATCTCTTCCTGGATTACTCGTAAATCGACTTAGCTTACTTATTGAGTATGCTATGTCCGGTCGCGTACAGTTCATGATATACATTAAACTGCCGATAATTCGAGAATATTCTAGTTGAGATATGCTTTCACCATTATTTCTTGCTAGATGTAAATTTACATCTACAGGTGTCTTGGTAGGACTAATATCATACTTCTTGAATTTTTCAAGTACTTTCTCAATGTAATGAGATTGAGATAATATAAGTCCATTCGATGTTCTAGAAATTTTAATTCCTAATATAACATCGGCGATTCCCATATCTTTCATGTCAAATCTACTACTCAACATTTGTTTTGTAGTTTTGACAATTTCCAAGTTACTACCCATGATAAGCATATCATCAACATAGAGGCATACAATGACATATCCATTATGAATGTATTTAAAGTAAACACATTTATCGCATTCATTAATTTTGAAACCATTTGATAACATTGCATTATCAAATTTTTCATGCCATTGTTTAGGTGCTTGTTTTAATCCATATAGTGATTTAACAAGCTTACATACTTTTCCTTCTTGTCCGGGAGCTTTGAACTCTTCAGGTTGCTCCATATAAATTTCCTTATCTAGTTCACCGTTTAAGAATGCAGTTTTTACATCCATTTGATGTATTTCAAGTCCATTAATAGCAGCTATTGCTATTAACATCCGAATGGACGTTATTCTTATTACCGGTGAATATGTGTCGAAGTAATCCAACCCTTCTTTTTGCCTATAGCCTTTAGCTACAAGTCTAACTTTATATTTATCAATTGATCCATCGGCCTTCAATTTCTTTTTGAAGATCCATTTATAACCTAACGGTTTTGAACCTAGTGGAAGATCCACTAGTTCCCATGTATGATTTTGTAATATGGATTCAATTTCACTATTAATTGCTTCTTTCCAATTGGAAGCATCGGGTAAGGATATAGCTTCTTTATACGATTGAGGTTCATTTTCTAACAAATATGTTAGAAAATCTGGATCGAAAGAAGTCGAGGTTTTTGCTCTTTTACTACGTCTTGGTTCATCCTCTATTGATTCAATAGGTTGATGAGTACCACTTGTAGTAGCTTGATTTGTCCTTTTAGAAGGACCAGATTCTCGGGTCATGTTATACGGAAATTCATTTTCAAAAAATGAAGCATCCCTCGATTCAATAACCGTATTTACATGAATGTCCGAAATCTCAGATTTACAAACTAGAAATCGATATGCACTGCTATTAGTAGCATAACCGATGAATACACAATCCACGGTTTTTGGCCCTATTCTTACCTTTTTAGGTTTAGGAACCATCACTTTGGCTAAGCACCCCCACACTCGTAAATATTTATAGGAAGGTCTTCGACCTTTCCATAATTCATAAGGTGTCTTGTGAGTCTTTTTGTGAGGTACTTTATTGAGAATGTAATTAGCAAAAAGTAAGGCTTCCCCCCACAAATTTTGTGGAGCTCCTGAACTTAATAACATTGAGTTCATCATTTCTTTCAAAGTACGGTTTTTGCGTTCAGCAACACCATTCGATTGAGGAGAATAAGGAGCAGTTGTTTGATGAATAATCCCATTTTCAGAACAAAATTCCTCAAATGGATATTCATATTCACCTCCTCTATCACTTCTAATAGCCTTTATCGTTTTGCTTAATTGATTCTCAACTTCATTCTTATATTGTTTAAATGCATTAATAGCCTCATCTTTACTATGTAACAAATATACATAGCAATATTTTGTGCAATCGTCAATAAAAGTAATAAAATACTTTTTCCCACCTCTAGTTTGAACAAATTTTAAATCACAAATATCGGTGTGAATTAAATCTAAAGGTTCAGTTATCCTTTCAATAGAATGGAAAGGTAATCTAGTTAATTTAGATTCCACACAAATTTCACATTTATGATTTTTATCAATATTGAATTTTGGCAAAAATTCCAAGTTAATTAATCTACGCAATGTATCAAAATTAACATGTCCCAATCTAGCATGCCAAATATTAGATGACTCAATCAAGTAAGAAGAACTAGAAACTTCATTCATTGAAACATATGTTTTAGGGGTTACAGTAAGAACATTCAGTTTAAAGAGCCCCTCATTTAGGTAGCCCTTTCCTACATACATGTCATTTTTAGACAACACAAAGCGATCAGACACAAACACAAGCTTGAAACCATTCTTAGTAAGGAGAGATCTAGAAATCAGATTCTTTCGGATATCAGGCACGTGAAGAACATTGTTGAGAGTAAGTTCCTTTCCAGAAGTCATTTTCAAAGCAATATTTCCTTGTCCCACCACCTTAGAAGTGGAAGAATTTCCCATAAAAAGGTTCTCCTCATTTTCCAAAGGCTTATAGGTGGAGAACATCCATTTGTTTGCACAAATGTGTCGTGTGGCTCCAGTGTCCACCCACCATTCCTTGGTATTTCCAACCAAGTTACATTCAGAGACAACGGCAGAAAGATTCATATCCGCCAAATCATTGGTGATATTCTCACCCTCAGTCACATTTGCTTGAGAGTTATTTTTATTTTGCTTCTTAGGCTTACGACACTCACTTGAGCGGTGTCCCGGTTTACCACAATTGTAGCATTTTCCTTTGAACTTTTTCTTGTTATATTTGGAAGTGCCTTCCCCATCATACTTTCGTTTGTTCTTTTTAGGACCTTCAACGACATGGACCTTTGTTTCCATCGGATTCTTCCCACTTTTCTTTTGAGATTCACGGTTGTCTTCTTCGATTCTTAGCCGGACCACCAACTCCTCCACATTCATCTCCTTACGCTTGTGCTTGAGATAGTTTTTGAACAAAGTCCAAGAAAGTGGCAACTTTTCAACAATTGCAGCAACTTGGAAAGTTTCACTAATTGACATTCCTTCAGCATGAATGTCGTGGAGGATCACTTGGAATTCTTGCACTTGCGAGATCACAGATTTAGAATCAACCATTTTGAAGTCCAGAAAATGCCCAACGATAAATTTCTTCATCCCAGCATCTTCAGTTTTATACTTCTTTTCCAAAGAATTCCATAATTCCTTGGAAGTTTTGATAGTGCAATAGACATGGTACAAAGTCTTGTCCAAGTAGGCCAAAATATAATTTCGGCATAGGTAGTCCGAGTGCTTCCAAGCATCGATAGCAGCAACCTTTTCAGCGTCATCTCCCTCTTGAATAGAGGGGCAATCTTCATATACAAAGCTGCCCAGTTGGCAGGTAGTGAGATAGAAGTACATTTGTCCTTGCCAACGTTTGAAGTCAGCCCCAATGAACTTTTTCGATTTCTCCCCGTGTGGCATAGATACGGGTGCAGTCACATTTGTGTTGGTGACAATCAGTTTCGTAGGAGTAGTGTTCGTACTTTGTGATTCCATTTCTGTTACAAAAACAGAATTTTTATCAATGATAAAATTCATATATAATGAATTAATCAAAACAGAATACAAAATTCTGTGCACCAATTTCCTCCAAATATAATTCACAATAAATGAATTCCAAAAGAATTCAAATAATAATTCAGAATTAAAGTATAATATATAAACAGAATTCCGTACAAAACAGAATACAAATTTTTAAAATCTGTGTCACACTAATTTTTAATAATAAAAAGAATTCCGTACAAAACAGAATTATAATTTAAGATTAAAAAAATATAGATAAACAGATTTTAACAAGAGTACACAAATAAAATTTATTTTCTAAAACAGAATATAAAAACAGTATAGAAATTAATTTCTATATCAAAACTGTTTTACTAATTTCTACAATAAAGCAGTAAATTAATTCATTTTATTCTGTCAAAACAGATTTATTTTCAACAAATAAATTTCTGTAAAAAAAAATTATGTACACTAAAAACAGTAGAACTAATAATTTTGTCTTAAGATTGTTATGTCTACTATTTATAAATAACAATTGTACAGAATTATGAACAATTAATATAATGACAGAATTAAAACAGAATTATAGAAATGAAATACTTACTTGAATTTGCAGAAATAATAATAATTAGAAAGAAATCCGAGCCCTGTTGAACAGTCTCCTTAAGACAAAATTATTCCTCCAACTTGCTTGAGTTTAATGAATAATTGTCTCCCAAGATAGAACGGATTTTCGGATTAATCAAGCAGCACAGCAATGAGAAATCCCAGCGAACACAATTTCTGTGTTTTGTACTCAACACAACCAATAACATGTAATGCAAAAATGAAGAAAATAATTTTCTGGGCAAAGGAAATAATGCAGTAGCATTTTCGAAATTTTGGAGGGTTTATTTTTCTGTGTTTAAAACTGAGGGGAAACATTTTATTTATAGTAAATGTTTTGACTGTTGGGAACAGTCAAAACCGAAATTAACTGTCAAAGCAGTTAATTTCGTTAACTGCTGACTCTTGGAATTAACTGATTATCAGTTAATTAAAGATTAATTAATTCCGTAATTAATTAAATTAACGCCCAGAAAGTTAATTAGATTCGGCCCAAAAATTTAAGAATTTTTATAAGCATAATCATAAGCATAAGCCCGAGCCGAGCCGGCCGGACGGACGCGCGCGCGTGTGGACCTTTGACCGAAAGTCAACCCAAGCATAGCTTAGGTCATCTCCCCTTCAAAGAGTTGGGATACCCCAAAGGTATCCAAGCCTTAGTCCATCAATTGGGTTTTATTAACTCATCATTTTTCCACTACTCTTCCAATGTGGGACAAGAGTTAAAATATACCCAATACATTAACTTTCATTGCTTTATGAGTTACTTTGGGGACATAATTATCATTCATAACTTATTGAAATTGGACATATGAATATACTACGTTAATCTCCTTGCGGAGGTGAACGCGTTCGTATATGGTCCCACAATTTCCGTAGTGTGGGTCCCACCTAAATTTGAGCTCAAAGTTGCTCAAAAATCTGTCCAGAAAAATCTGGACAGCTTTATAATACCCATTTAAGTTCCAATTTTCCAACAGTTTTTCCCTTCCCAAGCAACCTTTCACTCTCTCTAGGAAGATGACTTCTCTATTTTGTGTAGAAGAGATGAATGAACCCACATTCAACTAATCTCCAAATACTTATAATAAGACAAAACCCAGAATCACTATTCATCCCCCTTGTAAAAATAACCAAAATGCCCTTTTGGGTTGTCTTTTCATTTCCAAATGACCCGAGACCCAATATCAACATCCAAATAGACTTTTCTGACTATCTCAACCCTTCCGGACGCAATGACGCAGTCGAAATGACTATAAGGATGATATAAAAATAAGTTCCCTTTTTAATTTAACAAATTAGTCCCGACACGTCCCATACCGCGTCTGACTAAAAATCCAATTTACCGAGAAATTATATCATACTGTCATATCAATGACATCACATTCACATATTACCTAAATATCTTTAAGTAATATTCAGAATCATCCATTTTAATATCCACAATTCGGGTGAAACCCAAATGAATTAATTAATAATAAAATCCAACTAATCCATTAAGTTAAAATATAACCCATTTTAAAAGTCATTAAAATCACGGGGTATTACAGAAATCTTCTACTTTCTCCCAACCATCGTAAAAATCACTTATCATTTTTTTTCCTTTCTTATGTGAAGTCATTTTTTGCTCACTTAGAACATACTTGCCAACTTACCCCTTTTATAGAAATTATTACACATGGAGGGTTTGCTTTTAAATTTGAAATTTTGAATTTTCAATTTTGAATTTCAAATTTCAAATTTCAAATTCATATTGAAATCTGATTGTGAAACACACTTCCATTTAGTTTATAAATAGGTATATGGTCTAACACATACGGTGCAGTTATATCAAACGTTATCAAATGGTTAGCCATAAAGAGCTCATGAAGGTCAAGCGTAAATCTAGAGCATCAACATCATTTGATGTTGTCCAAGTTGAGGATGTTGCACCCGTTATAACAAACCCAGGAATCTACGAAGATCCTCATGGAGGGACTTGGTTTGGGGAGAAGAGGGTTTTTGAAAACATTCATATATGCACCCTACATTCTTTAGGTGATGTTGGCCATGTGATGAAATGGTTAGCTCCAAGAAGAGGAAATATTCCTTGGGATGATTATTTGAAATGGCCTAGGTTATATGATAAGCGCTACGATTTGGAGTGCTATTGTAATTAGCATGGTTTACTCGTAACACAAGCAAAATCTGCGAAATATTGCAAAGATCCAACCAAAGACAGTGAGAAATGTATCCGTCTACTACAACGAGAAATTGTCCAGATGGAAAAAATATTACTGCGCTGGCATTGTAAACATCTGATAAATCCGTAAATTGACGATCTAGTGTATGCATTGGATCCGGAACTTCCGGACTACAAAATGGATGATTCAAACATGAATTTTGTTCAACATCTACCAAACATGTTGATGGGTGATGGGAATGCATATTGTTGCGATCTGTAGTTGCCCAGGAAACCACAAAGTAATTAATATGTAACTTTATTTTCTTTTTGTTTATTAAGGGTTTATTAGGAAAATTTTAATATTTAATTTTGAGTTTTGAAATTTGAAATTTCCTTTTTTTCTGAATTTTTCATTTTTAATCTGGTTGTATAACACAATATAACAATATTATCAATGGGTCTTTTTAAAATAATATGGTCCACATTTTTTTCCCAACAGGTCATTTTAATTTCAACAAATTTTGTCCAAATAAATGTGCTCTCATCCGAAATAGATTTGGTCCAAATAAATGCCATTTTAAGAAGTTTATCGAGTTAAAATAAATACAAATGTACATGACAGTAAATATGCCCAACAAAAAAAAATTGTTCATCTACATCCAAAGGAGGCAACTCACTTAACTCGCGACCAAAATTACATTGTTAATCCTAAGAATAAAATAAAAACGTAAGTTAGATGAATTGGTTATAACGGAAATGTGAAAAATGGCAAGAATTTGCCAACATTATATTGGCAAAGTTTGTATTTACCGGGATAAATTTTGACTATCAAACAACATGAGTAGGCAAATAAGTGTCTTTTAATAGGCAAATTATGCCTATCAAACACAAAAAGTTAGCAAATACAGTTTTTACCAGTGTGCAATTAAAGCCTATCAAACAGCACGATGCCAGGGCAAAATTTGCCATGCCAACTCTTTTCCCAACGTCAATCAAACGGACCCTAACATACTTCTTATATCTAACCTACAAAGATAAAAATATCCCCTTTCATTCCTTTAAAATATATTATGATTTTAAAACATAACATTATTTTAAGTCTTTAAAATATAATATGATTTTAAAGCATAACATCATTTCAGGTACGATAAAATTTTCACTTTAAAATAAAATATGATTTTATAATTATTCATGTTATTTCGATTTTTGACTTTAACACATTACTAATTTTTTAATTAGACTACAGTACATTGTTATGAATTTATTAGACTTTGCTACATTTTTCGTCACTAAATATGAAATTTTTCTCATGAAAAGTGATATTTGGTGACATCAAAACAATATTTAACCCTAAAAGAAGCTAATAATGAAAAAACAGCTTTTGAAAAACGAAAAAAACAATTTTTGCAAATAAAACGGTTTTTAACAATATAAAAACGATTTTAACGGAAAAAAAAAATTAACGAAATAAAAACTGCTTATAACCAAACAATAGTTTAAAAAATTCTAGCAAAACAAAACAATTTTTAACAAAATAAAAATAGTTTACAACAAAGAAACGATATCTTTAAAAAAAATAGTTTTTAAAGAGTAACAATATTTAAAAAAAAACAGTTTTTAAATAAATAAAAACACTTTAGTGAAGAAAAAATAGTTTTTAACAAAATTGTGTTTTACATGTATGGTTATAATTATAATTATTAGTATTAGTATTAGTATTAGTATTAATATTATTGTTTGGATTTTTTACTTTAACAAATTACTATTTTTTTATTGTAGACTTACTACAAATTAGTCAGTTTGTTATACTTTGGTACATTTTTCATTGCTAGATATAACAATTTCTCCATGGAAAGTTTTTTGTATTAATACCGTTTTTTATTTTAATAAATTTTTTTTAAACTATTTTTATTCTTTTAAAACTGATTTTTTGTTAAAGACAATTTTTTCACTAAAGTGTTTTTATTTTTCTAAAAACTATTTTTTTTAATATTTTTATTCTTTAAAAACTATTTTTTTAAAGATATTACTTCTTTGTTATAAAATATTTGTATTTTGCTAAAAAGTGTTTTGTTTTGTTAGAATTTGTTTTTTTTAAATGTTTTTGTTATAAACATTTTTTATTTTGTTAAAAACAAGTTTTTTCCTTAAAACTACTTTTATTTTCTTAAAATTGTTTTATTTTCAAAAATTATTTTTTTTGTTTGTTAAAAAGGTACTTTTTTCATTATAAGCTTTTTTGGTTTAAAAATTGTTTAAATGTCACCAAATATCACTTTTCATAGAGAAAGTTTTGATGAAAAATGTAGAAAGTCTAATAAATTCATAAAAATATACTATAGTCTAATTATAAAAATTAGTAATGTGTTAAGGTCAAAAATACAATAATAATAATAATAAAATCATATTTTATCTTACATTTTATATTTTATTTTATCTAAAATGATGTTATGTTTTAAAATCATATTATATTGTAAAAACTTAAAAATGTTCTTATGTTTTAAACTTATATTATATTTTAAAGGAGGAGGAGATGGTATTTTTGTCTTTGTATGTTACATGTATGAAAAGGGTATGGGGGAGGAATTTAAGAGTGTGGGAATAGCCACACCAAGTATAAAATGATAAAACACACATAAACATGCATGGGCTTAGGAGAGTTGAAAGGTTGATCAAGAATGCAGAAATTATCGTATAGGGAAAGGGGATAGGGAGAGAGGTGTTTGAGAGAACAGAGAGCAAAATAAACATGGGGCATATACCAAATACTCCCACGAATATTTTGTTAATACACATTTATTTGAAGCCTTTTTATTTTGTTCCAAAAAGTCGCTCACCATATAAAAACACTCAAAAAAAGGAGTTCTGGTGAAGGTTGTCGGAGTTCCGGGGATTCATCTCTGAAGTAACTAAAAGAGTAGTATAAATTGATCTCTGTACTAAAATTTTATAATAAAAATATGAAATCAATAACGAAATTAATGTTCTAATAGTATTCAATAATTAATAACAACTGAAACTCAGAAGTATGTGTTGAACAATACACTTGTCAAAAATTCATAATTGGGACATGGTTGACAAAATAAAGAGATAATAAACTAAGTGTAAGATGAAGGAACAAAATACGTTTACTTCACAGCTTTGGTGATGACATCAAATGGGTCAGATCCAGCTCCCACAAAAACAAGATGACTCCCTTTAAATTCTTGCACTGCAGAATCTCCTGTAATCAACCAACATTCTCATCACCATCTGAACAATTTCAAGAAAGTAAAACGAAAGAAAAGGGTTCTTGAGTATTCCTATATGGAGAGCCACGATTGAAGGTTATAAGGGAGAGGATTAATATTTGAAGAAGAGGGAGGGATAAGGTGGCTATAGGTTCAATGAATAAAGGGGAGGAAGGTGTAGAGTCAATCTTTTTTGTGTTGTGAGAATTATGGAGATTGTGGGGTTTCAAGGAGTGAGGTATAACTAAGATGGAAAATTTAAAAGAGGTGATTAATTAAATATGCCATGTGTCACTCTAAGCTTTATAGTATGGATTTAAGGCTACAGTTTTATATATAGACATAGATTAGCACGTAACCCGCTCCATGTGTTGTGGGTACTTATCAATGGTATTTGTAAAACAATTAACATTAAATTGTGCATCAATCATTTGACGGTGAAACTTGATTTATAGGGGAAAAAATAAAAAAGTAAATTGAAATATAAAATGTGAGTGAAAATTCATCACAATTAAATAGATCCTGAAAGAAATTAAAGAAGGAACGTAAAGAGGTGTCAATCACACAACACGAGGTATACGATGTTCGACGAATTGCCTACGTCCACGGAGAGGTCATTATTTTTCTATTAAGTTCTCTCAATTCTCTATTTTACCTCCTCCTTGACCCTATGATTAGGGATACATTTATAGTCATGTCAAGTGGTGGAGCTGTACAATGAACTCTCCCAGCTTGTTAGTGTCTCGTGTGGTATCCTTGAATATCTCCTCTGAGATTATTGGTAACCGTTTGAGCTTATCGAGGTTGATGTAATAAATATTTGTATTTATCCATGTGATAAATACAATCGCTAATCATCTTTAAGTATCTTGGGCCAGGCGTGTCATTATCCTACTGAGCCTGGTCGGTTGCCCTTTACTTGGGCCTAGTTTGTAATTTAGGTTCCCACAATTGCCCCTAAAATCTTTGGGCTGAGATTTATCTGGGCCAGTAGATTTTATTCACTTTTTGGTCCCAGCCATCTTTGAAACTTATTGGTATATGTAAACTGGCATGGCAGCTTTGTAATTATATTGAGGTCTCAAGGGTACGCTCGTTCGAGCAGTAAGGGAAGCCAAAACCCACCTTGAGAGTCGTGTCTTATGATTACGTACAAGGATTCAAACAAGATGTGTACACTTTCAAACCGTCACTTTTCCTTTATCTTCTTCATATCAAAATCTTCAGAGCTTCCTTTCGCATTCTTTCATCCTTGTAAGTCTTTAACTTTACTCTTTCCCTCCTGGGTGGGAATCGATTGTGCCCCCATGCCCAAAGATGTCAGAGACGTCGAAGAGTGGCATTGGATTCACACCTTGGTTATGGTCTAAAGGGGGTTAATATTTCCCCCAAATTCTTTATTTTTAGAGTTTTTATTTTTTTCGGGGTGGTTCCTTCTCAGTGTGCCCCCAATACTTGGCGAATAGTCAATAGGGTCAATCGCACAAATGAGCTCTATGGGACCACCTTGGGCATTCCTGAGATTAGGGTATGTTACTCTTGGTCTCGCACTCTGAAGGCCTCCTTTATCTTAAGGCAAGGAAGGATGAAAGGGTGTTGGTCATAAAACTCCTTGATTCCAAAAAGGGGTATTGGGATCAGGGTTTCATCATAGAGAATTGGCAACATCCAGCGCTCCCTGAGGGAAAAGATTAAGCAGGATTTTTATGCCCTCACTAGAGAGATGATTATATATGTTAACACTTAGTTCTTTAATTCGCTGATAGCTTTACTATTTGTTTTGTTGCTGCTTATTTTTGTTTTTTGTTACCTTATGAATAGGTTACAAGAACATAGAGTCGTCCCTTAAAGACATCAAGGTTACAGACCTCCTGAAAGCTTAGAGGATTAGAGATAGTCTGACCGACGGTGAACATCCCCAGTCAATGGCCTTTCTGTTGGAATACACTAACACCACCACCAGCTTCACTGCCCACTCGATGGATGATATACCTGATCTTCCTCAGTCAGACGAGTAAACTTCTTCTTCTTTTGAGCCGTTAGATGTTGGTTCAATTCAGCTAGAGGAGTAAGAAGTCCCAATGGCTCCCCATAGGAAGAGAGTTTTATTTGTGTCTGATAATGATGATGATGATGTGCTCCATTCTGGCAGTGGCAAGTCCCAAAAGAAGGTAGAAGGTGATTCCTCAAGGTCTCGTAACCCAAACTCGGTCACCAAAGAGAAAGAAGGGGAGAATAAGAGGAGGGAAGAGGATAGAAAGAAGGATAAGGGGAATAAAAAGGCTTTTTCCATTTCCACAAAGAAGAGCGACGCTCCCACTGCTCTCCCTAACTTCTTGGAGGACAAGTCTGTGGCCCACAATCCTTCCCTTGGCCCTGGTCTGATGAGGGGGGCGATGCATATAGGTGATTGCAAGCGGTTGAAGATGATGGGACTTGACCATCTCTGTCTCCGAGCATCCCAAACTTTATCCCTGATAAGGGTCTTTTTTTATTTATTGTACTAGGTTTGTTTGACTGTTATTCGTTATTTCTTCAAACACTTTATCTTTTCCCCATTTTGTAGTTTATGGCAGAGTTTACCAGTCTTTTGGATGGTCGCGTCGACTAGTCTAAGAAAAATGATGAACTGACTGAGGACCTCTAGAAGTCAGAGAAGGCCATGCTTAAGGCCAGGGAGGGCCATAAGAATGATAAAGATACCATTGTCGAATTTATAGACTCCTTGAAGTATGAGAACAGCCTTCTAAAGGTGGAGAAGTATTAATTAACCAAGGAGGTAGAGAAGATCCCTACCCTTAAGGACACCAGCTTCGAGAAAGGCTGGAACGAGGCGTATGACGATGCCAGAATCCAAATCGCATGTGCTCAAAAGATGAGCTTCAAGAAAAGGTGGGACAGAGACTTGGGGGAAACTGGAGTCCCCTCTGAGTTCGAGCTTTTTTGGAGCCACCATCGAGGTCCCTTTCCTACTATTGATTAGGAGCCTCCTACCAGCCATCCTACTGACCAAGCGAAGGAGGTGGCACCTATGGAGAAGGAGGTAGCGACCAAGGGGAAAGAGGTTGAGACAGAAGAATAGGTAAAGAAGTTAAGCCTATAGTCTTAGGGATTTTCCTTCTTTTGCTCACTTAATATACTTTTTTTCCTTTTCTTAGACTGTAATGGCTCTAATTATCCTTTGTTTTCTTTAATGAAAATATCATTTTGAGTGTGCCAATTCGTGTATTTTTCTTATAATCTATTTGCTTGTTTTATTTTGCTGTTGTAGATTGATGTCAGGGAAATTCCTCCTTATAATAAGTTAGACATTGTGCTTGGGAGAGATGCTAGTGCGCAAGCTCGCCGAGCATTTCTGACTGCGTGTAAAGCTCTAAAAAAGAGGACCAAAAATTTTCTAAGGATCAATCCACTTTAGTATCCAAACTAAAGGACGACCTCAAGGATTTGGAAGATGTAAGTGCTTGCATACAAAAAGATATCAATTACTAGAAGTCCCAATTGGAAGAATCGAAGGATGTGGACGTGTTCGGCGCTTTAGTCCAGTCAAATAATAATGACTTGAAGAAGAAACTCTCTGAGTCCAAAGAGCAAGTTCGGCGAAGCAACACCATAGTGATGTGTCTAAGTCATGATAATAAGAAGCTTCGTTACTTATTTAAGATGGGTCCTTGAGAGGCATGGGCGGCAAGCTGTGATGAGGGTTGGAAAAATATGCCAATAAGGTTCCAGGAAGCTCAAGACATCACTTCCAAGCACGGTTTGCTGAACGCCCTCAAGGTTGTTAAGGAAACTCAGAATTCTCAGCTCTGGTATACGTACCAAGTTGATTGTCCTACATGTAGCTGACCCCCATATGGGCGTGATGAGATATGGATTCCTTTAGATGTCATTCCTCTTTAACTTATCGAGAGCTACCTGGAAGGTCATGATAGTGATGACGAGTACAGCCATAAACTTGACGATGATTGGAGGAAGCAAATAGAATAATTTTTTGCTCCTAGACCATACAATATTATAGATTTTTATGCTTTATGTAATTATCATGCAGTTGGTATTCCTTGTAATTGGGATCCGCCAGATCAATCAAATTAATACCATTTCTTTGTGCATTTTTCTAGTTCGTTATGCCTTACATGTTTTGTTCTATCTTTCTTACCATTTAGGTCGTGTCGTCACATTCCCTTGGGCCTAGAAAAGACAATGGAAAAATACACTTGGTCTCTTGGAAATTTTCCCGTTCAGGATTTTAATCGACCAAGCCAAGTTAGTTTATTGCCTATGGATCCCACGTAGGGATTTTGTCTTGCCTGGGAAAGTTATGAGGTCACCTGTGTTGGTTATAACAAGGATTTGGGGGTTTAGTTTTACTTGTATTTAGTAAACCTGTCGTAATAATAAAGTTAAAGCCTGATCAATACTCTTTTGTAGACTAAGAGTTAATTACGATCATGTTACTTAGGAAATAATGTAAACTAATTAAATAACTTAAGAGAATTGAGAAACAGAAAGAAGGGAGTTTATTAATAACAAAAATCATAACTTATGAACGACATTAGTTTTGAAATGAAAATATGCATAAACTAAGTGGTCAAAAGTAAAAAAAAAAAGACTAAAAGTAGAACTTCTTGAGGTTGGTCACATTCCATGCTCTGGGTATCTCTCTACCCTCCATTGTTTCTAAGTGTTAGTGAGAAACGTGTGTGCTCGCGTTCAAATGATCAAACCATATATAAAACCCTTTTAACACAAACAAACCCTAAACATGCAGCAGTATGTGATTGAATAAATAGATAATCTACGCAAGAACATTCAAACACATGCAATTAAGGAAAAATCCCCCTCAGGGGCAAAACCATTTATTTTCACTATAATTTGTAAGAAAACGGCTTACAATCGGATTACAATGAAAATACAAGTTGACTAAGAATTACCCTCGGGTATCGGATTCTGTAGTCGCGGCTGGAATTATCCCTTTCCAGTAGGGCTGCAATGAAGAAGAAGAACGGTCTCCTCCACAAGGGTTGAACAAACCAAAGTTGTGTTCTTGGGTTGCAAAAGGATTCACAAAGGTTTGGCAATGATGTGTGAATCAAAACATGAGTCTTGGGACTCAAAAATATGAAGACTAGATGTATTTGGACTCTCAAATTCGTCTCCTAAAGTCTTGCAAAACAACTCCCCCGAAGTTGGTATTTATAGGAAAAAATATGAAGAGTCCCACGTTCTTAAAACTCTAAAATTCTATCCAGCGTACAAAAAAAACAGCATTCTTTAAGGAATTTTCTCTATCTTCAAAAGGTCATAACTCCTTCACCGTAGCTTGGATTGAGGTGTCGTTTTTTCCAGTATCTTCGTTGCGGCGAGATATTCAACTTTCTAGTTGACCAGACCTCCGAACTATGGATGTGAAATTACGAAAATGCCCTTGAACTCTCCTATTGTGCCTTTTTTTTCACTGTTTTGACTTCCCTTGCGTACCACTTGCATTAAGTCCCTAAAATCTTGGAACGTGAAGTCATTGAGGAAGATGTGGGACATATTAGTGGAGATAATGCATGCTTGATTCCCGAAATTCGGATAGAGGCCGTCATGTGAGATCGTGAGGAGACGTGCCAAATGTAGCGGTGTACGACATAAATAAATGAAACATTTCGGACATGTGAAAAATGTCCTTACAAATCTCCCCCTATGTCTATGCCGGTACATACATAAAAAATCCGAATTATCAAATATGAAATTGCCTATACAAATCTACCCTCCCATGAACCCAAAACTGGAAAAGGTACAAATGAATAGTCTTCATCGTTTGTTCTTTAATTCTTCAGGAATCTCAAAACTTTTCTCATCAGGGTGTGCAACATATAGATCTGCAATCTTCATACCTACACACATGAGACAAAGAAAATACCACGTGACATATCGAGTTTGAAATGAGATAACATGGATATCAATATATGATAAAAATATAAGCAACATCTCAAAAACTCCCCCAGAATTCAAACTCCCCCATAATATGATAATTCTTTCTCCCCCTTTTTATGATGTCCCCAAATGGACAAATTAGAGAAATAAATCAAATAAGAAAGTGCGGGGTGTCACTAGGATAAAAACACACCATGAATAAACAGAAAGCAACCAAGTCAATGATAGCGTAAATGAAGTGGTGTGATCAAATTCGATAGGAAAATCAATGCATACAAACATGACATATGTGCATGATGAATATTGGATATTCCTAGCGAATGAACTCAAATGATTCCTTTGGTGTAAAAGAGTGACAGCATAAGATATTGACTCAATCAAATCAACAAATCAAAGCTCAAAATGATTTTCACACCAATAACGTCCAAAATGATTTTATGCTTTTTCAGGACTTTCAAGGAAGTGCAAACCCGTTTAGATTCTCCAACCAAACTCCCTCAGATATTGTATTGAATAGAGGCATTC
Organism: Sambucus nigra; assembly: GCA_949130495.1. Classification (NCBI taxonomy): domain Eukaryota; kingdom Viridiplantae; phylum Streptophyta; class Magnoliopsida; order Dipsacales; family Adoxaceae; genus Sambucus; species Sambucus nigra. Next base: position 632,353,679 of record OX422211.1, on the reverse strand, counting down.
TAAATTCTCAAACTTTGGAGAATTGATGGTGAAACCTAAGTGGCCCATATTTGGCATGAATTGCTTTTTATTGCCTTTAAATTTTTTCGGGCTCTTTTAACCTCTTTGAACCTCGGATATTAAAATTCCTCCATTTTTTAGGTCCTTTTTAACGGTGGCTTTTGCGCAAAGGATAGATGATTACCTTTCGCAACCCCTCCCCGTTATACAAAAACACACAGTCTCACCAAAACGGTTTTTACATGCATTCCAATCTTGTCAAGTTTTATCGCATATTGTACATTGTATAGACATGATTGAGATGAAAACACGTAAGCCAACATGAGATAGACAAGTGAAATAATCAAATATAGCCGTGCATGTGTGCAATAAAGGATATAGGAGTCAAACATGTAGGAAGATATCATTAATTACATCTTAAAGACTCCAATCAATGTAAAGCACATGGATGAAATGATGTAGCCTCTCAAATCTCTATCAAACAGTCACATGGATAAATGGAATGAAGTTGTGACTTGGCTATCTTACATGCTCATCCATACAAGAAGCAAAATACAAAAATCTTTTTGGATTTTTTCAAAAATTTGGAAAAATAAAATCTTTTTGTGCTTTTCTCAAAATTTTTCTTAAAGGAAAATCTTTTTGTATTTTTTTCAAAAGAAATATAAAAAGCAAAAAGAATAAAACAAAGCTGTACAACAAAGTAATGGTACATATAAAACAGACTAGCAATAGGAAGCATATGATATGAACATGAAGAAGCATCCTATTCTAGACATAGACCAACCCCTCAGTCAACTGTGCAAATCCCTAAAGATTTCCTAAGACTCTCAAATCTAAGGGCATCTAAAGGTTTCGTGAAAATATCGGCTAACTGACGGTCGGTAGGAACAAAACTCAGGGATACGACTTTCTCTTCAACTAACTGACGAATAAAGTGCTCACGTATCCTGATGTGTTTTGTGCGCGAATGCTGAACTGGATTGCGGGATATGTGTATCGCGCTCGTGTTATCACAGGAAATGGTCATGGTGTCCTATGATATCCCATAATCCTCCAGCATTTGCTTCATCCACAAGAGTTGTGTGCAACAACTCCCGGCGGCTATGTACTCAGCCTCCGCAGTGGACAAAGAGATGGAATTTTGCTTCTTGCTCAGCCAGGAGACAAGAGCAGAACCAAAATAGAAACACCCACCAGAAGTGCTCCTACATCCATCTACATCCCCAGCCCAATCGGCATCCGAGTAGGCGGACAGACGGTCATCGGTATCAAAGGAATACCAAATCCCGTATGAGAGAGTCCCACTTACGTATTTAATAATACGTTTTAGAGCAAGTAAATGTGACTCTTTTGGGGATGCCTGATAACGCGCACAGACTCCAACACTAAAGGCGATGTCGGGACGACTGGCAGTCAAGTAGAGGAGACTACCTATCATACTCTGATATAAGGTTTGCTCTACGTCCTTGCCTGAAGTGTCCTTACTAATCTTGGTAGTGGTACTCATAGGTGTACGTGCATGCTTAGCGGAGTCTAAACCAAATTTCTTCACTAGGTTTCTAGCATACTTGGATTGGGAGATGAACATCCCATCCTCTAGCTGACGAACCTGGAGACCAAGGAAGAATGTAAGCTCACCAACCATGCTCATCTCAAACTCACTTTTCATCTCCTCCTCAAAGTGGTGAGCATGCTGGGAGCATGTGGATCCAAAGACTATGTCGTCCACATAGACCTGGGCAACCAAAATAGCACCGTCATCTATCCTGACAAACAAAGTCATATCTACTCCCCCTCTCTTGAAGCCACGAGCTAAGAGATAAGAAGTAAGCCTCTCGTACCAAGCACGGGGTGCTTGCTTCAAACCATACAGGGCTTTCCTCAGCTAGTAGACGTGCTCAGGGTGCTGAGGGTCTTCAAACCCTTTTGGTTGTTCCACATAAACCTCCTCCTGTAGAATGCCATTCAAAAAGGCACTCTTGACATCCATCTGATACACCTTGAAGCGCAGATGACATGCGATGGCGAGCAAAAGACGGACGAACTCAAGCCTCGCAACAGGAGCAAATGTCTCCCCAAAGTCTACACCCTCTATCTGTGTGTAGCCTTGAGCGACCAACCTAGCCTTATTTCTGATTATGGTACCATATTCATCCATTTTGTTCTTGAAAATCCACCGGGTACCTATCACATTAGTCTCACTAGGTCGGGGGACTAATTGCCAGACATTATTCTTTTTAAACTGAAGCAATTCATCCTGCATAGCAGATATCCAGTGTTCATCCTTGAGTTCTTCTTTATGGTTCTTGGGCTCGACTTTGGACGTATAGCAAAGATGGCTAACAACGTTCTCTAGCTGAGCACGAGTCTTGACCCCTAGAGTGGGATCACCAACAATGGCAGAAGGGTCATGACTCTTGCGAACCCAAGCAGGTGTGTCCCCTAACTCAGGAGTGGGATCCACAGAGTGTGAGAGAGGAACAGGTAAATCATTGTCAGAACAATCCTCATCCTCACACTGAAGGTTAGGATCAATAACCGTCAAAGGTTCGTCATCTTGTACGGTAACGTTTATTGATTCCATAACCCTAGAGCTCTTCAGGTTAAAAACCCGGTATGCTCTACTATTCGATGAATATCCTAGAAATATTCCCTCGTCGCTCCGGGAGTCAAACTTTCCTAATTGCTCTCTATCCCGTAGGATGTAGCATTTACTCCCAAAAACACAGAAATACGCCAGGTTGGGCTTCTTGCCGGTCCACAACTCATAAGGTGTCTGTAGTGTGTGTGGACGCAAATAAACCCTATTCACCATGTGGCATGCAGTAGACACTGCCTCTGCCCAAAATCTCCTAGAAACTTTATGACCTAGAAGCATAGATCTAGCCATCTCTTGGATCGTTCTATTCTTTCTCTCAACAATCCCATTTTGCTGAGGAGTTCTCACAGCAGAAAATTCATGTTTGATCCCAAGGCTATCACAATAGAGATCTACTTTTGCTTCCTTAAATTCAGTGCCGTTGTCACTACGTATCCTATTAATAGTGACTCTGTGTTGATTTTGCAGGACACGGCACTTGGTAGTTAAAAAATCTACAGCATCGGATTTCTCTCTCAGAAAACCTACAATGGAGTATCTGGAGAAATCATCTACCATCACGAGGATGTACCTCTTACCACCTAGACTCTCAGTACGAGTGGGACCCATAAGATCCATGTGAATCAACTCCAGAACACGAGAGGTGGTAATGGAATGTAACTTCCTATGAGGACTACGAATTTGTTTTCCCAACTGACAGGGTCCACAAACGGTCGAAGTTGACTTTTTAAGAGATGTTAAGCCACGTACTAGGTCCTTTTTAGATAAACTATTGAGATCTCTAACGTTCACGTGACCTAGACGTTGGTGCCACAGATCCATAGGAGTGATCGTGGCGCTGCTGCAGACAAGTGAGGATGTGGGCTCAGTCCCATAGCAATTATCCTCGGTCCTCACCCCTTGCATCAAAAGTTTACCGGCTTGATTGTAGACTTTACACGCGTCCCGGTCAAACTTTACTTCAAAGTTAGTGTCGCACAGCTGGCTAATGCTGAGAAGGTTTGCTTTCAAACCTTTGGCGTACAAAACATTTTCTAGCTTAGGAAAACCAGGTAACTCGATAGTACCTCGTCCTATGATGCTAGACTTACTCCCATCTCCAAAGGTGACTCTGCCATCTTGATAATCCTCAAGAGTAGTAAAAAATGAGGCATCACCTGTCATGTGTCTGGAGCACCCACTATCAAAATACCACTGTGAGGTATTATGTGCTTTAAGAGCAACATGAACAACAAAGGCCTTTTTATCTTTCTTAGGCACCCAAGCAGAGATGACCTTTTGTTTGCCTTTGTTGGTTTTAGCTGGAATGTAAGAAGCATTCACTAACGGTGAAGACATCCGTCGGAATTCTTTCATCAAACTCTGAGTCGTGGTAGCTAAGAACTCAACTCGCTCTCTCAGACTAGAAAACTCATCAGTATGTCGTGGTGGAGCAGTAGTACGTCGTGTCCGACCCATGCTATAGCAAGTTTCCCTAAGGTGGCCTTTTCTTTTGCAATAAGTACAAAAGAGCTCAGTCAAAGGCGGACCTTGGTTTGCTTTTCTTGGTCGAACTCTCCTTCGAGGTTTTTTACGGTGACCATAAGGAGTTGTAGTAAACTCAGGAACTGGTCCAGGTGCAATTTGGGACGTGAAGGCACCATCATATCCAATTCCTTGACGATCACCAAAACCTAAAGCGGGGTCGAGGAGCATCTTTTCCATCTTCCCAGATCTGTCCTCGATTTGTACCTTGACTTCCCGTGCTTTCTCAAGATCATGAGTCAGCTGGGCAACAAGGGCTTCAAGTTTCTTCCGAGTCTCCACGGAGGAATGGAGCTGACTCGTAAGACTAGCCACTTGCTTGATCAAGTCCCCTCTCTCTTTCTCTAGAGTACTCTCTCTCTCTCTAAACAAATTCTCATTCTCTCTCAGGGCGGTGCAGGTGGAGAACTCTTTTTCTCTCGCTTTCTTTAAATCTTCCTCTAGGCAAGTGATCTTAAGAACTAATGCTTTGTTACGCTTTTTAGTTTTAAAAGACTCAGAATATAACTCAGCGTAGGCTCGTTGTATATCACTCTCGCTCTCACTTGTGTCATCCTCCCCCTCACTCACATCGCTCTCACTGTCGAGGTGTCCCTGTGAAGCATCATCCTCAACGTCGTGAGGAGAACTAGGAGTGCTCACTTGGCTGGCCATGAATGCGGTGAAGTTACACTCATGCGGTGACTCATCTCCAGAATCCACCGTCTCGACCTCACTGTCGTCACTAAAGGTAGCATTAAGAACAGCTTTCCCTTTCTCTCTATTCAGACGATTGGCACACTCAAAAGCTCTATGACCCCTACCATCACACTCAAAACATCTCTCACTTTCTTTCAGAGGAGGATTTTTGGAAACTTTTTCATTTTTCTTTTCAAACTTATTTTTCTCAAATTTCTTTTTATCTTTAAAATTGCCATTTTTCTTAAATTTGAGAATCCTCTTGAAATTTTTTGCGAAAAGAGCCAAATCATCTAAGTCAAAATCGCACTCAAAATCTGACGTGTCAGTCTCTCTCTTTCTAGATGACTCTACCCTCTTTCTAGCTGACCCCTCACTCCTTCTCTCTTGGGCTTTAAGAGAAATTCCCTTATCTTTAGATTTAGCATTTTTAGGTAACATATCAATTTCATAAGTTTGCAAATCTCCTACAAGTTCTTCCAATTTTAGCGTATTTAAATTACCCATAGAATTTAGCATAGTGACTTTAGGGATAAAACGCTTAGGCAAAGAACGAAGAATCTTTTTAACAACTCTAGCATTCGGAATTTGTTCACCAAGATTAAAACTAGTATTCACAATGTCAGAAAGTCTAGCATAAAATTCATCAAAGCATTCAGAATCATGCATGGTGATTGTTTCAAATTGAGTTGTCAAGTTTTGCAACTTAGACTCTTTCACAGCATTAGTTCCTTCATGGGTGAGTTGTAAAACATCCCATGCCTCTTTTGACGTGGTACACGTCATTATGCGTTTGAACTCATCAGGTGTGACAGACCCAGAAATAGCACTTAGACCCTTAGAATTAAAAGATGACCATTTAATTTCTTCATCAGACCAAGAAATGTCAGGTTTCAAGTTGGTCACATTATCAACAGTCACGGTGGGAGGAGTCCACCCACGTTCAACCAAAATCCAGACACGTTCATCAATGGCTTTTAAAGCCGACCTCATACGGGCTTTCCAATAAGCATAATTTGTCCCGTCAAAAATAGGCATTTTATAATATGACTTCTCCATTTGAACACGCACTTTTTCAAAAAATCAATTTTTTCAGAAAATTGATATCTTAGAAAAATTTTGAGGAAAAAAAAAGGAATACGCGATAGATTAGCGTAACCTGCTCTGATACCAATTTGAGAAACGTGTGTGCTCGCGTTCAAATGATCAAACCATATATAAAACCCTTTTAACACAAACAAACCCTAAACATGCAGCAGTATGTGATTGAATAAATAGATAATCTACGCAAGAACATTCAAACACATGCAATTAAGGAAAAATCCCCCTCAGGGGCAAAACCATTTATTTTCACTATAATTTGTAAGAAAACGGCTTACAATCGGATTACAATGAAAATACAAGTTGACTAAGAATTACCCTCGGGTATCGGATTCTGTAGTCGTGGCTGGAATTATCCCTTTCCAGTAGGGCTGCAATGAAGAAGAAGAACGGTCTCCTCCACAAGGGTTGAACAAACCAAAGTTGTGTTCTTGGGTTGCAAAAGGATTCACAAAGGTTTGGCAATGATGTGTGAATCAAAACATGAGTCTTGGGACTCAAAAATATGAAGACTAGATGTATTTGGACTCTCAAATTCATCTCCTAAAGTCTTGCAAAACAACTCCCCCGAAGTTGGTATTTATAGGAAAAAATATGAAGAGTCCCACGTTCTTAAAACTCTAAAATTCTATCCAGCGTACAAAAAAAACAGCATTCTTTAAGGAATTTTCTTTATCTTCAAAAGGTCATAACTCCTTCACCGTAGCTCGGATTGAGGTGCCGTTTTTTCCAGTATCTTCGTTGCGGCGAGATCTTCAACTTTATAGTTGACCAGACCTCCGAACTATGGATGTGAAATTACGAAAATGCCCTTGAACTCTCCTATTGTGCCTTTTTTCACTGTTTTGACTTCCCTTGCGTACCACTTGCATTAAGTCCCTAAAATCTTGGAACGTGAAGTCATTGAGGCAGATGTGGGACATATTAGTGGAGATAATGCATGCTTGATTCCCGGAATTCGGATAGAGGCCGTCATGTGAGATCGTGAGGAGACGTGCCAAATGTAGCGGCGTACGACATAAATAAATGAAACATTTCGGACATGTGAAAAATGTCCTTACAGTTAGGCTCCTTGTAGGTCATCCCTGGTCACTTTAAATGGTTCCAACTTGCCATCAAACGGAATTATGGCGTTGTCGACCACTTTCCTGGCGACGTAATCTCCTACTTAGAACTTCCTCGGATTGACCACCTTGTTGTATTGGTATGCCAACCGCTGCTGGTATGAGGCGAGCTTGATCATGGATTGCTCTCTTCATTTATCATCCAGGTCAAGTTTAGCACGAAGGGCATCATCGTTTAGTCTGTGGTCGACAACCTTATTCTCATGGTCGGTAGGCCTGCTTCAAGTGGTATGACAACTTCCATTCTATAAGTTAGCACGAATGGTGTCTCTTCAGTTAGTATTCTAGGAACATGGGTGAGCTCATCCACTCAATCACCTTTGTCTCTTTCCAGCCTTTTCTTAAGGCCAACGAGCATCATTTTGTTGGAGGCCTCCACTTGATCGTTGCTCTGCATATATGCCACCAAACTGAAGTAGTGTTTGACTTTATGCTCGTCGTCAAAAGCCTGCAAATGTACACTCTTAAACTGTGTGTCTTTGTTAGTTATAATGGTCATTAGTACCCTAAATCACATTATGATGTTCCTCCAGATGAACCTTATCATGTCAGCATCTCTAATATTGACGACTCGCTCTACCTCTACCCACTTGGGGAAATAGTCTATACCGACCAGCAGGTACTTGCGATTACCAAGTGCAGTAGGTAGTGGTCCCACGATCCAATACCCATTTTGTAAAAGGCCATGGGTTGGTCAATGCCTTCACATCGCTGGCCGGTTGATGGACCGGGGGGAGAATTTATGGCACTTGCAAATATAAAAACTGGCATCTCTCTGCATGTACGGTCACCGGTAGCCTTATTTAAATGCTCTAAATGCCAGAGATCTTCTTCCAATATGGCTTCCATATATCCCATCATGAAGTTTTAAAAGAACTTGCTCGACATCGTTCGGGTGCACACACTGAGGTATGGTCCTGTGAACGATCTGTTGTATAGCTTACCCCCATTGTCCAAGTAAAAATGCACGGTTTTCACCCTGGCCTGATGGGTCAACTTCTTGTCGATTAATAGAGAGGATGTGTTCGGGGTCTGTTGTCTTATCAATACTAGTCTTGTTGAGGAACTCCGGTTCAATGGTTCTCCTGAGATCTAAGTTTACTGCTAAGCTTAGTACTGCTAGAGCGTCGGCATCACTGTTATACCACCAGGGGAACTATTCAATGGGAATATCCTCAAATTTCGTAACTAGCTCACACACGATTGTGACGTAAGTTAACATCCTATCATCTTTTGCATTAAAATTTCCACCAACTTAATTGGACACCAATTTGGAGTTGTAATAAATGTTGAGTCTTCTTGCTCCGAGCAAACGTGTTTTTTACAATTCGGTGATGAGCGCCTCATACTCAGCCTCATTGTTGGGGGCGTCAAATCCTAGTCTGATCCCTTACTCGATCATTATGTTCTCTCGAGTTACAAGGAAAATTATTATGTCTTCCCCCTTTGAGTTGGAGGTGCCATAAACATATAGCATCCAACTCTCGCCTTGAGACTATTTATGCAACTTTGGTTGCTAGGTTAGCTGATGGTCGGTGGGGCCTTATCCAATAAATTTTGCAATGAAGTTAGCCAAAACCTACCCTTTGATCTATACCCTTGGTTAGAAATGGATATCGAATCTACTGAGCTCTACCGACCACTTTGACATTCATCTAGAGAGGTCCGCCTTGCAAAGGACAACTTTAAAGGGGAAGAAAGTGATCACAGTGATGGAATGGGCTTCAAAGTAGTGCTTCAGCTTGCACAAAGCGATCACCAATGCGTAAACCAGTTTCTCCAGAGGCAAGTAGCGTTGCTCGACACCTAGGAGAGTTTTACTGGCATAATAAATAGAGGACTACTTTGCTTCTTTCTCACAAATTGAGGTCGAGCTAACTATGTGGCTTGATACCGCGAGATAAGATAAAGAGGATCCCCTGATTTGGGATCGCCAACAGTAAAGGTTTGCTGAGGTAGGATTTAATCTCCTCCAAGACCTTGGAGCACTCGTCATTCCAAGTAAGGCCCTTTTCCTTTTTGAGCAATTGGAAAAATGGTCGACAGTTCTCAAACGACTTCAAGATGAAGTAGTTGAATGCTATGAGCATTATGGTTATCTTTTGGACCTCGTGTAATGTCTTTAGCGGTTGGACCCTGCTTATTACTTTTATCTGATCTGGGTTAGCCTCAATCCCCCCTTGCTGACTAGATAACATAGAAATTTACCTATTTGTACCCCAAATAAAACTTACTGGTGTTAAGTTTCATTCGTTAGCACCTGAGGATTTTAAAGGTGTTAGCCAGATCTTGGAGATGGTCGTTATTGTTCTTGCTCTTAATGAGCATGTTGTCAATGTACATCTCCAAGGTTTCCCATATTTGGTGTTGGAATATTTTGGTGACTAACCTCTGATATGTGCCCCATTTAAAGTGATTAGGGACGACCTACAAGGAGACTACCACTTGGAAGCAATGGAGGGAAGAGAGATACCCAGAGTATGGAATTCATCCAAACTCAAGAAGTTCTACTTTTAGTATTCTTGAGGCCAAACAGCATGGCCTTATAGCAATACAAACCAATTGGAAATATGAATGATGTCTTATCTTGGTCGGGCCCGAATAGAGGAATCTGATGATACCCCAAATAAGCATCTAGAAAACTCATTTGCTCATGAGCTCTTGTGGTGTTTACCAGCTGGTCTATCATTGGTGGGGGACACTATCCTTGGGGCAGGACTGTTGAGGTTGATAAAATCTATGCAAACTCTTCTGCCCCCGTTGCTCTTTCGAACCACGATCGAATTTGAGATCCAATTTAGGAATTGAACTTCTTTTATAGACCTTGCCTCCAGAACTTTCCCTATTTCCTTATCCACTGCCTTTGCCTTCTCTGGGAGAATTTTGGCAAGACTTATGTTCGATCAGCTTGAATGTTAGATCCACATGGAATTGATGGCAAGAAACTATAGGGTTAATCCCAGGCATATCATATGGTTCCCATGCGAAAACATCTAAGCATCATTTCATAAAGGCGATCAACTCATTCCTTTCGAGGTCAATCATGATCGTCCCGATCAGAAACTTTTTCTCTAGCTTTGCTTTGTCAAAGGTAACCTCCTCTAGGTCTTTGATGACCCTATCAATAGGGTGGATCCTGGTCTCTTCTAACCCTATTAGTCCATATCGTAGTTGCTATTTGGACGGAGTGGCCCCATCATGGGCTACCTCTAGAATAACTTTTTTCTCCTTCCTCTCCGGTTTGGGCCTAATAGCATCAATGAAGCACTTTCGAGTAGCTTCTTGATCACCTCTGATCTCCATTATCCCCCTATCAGTGATGCACTTGAGCTTCTGGTGGTAAGTAGAAGGGATATCCCTCATAGCGTGAAGCCATCCTCTGCCCAAAATGGCGTTGTAAGGTGACTCAATGTCGATCACCAAAAATTATATGAGTTTCTAAATATTTCATGCCCTTAATGTCAAGACCACCTTTCCTAACGACATCGTCATCTTCTCGACAAAATCGATTAGAGGAACAGTCTCTCCTTGAGGTCTGACATCGTAAGCTTAAGTTTGTAAAAGAGTTCTAGGTACATCACCTCGAAAGAGCTCCCTTGGTCCACTAGTAGCTTATCCATTTCCCAGTTCGTGATTATAAGAGTGATAACCAGCGCATCGCGGTGTGGGGTTCGTACCCCAACATAATCCTTCTTTGTAAAAATGATGTGCCTGTTGTAACAATGTCCTCTGGTCATCGACGGTTGCCAGCTTGGATTTTTATGGGATCAATCTGAAAAGCTTCCATTACGGTTGTAACTTTCTTGAGTTCCATCTGAATAACATTCCCTTGGATCTACTTAAGGTCGGATGCTCCATGAATGACGGTGAACTCATGTCCCAAGTCATCATTGAGGACATTGTCTGGTTTCTAGTCGCCATTGGATGTGGCCTGGCTAGACTTCTTTGTGATAAATTTATTAAGATGCCCAGCTTGGGAAAATTACTCCAGGTGGGACTTAAGTGCCTCATAGTTTTCAGTCTAGTAGTTGCCTTTTTTTATGGAACGCGCATCGAAGTGCGTTGTTTCTCTTGGTCGGGTCACCACCCATCTTTTTCGACCACTTGACGAATTGCTGATCTTTGATTTTTTCCAAGATCTTGTAGATCAGCTCCTTGAAAATTGTATTGACGGCTTGAAAAGCCTAAGAGGAGTCAGTTTGGCCCTCGTTCTTAGCATAATTATTCTTCTTATTCCCCTTTTAGGGGTGCTCTCCTTGTCGTCCCCTCACTTTCCTAGCGCGAACAGTCTCAGCCTGGCCATTGTGGACCACGTCCTCCACCTTAGCATATTTCTTAATACGTGACATAAGATCATCAATGGTTTTAGCTTCCTTCTGGGTGAAGGATTGATATAGCATCGATGTGGGGGGCTGATCTATCTTGAAGGATGCTATTGCAACTTGGTTCGAGCAATCCTTTACCTTATTGAAGACTTCCCAATAGAATTTTTCATACTTACGTAGGGATTCCCGTGGCTTTTTTTTCATCATAAGAAGTGAATCTATTCTTTTAGGATGAAATTTGCTAGTGATGAAACGAGCAGTGAAGGATTCGATGAGCATCTTGAAACTTTTGATGGACCTGTGAGGGAACTTCTCGAACCATTTCTGCATAGCATCGCCTAGGATGGAGGGAAAGATGTGACACATCAGCGCTTTATTATGACTCCATAAAGTCATAGCCTGCCTATACTATCGAACATAGTCAATAGGATCGGTCTTACCATCGTAGACCTTGAACCTAGGGGTTATGAATTTATTAGGGGGTCCTCTTCTTCGATAGCTCTTGAGAAGGGAGACTTCCTCTGGGTGATGAGGTATCTCCTCACTAGATCCTTGGTTGACCTGGTTCCCCTATGAGCGGGGTTTTGGTCCATCTCCCTTAGAACAAGACTTATTATGTCATCTTTGTGGCGCCCATTGTCCTGTAGAACCTACCTTGATAGCTTCCATGCACTGAGCGTTCTTGATCGCGCCTGGTGCTCCTTCCTCAGTTGCGAGTCTTGATCGCCTAAGGGCTAAGGGTCCAAGGTTGACGCTTTCGGCTCTAGAAAATTCCCTCTCCATCTTTTATAATCTCCCTTAGAGACAAAAATTCACTTGAACTTGAAGGTGAGTTGCCTCCTCATGTTGTTAAAGTATAGCTTCAAAGGCATTAACCAAGCGCGAGATCTGAGTAGATCTAGGCTGCCCGTGGCTTTCCTCCAAAGGCTGTTGTTTCGGTCGGAACCTTAGGTTCTCATCTTGGCGAACCTCAGACCTAACTCTCAGGGGGGCTAAATCAACCCACACATATCCAGGTTGAGGTGCACTGTTAGGATCATTGTTTGGTTGTTGAGACATCGTGGGTGTTCCTTACAAGAATTACTTGCGTGGAGAAGAAAAGCGTTCCCATGGACGACGCTAATTATGAGTATAAATTAATCACAATTAAATAGATCCAGAAAGAAATTGAAAAGGGAAAGTAAATAGATGCAAACCACATAACACAAGGTATACGTGGTTTGGGAAATTACCTACCTCTATAGAGAGGTCACTGTTTTTCTATTAAGTTCTCTCAAGTCTCGATTTTACCTCCTCCTTGACCCTAGGGTCAAGATTATATTTATAGTTGTGTCAAATAGTGGAGTTGTACAAGGAACTTGTCCATCTTGTTAGTGGCTCGTGCGGTATCCCAAAATATCTCCTTCAAGATTATTGGTAACCGTTTGAGCTTATTGAGGTTGACGTGATAAATATTCATATTTATCCATGTGATAAATGCAAGCGCTAATCATCTTTAAATATCTTGGGTTAGGTGTGTCATCATCCTGATGGGCTTGGTTAGCTTCCCCTTACTTGGGCCTAGTTAATTATTTAGGTCCCCATAAAAAATATAAAAAAATGGATGCAAATTAAAAAGTCAAGAAAAGGCACTGAAATTTTTTATAATCTCTTTTAGCTAGACAATCAAAGCTTTGTGTTAGGTTTTTAGATATCCAAATCACATAATCAATAATTTTAACTTTTTTCAATTTCTTTTATTTATGAAAGACAACATCTACACATATATGAGTACACAAACCACAACCGAAAAAGGAAACTCTATTTGATTTTCATCATAAAGATTATTAATATAAACAACTAAATAGAACAAAATTCAAATAAGAGGCGTTTGTTCTTAATTTGTAAGATCCACGGAAGAGAACATGTTATATTATCCCTTACATTTTGAAGATTCAAACTAAATAAAACAACTCTTCTATTCATAAACAAAAGTCATTGTTGACCAAATTAGTGCTAAGGTTTGGTATTTGTGGAAATTGGTTTGAATTTTACTATTCGCACGGGGAGTATTCTTCACACGGGAGGTATTGTTCATATGCGGGATACCGTTCACACGTAGGTTCATATGCACTATAGTGTTCACTTTTACTCTTTATTTAAGGAGGATTTTAGCCATAGTTACAAACATACAGAAATAGAAGAGAGATTATATTGTTCATCAATTAATATTATTCTATACACTTTGAGAGGACTTTGAGGCTTGAGAGAGTTGTAACCCTTATTATTTATATCAAAGAAAGGAATCCATCATTCGTGGATGTGCCAAATTGGTGAACCACGTACATCTTGTCTTGTGATTTGTTGGTGGGTCTAATTTCTCATTACTTTGCATTTGGAGTGTATTTTCTTTACCTCCTTGGTTGCTCTTTATTTTGGATCGTGGTCGTGCATGAATGAGTATCCGTACAAAAAATTGGTATTAGAGCTTTGGCTTGTAGGTTCTTCGCTTTGTTTGCATCTAAGGTGTTTGATAAAAAATTTAAGTGAATTTTGGTTTTGGTATTGTTTCTCGTTGAAGACTCATTTTACAGATTAAAGAATGCCTACATCTAAGGTTGCAAATGTAACACCCGTGCCCAAGATTTTATCCTTTTTCCAGTGTAATTTGCGATTTGTGGAGAACCCTCTGGGCCTTGGACTATTATTAAATTGATTATTGTCTATATTTGAATGTTCATGTAGTCTTTGTGAAATTAATTAGGAATTGAAAGGCCGAAATTAAAAAGGAAATTTAATTTGGTCATTTAAACGAGAATTAGCGTCGTTCGAACGAGATCCGCATCTCGTCTGAACGAGATTCCTTGGTTCTAATGAGCCCCTGTCTCATTTGAACAGGCATCTAACGACCTTCAAATGACAAAATCTATGTTTCAAAAACCAACCTTGTTAGATGTTCGTTTGAACGTCATTCGAACGAGAAGTGTAATCTCGTTCGAACGAGATTCATTTTCGTTCGAACGACCTGTCCAGAAAAGTCAGAATTTTGCATTTTTTTATGTGTTGTCAACATATGGGCCCTTATATCTTTGAGTTGTCAAGCTCTAGTTACAGCAGATCAGAAATCGGATTGGCCTTGTGGGTATCCGTTGGGTAAAGGCTTTTGGGGGGTTTTATGAGTCATTTAAGAGAGAGAATGGTTGGGGGTTCATTCCCACCTAGTTTCATCAGCCAAAATATCTCTCTAGTTTCAAGACTCCCCCTTTATCCCCAAGCTATATTTCTCCATACTTACACCTTATTCCACTATTTTTACCCATTTTCAAGCTTTGTTCTTCCACTACATGCCTTGTTGAAGGTAGAAGTTGGGTTAAGTTAAGAAAGTGGGAGCATTTAATCTTGCTATGGAGATCTTTTGGAGCATTCTCGGGGTCTAGAGCCTTTCTCTTCATCTTTTTCCCTGTTCTCCTCTTTAAACCTTAAGGTAGGGTTTCCTCTTCAAGTTTTCAAGGTTTAAAGCTATAAAAATATGTAGGATGCATGCTAGAATATGATTTAGTTTTATAAATGAAAATATTTTCTCGTATGTTAAATTCTTGCAAAAACATTGAGTTTTAAGAAAAAAAGACCTAAATAGATTTTTAAAGAACAACAACATTTTTTAACCTTGAAATTTGAGAAGTAAGCACATAAAAAGTAAACTCTTGTTAGTACCCTATTTAGACCCACATTTAAGGATTTCTAGGCTAAAAATCCTTCCAAATGTGTGTAGAAACATTTAGTATGTTGGAAGATGACATCTAAACTTGATAAATGATGTTTAAAATGGGTTTCATGAGAAAGTAAGAAAATTTGAAAAAATAGCCCTTAAATGTGTTATAATGTTGTTAAGAATGAAGAAAATAATGTTTGGAACTACATATGAAGTAGTGGACATTTTGATAAAATGTCCTTCAAATGATTAAATGTATTTTATGTAGTTTGAGCATAAAATGATGAAACATGGTTTTTTACCATAAAATCATAAAAGGGGTTTTGAATGAAAAATGATGATTTATAATGCCATGATGAGCTAAGTATGCTTTTCACAAGGTTACGATGAATAAAGGGTAAAATGGTATTTTTTTATAAAATTTAGGGTCCTAGTGGTCAAACTTCCTCGTTAGACCTCGTCGATCGATTTTGGGGGGAAACGGATGAAGTAGATAAAATGGCATGTAGACGATACGAAATAGTGAAATGAACCGTAAAAATGATAAAAATGGTAAAATGACGGAATAATGTCGACATTGGCAAAAGTGTTAAAACAAATTAATATGGACTCGGATGACACCGGAAATAATTAAGAAGGGCCCGAAGCCCTGGGGTGAAAGATCCAAAATCATTGGTTAGAGCATATGGTAGCATAACTGGCTATGTGGAGGCCGTTAAAGTAGGCAGATATTTGGAAGATTTGGAGGAAAGATAATGGAAATGAAAATAAACATGGATGTACTTGATGAATGTAAATGAGACGGCCTAATGAAAAGGAATAAAATGGAGACTAAGGATTAAAATATGATTAACTACTCTCTAGACCCGGTAAAGAGTGGTATGACATGACTAAGTGTGAGTATAAGCATATTGTTCGGGTGCATTGCATGGTAGTTGTATTAATGCTAGCTAAATCGTTAAATTTTTTGGAATTGTTGATAATACATGTTATATGTATAGCAATTTTTGTAGAAAATGTATAGTTTAGTATTACCCACCCAGCTAAGCATTCGCTCACCCCTACTTTTTATGTTAAAAAAACCCACCCCCACCCCCACCTCAGGTACATTGAGTAGTAACGTTGGTAAGGATGCCGGTAAGGCCCCTGAAGGCAGTTGTCGTCGTTAGAGGCTCTCTGTCACTTAATTTGAACTGTCTTTTGAAACATTGGAATTTAGGACATTTAAATCATTTAGTAGGGCACGATAAAATTGAAGATGCATGATGGGGTGACTCGAACTCTCACGAATGTTCTGTATGTTCCGGAGGTGAAGAAGAATTTTATTTCTTTGGGTACTTTAGATTCCAATGGATGCAAGATTGTACTCAAGGGCGGAATGCTAAAGGTTATCTTGGGTGTCTTGGCAGTGATGGGAGGAAAGAATAAGGTAAACCTTTATTTTCGTCAAGGGATAATTGTAGCATATCATGCCTTGATGGTTGATAACAAATAAGAGGTAAAGACGAGTTCCACTAGGCTTTGGAATATGCGTTTGGAACATGCAGGGGAGAAGGACATGATAGTGTTGTGTAAGCAAGGGTTGCTAAAGGGTGCTAAGAGTTGCAAGTTAGGATTTTATTAGCATTGCGTACTTGTAAAGAAAACACAGGTCAAGTTTGTCACGAAGATTTATTACACGAAGGGCATACTTGATTACGTTCACACAAATTTTTTGGGGTCCTTGTAACACACTATTTTTAGGGGTAGTCACTATTATGTGACGTTCATTGATGACTACTCTCGTCAAACTTGGGTCTACACCATGAAACACAAAGATGAGGCCTTTGGGGTGTTTCTTAAATGAAAGAAGATGGTGGAGAATCAAACCAGTAAGAAGATCAAGATTCTTAGGTCGGATAATGACGGGGAGTACCAATATGATCCTTACTTGAAGTATTGCGACGAGGAGAGTATTGAACGATACTTTACGGTCCAAAAAATGCCACAATAAAATGGAGTAGCATAGAGGATGAATCGAACCTTAATTAAAAAGGTGAGGTGTATGTTGTCCAATGTGGACTTACTGAAGCGGTTTTGGACGAAGGCTTTATCCTATGCTTTCTTCATTGTCAACTGTTTTTCATCTACCGCAATTGATTATATGACTCATATAGAGGCTTGATCAGGTACACATCCTACTTATGAGACGGTGCATGTTTTTTTGTGCCTAGCTTATGTTCATATTACTGAGGGAAGAATTGATCCGAGAGCTAGAAAGGCAATTTTCATGGATTCAAATAATGGGGTCAAGGGATATAAGTTATGGTTCTCGAAAGATATAAGTTATGGTTCATCATTATGACATCTCTTTGCGTATTTCACAAATTCATTAGCACCTCTGTAAAACACATCCCCTGATCTATTTGTCTCACCCATTCACTCTTTGTATTTAGGATATCCCATCACAGCTACTCCAAACAATCACCTATTATAGGTAAGAGGCGTATATTCCTGGATTAGTATAAACAAAGTGTGAAAATTTATAGTATGTTTCATTTAATTATGTCTTATTTATATTCGATTTTTGAATTTCAAATTCAACTTCAATTTATAATATTTTATTTCCTCCATCTCCTCTAAAGGGTGAGTGGTTTTATCCCATTGAAGACCGCATATTTCTGTAATATACTTAACAACTCATGCACATTGTTTCAATTTGAAGGAAAGTTCGGCAGCATATCCCCATAGTTCTCCAAGTACACGACATAGATTCACAAGTATGAGCGTTATTTCAATTGATAATTGAAATAACACTTAACATATCATCATCTAGTATGTACCCAGAGAACATTAAGATACGCCTGCAGAACTTCCTCTAAAAGTAACAAGTTTAAGCCACTAAGAATATTATTATACAGAAACTATGCAGTCCCAAACTGTCCAAACGGGACAATTCGAGAGATCTCATTACATGAGTAATGACTCTAGAACGGGTCTAAGGGAAATTGAATGCATAAACATAAGAACTAGAAGGCTAGTATCCATGCGCTCTATGTGTAATTTCAAGTGTGTTTCATTTACTTATCATAAGTCTGTGGTCGTGCCACTCTCTAACAGGTCGTGACACAAAGTAATTTTAGAAAAAAGTTAAAAATCCCCCTCCCCCCATTTTGACAATAATCCAGTGGTCGCGCCACTTCCAAAATTAACCAAATCAACAAATTAAGATAATATAATTATTTTAGGATTTATTAGTGTGAATTAAATTAAGGATTTTAAAAAAATTAAACCAACTTCCATATCCAACCACATCCGTCCAATATAATCTAACAACAACAACAAACCAACAAATGTGTATCCCGTATTCCTTCTAATTCATCTACTCAATTAATTCAACATTAATAATTTCTAACCAATTTCAAACCTAAATAAGAATATACAATAAGATTCAATCAATATTAACAATACCTATTCATTTGAATCCCAACTAACATCACCCAATCAACATTAACAATTACTTTCAAGTCCTAAACTAAAAATAAAAATACCCAATCAATATTTATAATTCCTAAAACCAAATTGAACCCTCCACCACCACCCCCCCAACACACACAGACACCCTCCCCCACTCACCCCCCCTGCCCCACCACCACACACACACACCACCCCCTGCCCCCCACCACACACACGCACCACCACCCACTTGCACACACACACATATATACAAAGGAAAGAGAAAGAGAGAAAAAAACTAACCTGAAATCGTAGAGAGAGAGCAGTCGCTTAGAGAGAGAAAAATAGAGGGAAGTGAAAACGATGGGAAAAAAGAAGGGAGAAGGGTTTTTTTACTGACAAAGTTGTCACGGACCTGTCACGGTCTTTGACCGTGACAACTTTATAAGGTTGTCACGCTCATTGACCGTGACCAAAAAAACGTATTTTTTTATCACGGCCACAAGGCTGGCCAGCTGAAAGGTGACAATTTGGCCTCTTTGGTGTAGTGCGAGTAGGGATTTGATTTTGATGAGGCGTTTATGCTCAATATGTCAAAGGTATAGAAAGAAGATTCTACAGTGGAGAATGAGAGTGAAAAGGTGCAATTGGAGGTGACTACTATAATTGATTCTTCAAGTAAAGAGGTGGAGGTTCTGGATGAGGTACCTAGTCACAACGTCAAGAACAATTATCTTTAGCAAGCGAAAGAAAACCAGGGGTTCAGAAAGCTACAAAGAAATATGGCTTCAATAATGACACGATTGATTATGCATCATATGTATATTATGGTGAGCCATCTACATATTTTGAGACGATGAGTGATACTTATTATGACGATTGGAAGGTTGCCATGGATGAGGACATTGATTCTCTTCACAAGAACCAAACTTGGGAGCTTGTGAAGTTTTCTAAGGGAAAGAAGTCTATCGGGAGAAAGTGGATATATGCTAAGAAAGATGGGGCTCCAAATTCCATTGTTAGTTGCAGGCAAGGTTAGTGTCCAAGGGTTTTGTACAAATAAAAGGAGTTAATTACAATGAAATGTTCTCTGCGACGGTGAAACACCCTTCCATCCAGGTTCTATTAGCTATGGTAGCGCATTTTGACTTAGAGATTGAAAAACTCGACATAAAAATAGCATTTTCATGGGGATCGGGGAGATTTACATATCTCAACCGAAGGGTTTCAAAGTTGTTGGCAAGGAAGATCATGTGTACAAATTGTGAAAGTCTTTGTATGGGTTGAAGCAATCGCCTTTATAGTGGTACATATGACACGTTTATGTTTGGCCAGAATTTCACACCGAGTGATTTTAATAATTATTTCTATTTTAAGGGGCTCAAGGAAGGTACTTTCATATATTTACTCTTGTACGTTGATGACATGCTCATTGCTTGTTCGATCGTGGTAGAAATTGATAAGATAAAGGTTGAGTTGAGCCAAGAGTTTGAGATGAAAGATTTAGGTAAAACCAAGAAGATTCTCGGCATGGAGGTTATTAGAGAGGGGAAGAAGGGAAGGTTGAGTCTAACTCAAATACAATACTTAGATAAAGTTGTAGAACTGTTTAGGATGCAAAATGCAAAGCCTGTGAATACTCCCTTTGCTACACACTTTAGACTCTCGGTTATGATGGCTCCAAGAACCGAGGATGAGGTGGAGGATATGGCTCAAGTTCCATATGCTAGTATGGTGGGTAGCTTGATGTATGCCATAGTTTGTACTCGACTGGATAAAGCTCAAGCAGTGAGATTTGTGAGTAGGTATATGGAAAATTCGAGCAAAGAGATTAGAATGCGATAAAGTGGATTGTGTGGTATCTACAAGGTTCACTTGTTGTGGGACTTGTGCACAAACGGGTGGAAAAGTCACATGTCTATGGGTATATGGACTTGGACTATGCGGGTGATTTGGACAAGCATCGATTGACTACAGGTTATATTTTTATTTTAGCTAGTGGTCCGGTGAGTTGGAGGTCCATGTTGCAGGCCACGTTTTTTTTGTCTACTACGAAGGCAGAGTACGTCTGTGAAGGAGGCCCTATGGCTTCAAGGTCTTATAGATGATTTGGGGATTACACAAGATTGTGTGGAGGTTCATTTTGATAGCCAAAGCGTTATCCAGTCGTTCAAGAACCAAGTTCATCATGGGAGGACCAAGCATATTGATTTCTGATTTCATTTCATACGGGAGGTTATCGATGGGGGTATTGTTGTTTTGAACAAAATTGGCACCAATGATAATCCAACTAACATTTTGACGAAGGTGCTACCGGTGGTCAAGTTTAAGCATTGTTAAAACTGAACAATGTTCTATATTGTTGAGGCCCTTCGGGGTTGATTAGTGGTGGTGTTCCTAAATGGTTGCGCTAATGTGTGGGGGTTATAAAATTCTTTCGCCAAGGTAGAGATTTGTAGAAATTGGTTCGATTTTTACTGTTCACACGGGGGCACTATTCATATGCGGGGGGTACTGTTCACATACGGAGAGTATTGTTCATACGTTTTTTACTGTTCAATTTTACCCCCTTATTTAAGGATGGTTTCAGCCATGGTTCAAAATACACAGAAATAGAAGTGAGCTTATATTGTTCATCATTTAGTGCTCTTGTATACACTTTGAGAGGATAGTGAGGCTTAAGAGAGTTGTAGCCCTTCATGTTTATATCAAAGAAAGAAAGTCATCATTCGTGGATGTAGCCAAATTAGTGAACCACGTACATCTTGTCTTGTGATTTGTTGGTGTTTGTGATTTCTCATTACGCATTTAGAGTGTATTTCTCTTTCATCTCTTGAAATTCTCTTTATCTTGAATCTTGGGCATGCATGAATTACTCCACTGAGTGAGTATCCGCACAACAATATTATTTGCCCTACTTCTCTCCTTCCCTCTCCCTCAAAGCCCAACTACTCTTCCTTTTCTCACCCAACTACTTTTCAAATATCGATACAGTAATCTCAACCATTTTGTTCATCAAACCACCTCCTAGAAGATATCCTTCTCGAGGCAGCTCTCCTCACTAACCCACCTCTCAATTCCCTCTCTCTATCATCATCCATAGTTGAGCCTGAACAAGTTGTGGACGAAGTGGAGGTAGGTGAGTTTTTAGAGGGCAGTGGATTAAGTGTTAAGGCCAATGGATTTGATTTCATGGCGGATCTTGTCAAGAGATTTGGAGATGACGATTTGTTGCTAGGATGAGGAAGAACCCTTTGATTAAGTCGTCGAGGGAGCATTGGAAGAGGGTTCCGTCAGTGAAGGGCCTGCCGGTACCAATGATGAATTGATCATATACCCATATCGGAATGATTATTTATCTTCTTCCCTTCCAATTTCTATATGCGTATATGGGTAATTGGAAATTTCATACGGTTTTGGAAGTTAATTCCCAATTTGAGCAGATGATCGAAATGAGGTTTCGGCATCAATTATTCCAGCATAGGTCAAATCCCGAAGATCGTGGTATTCTGGAAAATTCCGACGTCGACTTTGACGATGAAATGAGGTGGATTAGAAGGGCCGTGATTCAAATGAGAGAATAGAGATTCGAAAAATTATAACAAAAGAGGAAAAGTTTGCCACTCCGAACTTTTATGGGAATTGATAGATAGATTACAAATTCCCATAATAGTGAATGTAGTATGTTACACTTTTCTTCTTTGTATTCTCATAATCTCTCTCTTTTCAACTTTTATAACAAAACGACCCTAATTTACCAAATTAATACACAACTCCGTTAGAATTCAAATCATAGTACAGATACAACATTCAGATCCATCCAGACACCTCTTACTTGAATAGGCACAATTCCTTGCAAGTACTTGAAATTTTGATCCACTGATAACACATACATGCAGTAATTAGTATCCATGAGCGTTTGCACAGGTAACTTTAAAAATGGGTTGGAATAAAAATGAGCTTGTTTTCCTTTAGCAAGATTTTTGTTTACATCTTCAGATGGCAACCTGGTTCCCTTCGAGCATTTTTTTTAATTTCCTTCTAGACAATTAGCAATCTGCCATTTCATTAAATTTTTACAATTAAGTCTTGTTTGTCGTCAGACTTGTTTGAAACCATTGTTTGTTTGCCGTATGAAAGTCTAGCCAATTCGTTAGTCATGTGAACCCCTTGTTTGTATTATTTTTAAGCATTTGTTATACTTCCCATGCTTAAATATCCCTACACACCAACGGTTGCAGTTTAGCTTAAGCAGTGAGTTTAAGCTGGCACAATTGCAGATGCTCTTTTTAATGCATTTATAAGATACCAAAACATGTCAAGACTGGACCTTTTTAAGCAACATTTGCATTAAGATTAGATAGCAGATATAGAACCTCAATGAATCCAAAACCATCTGACAAACATCCTGAAGGAATCTCATCTTATAGCCCAGACTGTAATCCATAAAGGAGCCAAGCCAAGAGCTCGTAGATATCGGGGACCCATTCATAGGTCTCCACTCCATCCATCTCAAAATGTTTCAAATCCAAAACGAGAAAATTAAGTGACCTTTTGAACAAGTATCCATTGCTGTGAAAATCGATGGCCCAAAATTGTGCTCTGGATCTACCAGACCATTTAATGCACTATTCTTGTCTAAGTAACTAAACGTTTGTTTCTATAGGTATTTGACCATGCCACGGCCCTCCACGCTGAGTTTTGTTGCTTGAAGCTGCCTCTTTTTTGGTGCTTTCAGCTGTTGCAACTTCTTATTCATCTGCTCAAAAAATAAACAATAAATCTCTTAGTATTGGTACATTATGTACATATATGGAATTGAAGCAAAAGCAGATCTTTTAAAGTACGTCTCATCGGGATAGGATATGAAAAACACATATTTTAAAGTACATGTCTCCATGATCAATACAGAGGAGGTTATAATGAATAAGTTAGAAAAAATGTTCTCTACTTCCAGATTTCAGCATTCTCATTTCAATGCAAGAATAAAATATAATATGAAGCAGCTAAGTCACTAAAATATCAAAACAATCAATCATATAATATCACTTTCTATGGACTTGGAATTTTAAAACTTATTAGTTTGTTATTTTTACAAATATAAATTTTCAAGGAGAAGACGAGGAAACAACCTTGAGACGACGCTGATCCTGCACAACTTGTCTAGCTCGGGCCCTAATTTGGTCTGGGTCAATTTTAGACTGGGGTCGCACCATAAAATCCAAAGGCATTGCTTCTGGTCTCGAGGCATGCTGCCTAGTAGATGACAGTCCAGATTTCTGCTCCCTGAATTGCGCTCAGATAAATTAGGGTGCATTTTATTGGTTTACCTAGAAAAAAATCCATGCAAGACTTTCCCACTACTTAAAAAAAAGAATTGTTTTATTAGGTTCCAAAAAGTTGGAAAACAAGAAACTGGGGGGGGGGATTATTTTTTTCCATAGAAAATGATATAAGTGCAACTTTAACAAGCCATACCCAAGAGGTGAGGAAAATTTACATGGAAAATATGTGGCATCAACACAACCAAAAGTTGGAAATTATGGGGTCTTGGACAATTTCCATGGGAAATGTGTGCTATAAAACGCACCCTTAAATCTGAAATATATATACAATAGTATCATAGTAAAGTGCACAAGAATAACCAATCAACATGAGTGCCTGGCTGGGAAGTTTCAACTATAAAGCAACTGCCATAAAATCTTACTGTGAAAATTCAGCCAAATCAAGATCATCATCTCCAGATTGCATTCCAGCAGCTTTATTCATCAGCCTGTTGAATTTCAAAAGTAAAGAGACCACAAATCTCAGACAAGATTTAATAGCTTGAGAATAGAAATCGAAGGAAATCTCAGTTATATGCAGAATAGTTACATACTTCTTCAAAGATGGCCTCCGGAAGGGAACCCTCTCTTCCTCAATGTTTCTCATGTCTTCAAACCTTGTGCTCTTATTGAATATTGGTCGTGACTGCATCATTTATATATAAAAATCTAGGTATGATCAAACCTTGTTGACGAAAACTAATACTCTGAACGATTATAATTATATATAATTACAATTGTGATAGTAACAACAATAGATTCAGCTATAATAACTCGGAATCTTCTTAGTAGAAAATTAAACGAGCACATATCAATATGAAACACAGAAAGATAAAAGGTTTTTTTTTTACTTAAGCCCCACTTCTTAATGTTTTATTTGACATAACCCCCACTTTCAGAATCCCTTTCACATAACCCCCAAATTTTTAACACCGTTACAACTCTGTTAAAAAATCCTTATATCCTAATTAGGCTTAACCCCAAATCAGATTTTCGAACAAAATACCCTCTCACATCGTCTTCTTCCCCCAGATAAAATCTCTAATTTTTTATCTAACCCTAAAATCACCTCCTCCTCCCCCTCCTCCCGGTTGGTAGTCATCTATGGAAGCTCCGACTTCTATGGGGGAAACCAGCCCACTCTCGTTCGTTTGTTGCCGTAGTGGCATGACCCCTTAAAGCACTCATCAAAGCCTATATGAAGCCAATCCACCCGCTCAAAACAATGACTTGTATAATAACCCAGTGGCCATTATTCTGAAATTTGCTGTAAAGATAATTTGGTGATTCAGACGCATTTACCTGAAGTTAGGGGGAGCAGTGACCCTCAATTGACAGCTTTGATGATCTTGATGGGGAATAAGGATTATATTCAATCCAATCCGATTCGAGTGACGAGTGTGTAAGAGGTCACAGTATGTGTCTGTGAAGGTTACAATAGTGAACAATTATTGAAAGAAGGGGAAGACGTTTTACTGCCTTTTTGTTTGGGGATAAAGGGAAGAATATAGGTTATAGCTGTTTTGGAGGTTTATATATATATAAATATATACACACACATACACACGTCATGAAACCAAATCTCCAAAATAACAATTATATTCATAGAGTTGC
Organism: Sambucus nigra; assembly: GCA_949130495.1. Classification (NCBI taxonomy): domain Eukaryota; kingdom Viridiplantae; phylum Streptophyta; class Magnoliopsida; order Dipsacales; family Adoxaceae; genus Sambucus; species Sambucus nigra. Next base: position 632,328,261 of record OX422211.1, on the reverse strand, counting down.
TAAGGAGAGAACAGAATATAATATGATGTGCTTAAGATTTAAGTATTGTTTAGCAGCCACTGTTTCTCTTTAATCTCTCAGACGAAGTGGAGTAGGAGAAGATAGTGGTTTTAGGGTTAGATGAAAAATTAGGGTTTTAATTTGGGAAAGAAGATGAAGTGAGGGGGGTATTTTTGGTCAAAAATCTAATTTGGGGGTTGAGTATCATTAAGATAAAAGGATTTTTTAACAAAGTTGTAACGGTGTTAAAAATTTGGGGGTTATGTCATTGTCAAAGGGATTAAGAAAGTGGGGGGATTATGTCAAATAATGCATTAAGAAGTGGGGGTTAAGTCAAAAAACACAAAAATAAATTGGTGTAGAGCATGACAAAAAGTGACCAGAAATCTGGGAGAACAATTGTTTTTCATATAATTTTATTATACGGTGTAAGATACAAGATCAGAGGATCACGAGGAGTCAAACAAACGTAAGACAGAAGGACAGGTAAGGGAAAATATATGTCCCATATTGGGGAATAATCACCACTGAACACCAGTTCTACTGTATGTGAATGTGGCAATATGAATGTCATGAAAATTTCTCAGAGTGAGTATAAATGTGATACTGTTTCTCAAAGTGAGTATAAATGCGATACTGTAGAAGTGATTCATATATATGTTCCGATGTTGAAACTCAAATAATATTAATAAAAAATAATAGTAGCAAGAGAAGAAAAAGAAGTATCGCATTACCCATTTATCAACCAAATCCTTCGCTAATTTTCTATTGGATGTGGTCTCCTCATCAGACTTTGACAAGAACATAATGACCTGAACAAAACAAAGTAAATCATTACAGTTATTCATCCTACCCTACCACCCAAAAAATCATTATAAAGGGGAAAAAAATATCGATCTCATTGCATGAAGCCACACATGGTAAGCCCTAACCTTCCCGAGACCACTCTTCTTCAGTTGCTCTCTTCTATCATACTGCTCCAAATCAATTGGAAACTGCAAGATGAGTACCATAATTGTAAGTCTATATTCTTGCAATATAGAAGCAACTAGCTATTATATCCATAAATGAATAAGATGTAGGGAAACCCTATTTATACATCAGTCAATATCCTCAATACTGCTGCACGGATGTTTATATTTGGTAAGCTTCCATCTGGAAGAGGTTCAAGCCAATTCTTCAGAAGATTTAATACTCCGTGATCTAAAAATTCTTGTTGAAGCTGTTTCCTGCACCAAGGGCAATTAAAATGGGAGAGTTAAGAAATAAATATAAAAAAGAAACACAACACTTGAAAGTTGAAACAAAAGATATGATGAACAGGCTTACTTTGAAAGGACCTCTGTAAGAAGAGGCAGCTTTCTTAGTTTATTTATAGCAGGTTTCGATAGTCTATTCAGTTCTGCATCTTCTTCGGCAACAACTTCCAATTCAGCCATGACGTTTTCAACTAGAAATGCAATTTCTGCAGCACTTCTTTCAGTTTTTTTCTTTTTCTTGCCCATCTTGAAGAGATCCTTGATTTCATCGTCCTCTTCACCCTCTTCTGCCTACCAAAACAATGAAAAATCAAATAAGCCCCCTGTAAACATCAATACTAAGTCCCTGTTTGATATGAGGAATAAGGAGGTGGGATGGGATAATTTTATCCCATCCCATGTTCAGTGCTTTGGATTTGGATGTGATTTAAGTTATAATGAGCCTCTTATCTCATGAGGATAAAATTGTCCACTATAGCCTATAGGAGATTGGATTATTTTATCTTAATGCTCTTATCCTATCAGGCTCTGTTATCCAGCCTATCCAACAGGACTATTTGTATTCCAAGATCCATAAATTGCCTTAACAAAGCTCAACCTTGAACGTTCAAAACATTCTGACAAAACAACAGTAGTAAAATTTCCACAGTTCTGACCATGGCAAAAGGCTTTGTGGTTAAAGAAATAAAACATTATAAAATAAAATGAATATTCTTATGACGATAACCTATTAAAATGATACATAGTTTAAATCTTTCAATAAATATATTTGAAACATGGCTTCGATAAGAATGTAGTATTAACCTGAGGAGCATTGCTTGGAGAGTGTGGTTCATTGTCACTTCCATACCGGTCTGCAGGATTCACACCAGTATCATCTATGAAGTTATCATCATCCATCATCCTAAAACCCTCTTGATCATCCTATATCATTCAAATATTAGGGATATAAAAAGAGCACCATTTATATATCAAAGCATACTTCATGAACAAACGAAAAAAATTACAAATAAAGCACAATTAAGAGTAATGAGCTTAGTCAGGAAATTCTTGAACAAACAAAACAGAAGAGTTTTTTTGTGTCGACTTTGAACAGTCATGTACAGACGTTAACGTACACATTATTTATTTTATTTAAATTCGCTAATATCACAAAATAAACAACAAAGCCGAGAAAAGAGAAAAAAATGATACGGATAAACAACAATAACGCATATCAAGAATTACAGCATAATGAAATCTCTTAAACCTAGACTTCCCTAAATCTTCAAATAATGTTTAATTTCTCATAACAGATACCTATTCATTGGAACACTTTATCAACCATAAAACTATACACGAGGAAAATATTTCTACTGAATCATGGACATTACAAATTATTCGACTACACAATTTGTAGAAACGTATGAAAGGGAATCAGAGAATGTAGAAAACCCCCGCAATGCAAAATTTCAAACACCAACCAAGAAAAGAATGTTGTCACCACATAAGCCATTATATAATACATCATTTGAATGTTATTACCATATCCTGGGTATTACAAACTCACATTACATTCAATTTACAAACACTATATATCGGCAGTTCATGTTTTAAATTCCATGAGGTACATAAAACCATATTTAGAGGGCGTTTATTTTCACCTGTTAATGCAGGTTCAGATTAATGTGAACACAGCGGAAAAATACACACGCGAATTACATACACACACACATGAAATAAGCAATGAACTAAAAAATCTTCATTAATTCTCTCTCCAAATCTCTCTTTAACATAATGATAATAATAAAAGTTAAACAGGGGTCCTTTTATAGACACAAGGATCCAAATGACTAAAGTACCCAAAATAAGTAAATGAAATAAAATAAATGGCACGCTCCTGCGTCACTCTCCTCCACTACGAAGCATCGCCATATCCTATTGGAGGTGGTCATAGAATTCGCGGTCAATATGCTTCAACGTGGCGAAGGTAATCCACGAGTCATCACTGTCGGGGCGTCCCAACCAACGGATCAAATAACGAACAAGGGAGCCCAGAGGTGTTATAGTCGTCTAGGAGTCCAAAATACCCTCGACATTGTCAACATGCGAGCGAATGGGCTGCGTCAGATCAACGTGTAGGGGTATCGGTGGAATATGTGATCCTCGAAATGGAGTGGAGTCAAATCAACCACATTAAATGTGGGATGTGTCTTGAAATCCTTAGGCAGGGCAAGTTCATACGCATTGTCGCCACAGCGAGGAAGAGCGATGAAGAACAGGGAAAGGGCTAAAGTGATGCATCTATAACTTGGCGGCCTTGCCCACCAGCCGCTCGCGCCGAAGATACACGATAACAAGATCTCCATGCTGGAAAACAAGAAACCGGCAATGAGAATCCACCTGCTCCTTGTAGGAAGCATACATCCTCCGTAAACGTGTCCGCACGTCGTCATGAAAACATTTTGATAACAAAATCAGTCGTTGTCGGGATCACTGTAGGGGACTCTCGGAAAGATGAACGGGTAACAAAGGAGAAGACCCAAGATAACACATGACCAAGAACCACCTCCCAAATATTAGGTGACTCACTAGCTAAGCACTTTAAAAGATCTCTCAAACTACGATTGACCACCCCGGCTTGTCCATAGGTATGTGGGTGGAAAGATGTGGAAAATTGAACTGTGCATTGCAATAATTTCCAAAGAGTCCGCCAAAAGTGTCCCGTAAAACGGACATCCCTGTCAAACGTAATACTCCTCGGTACGCCATTTAAACGGACAATCTCGCGAAAGTAGAGCGGCAACATGTGAAGCATCTGAAGTCTACGAGAACATGGAATAAAATGGGCCATCTTAGAGAATCTGTTGTAATACCCCGTATTTTTAATGATTTTCATATTAAGATTAATTAAATTAAAATGAAAATTAATAGGAAATTAATCCGGAATTAAAATAAATATTAATTCGCGAGACAAGGGTTAATATTTATTTGTATTAATTATATTGAGTATTACTTAGTGAGCGAGTAATAAATTAGTGAGAATGCAATATGATTGTCGTGAGTGAAAAATACGGCAGTTACAGTAATTTGGTCGGGATGTGCGTATCAGTCATGTCCCAACTTAAATTTATAAAATAAAATGTGATTTAATTATGGGTCATCCAAATGGTCATTTCGAGTACGCCGGTGTGTCCGGAAGGGTCGAGATAATCAGAAAAGTGTACTCGGAGGTTTGGATTGGGTCCCAGGACATTTTTAGGCCAAATTTTGATCTTTTGGCTTTTTAGAGTAAAGGGACCAACGAATTTAATGGGGCTTATATCAGCATGTGGGTTGAGGGTGCTAGGGTTAACAGTTAGAAAAACTGAGAGAGGCCATTAGAGGAGGAAGGTGAAGGTTTCAAAGGCTCCCCACACCACTTTTGCACCACCACCACCGGAGTTTAGATCGGAAGGAGAGGAAAACAACACCACCATTTTTCTGCACAAATCAGCCCTACAAACTAGAGGCAAGTGTTTATCTTGCAAAATTTGAGTATATATATACTATCCATGTTAGTGTAGGATTGAATATTTTCATGAATAACTGATTATTGGTGTTAGATTGGAGATTTAATTCATGTTCTTGGATAGAAATCATGATAGATATAATTTCACTCATCGAATCTGATAATTTAGTAACAAGAGAATGTGGAGAAATCTGGGTTTGTTGATGTTCTTGAACAAAGAAAGAATAATTTAGGGTTTGGGGATTAAAGTGTAGAATTAATCCGATTTAAATGATTTCCTTTGATGATTTAATGATTCGGTTACGTTAGAAATCGTTTACATATGTTATTAAGGGGTCTGGTATACTTGGTTGGGCGTTTGGAACTGTATAATAAAGGTTTAGAGGGTTAAAAATGGTGAAAATCGTAGCAGTTAAACGAAGAAGACGACCTGTAGCATTTCGAATCGATTCGGCTCAGAAGCGAATCAATTCAGTTCACCGAATCGATTCGGCTGCCCAAATTTGGCCAATCTTTTTATTTTATGCCCTTAATCCACAAACTAATTACGGGGAGACTTTTGGGACATTATTAAACCTGAACGAGGGAGATAGTAATTTCAGTAAGCATACGGTAGGGTTGAGGTTTCCCGAATTGAGGAGAATTAACGCTAGGAATTATTGGGTATATTTTGAGATTTGATGAATTCACGAGGATTAGAACGGGTCACGGAGAGCATGAGTGAACCTAAGACCAGACCAATTGTAGAGAAATGTTATGACTACTGAAATAATTTAAGGGGTAATTAGGACCCTTCGGGTAGTGGGAAATACTCGGGGATATACGATGCGAAGTGCAATGTAAATTGATAATACGTAGGATATTCGAGAGTTATACACTGCGTACGGGATATATTATAGATTTCGTGTATACCTATACTGATTATGTATATATAGGTTGTGTGAATACCTATTGTGTGACTTCTTATGTGTGTGAACATACCTACGCTACCTGCTATCACGGGAGGTCCCGCGCCGTGGGCAGTCTTATCCTCATGAGCCTATTGGGGGGATTTTAGACTTGTGCCTCAGAACATAGAACTTATGGTTGAGTACTACTTGTGTGTATGATAGTGTAACCGGTCATTTGGGTGCATTAGGTGTGTGCGTAGCGCAAAGGCTTAGAACTTTGTTCGCCTCCAAATTATGTGAATCGTAAATTTATGGTTAGAGAGTGATTCTGAACCGGAAGTCCTTTACTTAGTACGTGATGTACCAGGAATCGATAGCAGAGTATGCACGCATTGCGGGTCTCCAACCAAGGATGCCGTATTCGTATATAATACAAGAGTGGTGGATACATATATATACGTGTGATTTATCCTACTGTGTGTGCATTAGCAGATAAGATAGATAGTGACATTTAAAGTAACCTAAGTATGTGGAAACTGATAGCATGTAATCCATTGGTAAGATCGATTGCAAAACCGATGGGGTTGTTATCCGTTGTATCACCACAGTAGTTGTGTCGGTTTTCATAGCCAGCTTCTGGGCAATGGTGGCATAAGCATCAGCATGACTATTCATCGTTCTAGGATGCCTTCTTATCTTGACCTGGTGGAACTGGTCGATCAGCCGTTGGATGATCGTTCTGTAAAGCGCTAGACTAAGGTGCTTCAAAGCATATTCCCCGTTCACTTGTTGAACCACCAAGTTCGAATCACCTTTGATGCACAATGAGGGAATGCCCCTTCGGAGGGCTTCTAGCAATCACAGTGCCAATGCTTCATACTCTGTTTCGTTGTTGGAGCAAGGAAAATCTAACTTGTAGGAAAGGCAGAATTCTTCCTTCCCTTTAGAAAGGATAACCCCTGCCCCTCCCTTTTTTTCCACCGAAAAAACATTGAACTGCATCGTCCATTCTTCAAGGTTGGCATCCAGAAAAATCTGCCTGCAAGTCATCCCCTGGAATGCTCTCACGAGGTGACTCAAATACCTCTGATGGGAAAATCACCAGTAAATTTGCATACGCCTGGCTTTTGATCGCACGAGGCACCACACATTTTAAGTCATATTCTGAAAGGATGAGTAACCACCTAGCTGCTCTTCCAATCAAAATAGTTGTTGCCAACAAAAACTTAATTGGGTCACATCTTGTCACAATGTAAATTGTGAAAGATAGCATGTAATGTCTAAGCTTTTGTACCACAAAAACACCAAGGCTAAACAATGTTTTTCTATACTGCTGTACCTTGCCTCTGGTCCATGAATGATCCTGCTCAGGTAGTAGACTGGTCTCGCTTGCCCATTGATTTTCTATGCCAGAAGAGCTCCAACGGACCTTGTAATAGACGTCAGGTAGAGTTGCAACGGTATCCCTGCCCTGGGGGGAATCATCGCTTGTGGAGAAGTGAGCAGCTTCTTCAACTTAGTCAAAGATTCTTGGTGAGCTTCCCCCCATTTGAACTCCGTGCCCTTTCGCAGCAGCTCCATCAGCGAGTGAGTTATTTCAGCTAGCCCTGGCATAAATCTCCTTAGGTAGGAGACTTTACCGAGGAAACTCTTGAGCTCCTTTGTCGTTCTTGGACATGGCATGTCCAAAATCGCTCGTTGCTTGTCCTGGTCCATCTGCACTCCTTGTCGATCTACCACGAAACCCAAGAACTTTCCACTTGTAACCCCGAAAGCACACTTCGGTGAGTTCATTTTTAGCTTGTACTTTCTGCACCGTATGAACACCTTCCTTAGATCATCCAGATGGGACTCCTCCTTCTTTGACTTGATCAAATCATCCACATAGAATTCCAAAAACTTGTGAAAGAAGTCATGGAAGATGGCCATCATCGTCCTTTGATACGTTGTCACAGCATTCTTTAACCCAAAGGGCATCACATTATACATGAAGTTGCCCAACGAGGTCCTGAACGTCGTTTTCTCTGCATCTGCTGGATCCATTTTGATCTGGTTGTAACCTACATACCCATCCATGAAGCTGTACATTTCATGTCCGACACTTGCATCGATCAAGCTGTCAATGGAGGGCAGAGGGAACTCATCCTTCGGACAAACTCTGTTCAGATCTCTGAAGGGCACACAGATCCTTATTTGATTCTTGTCCTTCTTTCCCACTGGGACGATGCTTGACAACCAAAGTGGGTGTTGTATCAGTTTGATGAACCCTGCCGCTAGCAGCCATTGCACCTCTTCAGGTCCAGTTCAGGCTTGTAAGTCCTTGTGGCTTGCTTCACCGATATGGCAGAGGGCATAACGCTAAGCTTGTGGCTACTTACTCCTTCATCTAGCCCCTCCATTTTTGTGTATTTCCATGCAAAAACGTCCCCGAATCAGCTCAACCAAGGCCCTTATTTTCTCCTCGCTCAGATCTTTCGAAATGAAGATGGGTCTTGGGTCTTCTCCTTCATCGACTAAGTCCAGCGGTTCCAATTCTTGCACCTGTGGCTTCGACCAATCTGTCATGTATTCTGGCTCCTCTCCCACTTCTTTTACAAACTCTTAGATGTTAGAGTTGTCTACAACCATACATTGCCCTTGTTGGTTTACCAAGAAACATTCATACACCGGGTCAGCCTCTTCGTCAGCTTCTGGAACAGCTCCTTCGATCGCCCGCTCACACCTTCAGAGGAGGTAGATCACTCTTCCATCCTCTGTGATTTTCTTCTTTTATTGCCTACTTGCCGTTACAACCTCCTTGCTCTTCCTTTTTCTCGAAACTTCTACCAATCTGTTTCCCGGAAACCTGCTCAACACGCTCTGTCGTTGGACCTCGTGCTCCATCGGATCCATCCTGGGCCTCATCCTATCTCTGAGCTATTTCGAGATATTCTGAGGTTTACGATCAGTATGGTGAACTTCCTCGGCTATTTCCCTTCTTCCTGCCCCTTTACTGCTCTTACCATTCACAGGTCCTATCCATTCTTTGATAGACGGAACTCTCGCTCCCTCCATTCTTCTCGTTAAGACGACGGCATCTTCCTCTAGCTCTATGTAGAAAGTTGCATCTACCAGGTGAGCTTCCTCGGTGGCAAAAGGTTTCTTTGCTCCCACATTGAGACACTTTTAGGTGCCAAGTGAGAGTACCAGGTGTAAGCCTTATCGGTTAGGGATTTAGAGAACTCCCTCAACCTAAGCTTCTTATTGTTGCAGTGAGTCCCCCAGATGCTCAATGAAGCATTTGATATGTTCCTTCAGGTTCCCCCCTTTCCCTGTGTATTTGTCAAAGATGGGAGGACTGTAGACTTTTGGGTAAGGCTTATTGTTGTATTTCTGGGGATAAGGGGTGCGAAAATCGTCATATTCCGATGCTACCTCGTTGGCTGATTGCGAGGAGGCTGCTATAATTTTTAATTGCGTGGAGGCTGCTATAATTTTTAACATCTACTTCTGCATTTCCTTCCTCATTTCTTCTAAGGCAGATGCAAAAGTTTTCTCGACTATTGGAGTAATAGGCTGAGGGACCACAAGAGGAATGCTCGTTACACCTGGGATGCCCACCGTTAGGATAGGGGTGGCAACTGTGTTCGTGGGGCCAGCTCCCGTTGGAACTGTGCTTAATGGGGCTATCGGAGCCGCCATTGGTGTCACGAAGGAACTAGAGTCGAATCCCCTCAAAACCGTTGCAGCAACAGAAGTTTGCAAGAACTCGAGAAACTTGCCTATAAGGAGGGTCACCTATGTTGGTCCCATCCCGACACTAGTGGAAGCTTGCGTCACCCTCGAGATGCCTGTTGCCGTTTGAACTGGGGGCACCTCCACCCGAGGAATCCCATCCCTGGCAGCGTCAAGTTCCCTCGCAGCTTGTTCTTCATTACGCTGAATAGCGTCAAAGTCTATAATACGATTAACATTATCTTGCGCCATACATTTTTAAGAGAATACCTCCGCAGCGGAGTCGCCAAATTTAAGAGGGTAGTCCCCTTGTAACCTGGGAGTATGGTAATATTAGTTGAGGTGTGACCCCTATAGGTATAGTGATAAATATTATATATGATCAACACTCAGATTGAACTCACAATACACTCGTGTATGACTCAAACAATAATAAAGAAAACTCAGAAGTAACTCATTCGAAGGGAGATAGAAGTAAGCACCCTAGTATTACCTGGGAGTATGGTAATACTAGTTGAGGTGTGACCTCTATAGGTATAGTGATAAATGATAACTCAGAAACTCCCCAATGAACACACAATATTACATATGATCAACACTCAGATTGAACTCACAATACACTCGTGCATGACTCAATCAATAATAAAAGAAACTCAAAAGCAGCTCATTTGAAGGGAGAGAGAAGTAAGCACCCTAAATACACCTTGGCAGGCAGCCAAACACACCAACAACCTCTGAAAGACCTCTAGTTTAGCTATTAAAAGCTTCACAATAAATGACAACGGTGGGTGAATAAGGACTCTGGTTTGCAATAACTTCTCTCTAATATCTATTCTCGCTCTAGCAAATGATCTCTAGAAAAGAAGTGGTTGAGGCCAATAAATAGCCCCTACACCACTCCCGAGATGCCTCAGTCTTCACAGCTGTGAAAGACATCCCCTTATACTTTACGTCACAAACATCAAATGCATGATGGGCCAGTCAGTCCTACGTCATAAACATTAAATGTCAAGACATGCCTTTAGCCTAACCACTGTGCGTCAGAGGATTGTCACAACAGAGGTGGTTCACCAACTGTCTGACAGCCCCAAATACCAGGGTGGTTTACTCAAGTATGGATTGGACAGTGTTTAGCTGGCCGATGACATCACCTAAAGTAGATGTAGCATTTGGTAAAGGACTGTTTGGTTCGAAACTCTGCTCCGCACAAGCTTCCACGACAAAAGGTCTCTCGGTGTTTTACCAGGTGTATCTAAGATGGTTAGGACAAGCCCTAACGATGCCTCACTTCTCAATCCTCCAAACCAAGTCCCTTTGAAGTTCCCACGGAGAGGTCATTCGATAGAGGATGTAAGCTCTCCTAGGCCTGCCAGGTCTGGTCTCTCGCGAGTACCGTTTGACCTCACACTGAATAATATTACAATCGTTACATCATTACAATCTGCGTTAAGGTATAATTGAGCTAAGCAAGAAAAAGAAGATAAAGGATGAGCTCTCTCGGCCGATCTCTTCACTAAAAGGTGTCCCTGGGTTGCCACGATGAGCTGCCTCGCTGCCTTTAAGCTCTTATATTAGCTGGGGAGGCTTATCTCTAATTCAGAGGTTATCTTCACGCCCCCCTACAGCTGTATTTCTATTTTATTTCCAGTTGTTAGATTTGGTTTTAATTATGGACTATTGTACGTGGACCTCGGTCTGGAGTATTTATTTCCGTCACATTTATTTATTCAGTTGTTTTACCATTTATTACGTTGTTTACTAGAATGGTGAATGTGGTTTAGTAGTTTAAATTATTGCTTGTTAATAAAAAGATTAAAATTTTGACACCGAGCGATTAGGATATTAGTAACATAATTAAGTTTCGACAGTGATGCTAAGAATGAAACCATTTATGATTCCTGTTAATTTAATAATGGACTGATCACCCAGGATTAGAATAGGCGGGGTATCACATCTGTCAACTACCACAAACACAAAATCATGTTCCTTGGCTGTCTTGGGTAACCCGACAACAAAGTCCATAAAAACATCAAGCCATAGTCGATCACGGATGGGTAGGGGTGTATACAAACCGGCATTGGTATGCTGACCTTTTGTTGCCTGACAATTATAGCAAGGCAAAACATTACTGTTAACCTCCCTTCGCATGGTAGGCTAACAAAAACACTCCCGCGAGGTAGCTAAGGAACGAGTGACACCCGAATGATGGGCTAAGCCCCCACCATAGAGCTCTGTGATGATCTTCACCTGTAGGGGAGAAGCAGGGATGCACAACGCAGTGCCACGATACAAAATACCCATCGTGCAGCAAGTAATCACCCTGAACGTCATGCTGACGTGCACGTGCCTCCATAATAGGTCCATAAAAGGTCCATATAGATCACGAATCTCAAAGGAACCGAAAATCGACCGCTGGATGGTGACGAGGGCATGAAACCTCCAACTCAGGGCATCTGCAACCAGGTTCTTTCTACCTGGTTGTACTGTAGGTGAAAGATAAACTGATGCAAGAAACTAGTACATTTGGCATGTCAATCGGTGACCTTCTTCTAGGAGTTCATAAAACGAAAAACCTTGTGATCAGATTTGATAAAACTCTCGATGAATCAAATAGAGCTGACAATGGTTGACAGTTTGGATCACTGCATAGAACTCTAAATCATAGGAAGAATCGTTGCTAACAGAACCGGCAAGTTTCTGACTAAAGTAAGAAACGAGGCGACCATTCTGATAAAGAACGGCACCAATCCCGGAATTGCTAGCATCGCAAGTCAACTCATACAGCTGGGTAAAATCTGGCAGGGATAGAATGGAAGTTAAAGTCATATTGGACTTGATGAGATAGAATGTTGCTTTAGCCTCATTAGTCCAACAAAATTCAATCACGGACGCGCGCATCAATGCATTAATAGGAGTCATTACAGTACTAAATCCCTCAATGATGCGACAATAAAAACTGATCATCCCATGGAAACTGTGGACCTGAGAGGCAGTGGTCGACCTAGGCCACTCCCAGATAGCCTGAACTTTCTCACTATCTGCTCATACGCCGAGGTGTCGCTAAGGGCCTTTGGAACACTGGTCAGCGCGACGCCTAAAGGGCTAACAAAGGCATAACACAAAACCTGATTGAGGGCATCGCAAGGAGTAAAGGTTTCAAGGTCAGTGATATAAGTGGGTCGGGGAGTCTGGGTTGTGGCATGGGGCCAAGGACTACCTCACGGCCCTGGTGCATAAACGATTAAGTATTAGCACGACCATCATGCATGCTAAAACAATCAAACTGCCACGAGGTGGCACACGTCCATATCAACAACCGTACAAGCAACCTCATCTGAATATGACCGATGGTAAACGTTACTCGGCATTGCCCCGTAGAGCGCATTTCATCATTGGATCCTAGCCACCCAATTTTACACGGAATCTAGATGGGCTCGACATGAAGACCCAAATACTCCACCATCTCTCGAGAGCCCAAATTAACACTAGAACCCCCGTCAATTATGAACTTACACAATCGTCATTTCGCAACACACTGCGTGTAGAATAAGCAACGTCGTTGTGACTGGTCGTTCAGCGCTACGGTTGAGCTGGAAACGAGGGCAAATGGGAGGATGATGGCGAGATGATGGGTACTCGACGGTGGGAACATAGGTCGGGACATCCGTGGTATGGCTGCAGGCGCAGGGGTTGGTAGTTGATTTTCAACGCGGGAGGGGTGTTCGCCGGGGGTCAAGATGGGTTTTTCTGGGTCGTCGGGGGGCAGGTGGAACTTCTATTGGGTGAGATGGAATGATAAATGGCCGGCTCTAGGGGCCGGGTTTGTTGTTTGGGTGCTGATGTTGTTGCTTCTCTTTGGGGGCGGCTAGTGGATTGACTTAGGGTTTCAACACTAGCCATAAAGGATAAGAGTCGTCGATACTCCGAGGATGTAGCCATCTTTGTTTCCAATCATCACCCATTTTGATCCAAGAATAACCTGGCTCTGATACCACTTCTGATGTGAACGATGCGGAAAAATACACACATGAATTAAACACACGTGCGAAATAAGCAATGACTAAGAAATTCCTATTAAGTCTCTCTATAACTCTCTCTCTAACATAATGAAAATAATGAAAGCTAAACAACTAAGGGTCATTTTATAAGCACAAGGACCCAAATGACTAAAATGCCCCAAATAATTAAATGAACAAAGTAAATGAAATAAAATAAATGACATGCCCCTGCGTCACAAATGTATTATTTTGTTTTTGTTTTTTTTCACTCTTACAGCAACCCTAATGGGTAAGGTATTTGGTTTTTAACATATAAAGATTTGTTTTTGCTAACATAAAGTGAGATGTAATGGGTATTGTATATTTTCTAATTTGGCAATTGGTATGGTAAGGCCAAATTTAAGTAGATTAAAAAAAGTGTAAATGGGCCCCTCTCTCAAAACTCGAGATGTTTGGGAATTCAACTTCAACCCCAATAGCTCTAAGAGTAGTTGTTACGCAGTATTTTGGGGCACAAAATGAAAATATAAAGAACCTCAAAAGCTACTTCTTGTAGTGTTTGAGGGATTCTACTTTTTCACCTTCTTTGTGAACGCCTTTTTAGTGGGACATCCGTCATATTGGGGGTTTATCCACTAGGAAGGATGATGAGTTGATTTTTATCTTTGGGTACCCAATAGAGATACCCTTAATACTGAAAGAGAGTTAGATTCAGCATTCAGCAAGTCCATATAGTGCTGACTTTCTTTAATTATAATTTATTTCAATTTTACCCTAACAAGTTTTGCCAAATGACACTAATATAAAAAAAAAAATAGTAATCAAATAATAATGATGATACAAAATGGTTAAAAAAACTTGCATTTAGCATTAGAAACAAATAAGTTTAAAAATATTCATTTTCAAAATGGGGGAAAACAAACTTTCATCAACATTGACACTAACGAAAGTGAAACTAGGCTTAGGTGTTGTTTATTTTTACATCTGAAATCTCAATTTGATTCCATTCAGAATTAAGAGGTGCAAAAGTTGTTTGTTTAATAATTATGATAAAATGTAAAATAAACCTTGAAGTTTGTGGTCATTTTTAATTTTGGACCTTAGCTAACCAAACTAAAATTAAACCTTGAAGTTTACGGTAAAATGCAAAAACTACTTTTCAACATTGAATTTTTATACCTTAGCTAACCAAACTAAAATCCAAGTTTGCAAAATCATCAATTAACTAAAACTTAGAACATACAAAATTACAAATCACGAAGGGCCCATTTGGTTGTTTCCAAAATTGAAAATTAGTCCATTTAAAATGGGCTAATTCACTAATTACCTCATTATTATTGTTTGGTTATAAGAATGAACAAATTCAAAAATGAACCAATTCATATTAACTCATAAAACTTAAATTAGCCCTCTTCACCATAAACTTGAAATTGCCCAATCTAAAATTACAACATCAATCTTAATAAATGGACAAATCCCATATTGTGACCATATAATTGTCTCACTATACCACTCACAGTCTTATGGGAATGGGTTTCATGTAAGGACATATTAGTCATTTTAATGTTTATTATTAGTTGTCTTTTTATTTTAGTTCTTTTATTTTCTTTAATTGGTCTCCAAGCATGTTTGCGACTAATTAGGTATATTTTTATTAATAATTGTCCTTTTTAGTTATTTAGGTAATTACTTGGTTAGCAAGTAATTCTTCCCATATAAATACCCCATGTACTCCTCATTTGGAGATAGCTTCATTTTTTAATATAAGAAATTCTTAGTTTCTCTCTCTGAAGTTGGTGTTTCTTTAGTTTTTGGCCATTGACGTGTAGTTTACGTCAAATTGGTATCAGAGCGGGTGTCACTCCAATATTGGTGTATTGATGTATTGGTGCGTAGATTATCAACAAGTCATACGCTAAATTATTAATGGCTCCGAAGAAATCCAAACAACAACAAAAGGAGATTCAAGAATTGAGAAATAGCCATCAAGAATGGAGAAGAAGCACTCAAGAATTGAAACAAAAGTTGGAAGAATTGGCACAAAAACAATAACAACAATTTGATACCCTCTTCCAACTCCTATCCTCCAAAATTCAATCACCATCCCACAGACCCGGGAAGAACTCGTTGAAAAAAAAAATCTCGATCAAGAACAGGGGCCCGACCCACCAATTGGTCGACCCGAGCTCCAAAGGCCACATCCCGCCGGCGGCAAAAAAACAGAAACCCTCGGCCAAACTCCAGAAACCCTCGGTCCAAAAAGCAAGGACACACCTGTCCATCGAAGGCGTGTGCACTCTGACCTGGGTGATCACCCTGACCCCTTAAAAAAAACATAATTTCGACCCACATTTCTTGACTTCCAAGCCTAAACCCTTGCATTTCTTGCCTATATTTGTTGGGTTTCTTGCAAGTAAGTACGCAAGTTGCATACGAAAGAGCGTCCCGTTTCAAATTGAAGAATTCATGGAAGGAGGCCTAACTGCATTGTCGCTTACTCTTCAAGTTCGAGGTTGAACTTTTTTTGAACTCAGGGAGAATGATGGGAATGAGTTTCATATAAGGGCATATTAGTCATTTTAATATTTGTTATTAGTTGTCCTTTTATTTTACTTCCTTTATTTTCTTTTATTTCCGTTAATTGGTCTCTAAGCATGTTTGGGACTAATTAGATATATTTTTGTTAATGATTATCCTATTTAGTCATTTAGGTAATTACTTGGCTAGCAAGTAATTGTCCCCATATAAATACCCTATGTACTCCTCATTTGGAGATACCTTCATTTTTTTAATATAAGAAATTCTTAATTTCTCTCTCTAAAGTTAGTGTTTGTTTAGTTTTTGGCCATTGACGTGTAGTTTACGTCACAGTCATTTAGTCTCTTTATATATATACTCTCTATATATACATAGAAAGAGAGAGAGAACCGATCTGCGAACCAAAATAACAAGTTTACTAAAGGACAACCTTAAAACGACATAGCTTTGGGTTGAAATGAGGGGTTTTCTTGTAATTTCAACCTCATTACCCCAAAAACTACGTCAATTTGAGATAGTCCGTAAGTTGACCCGTTATTCCGGTCTGCACCTTATCGGCACTGTATATATATATATATATATATATAGTCAAGCTCTCCAACGTACCTCACTTAACATATCCATTTAAAAAAAAATAGTAAAAAAATATATTTTTCAACCAAATTTGGTATACACGATCTACATGATGAGGAGATCCTCTACAAAAAAAATCATCAAAAAATTCGACCCCGAAATGGGTGAAATTAAAAGTGGGTATATATGTGCATTTTCGACCGTTCAAACTTTTTTCATCATCTTACCGACTTCCGAGTCGAATTTTTTGATATTTTTTTTAGATGATCTCATTACTATGTAAATCATGCATACCAAATTTAGTTGAAAAATACATTTTTTAGTATTTTTTTAATAATAGATATGTTCATTGGTATGTTAAGTGAGGTATGTTGGAGAGCAATACATATATATATATATATATATATATATATATATATATAGAGAGAGAGAGAGAGGCAGGCTCTTATGCACACTAAAGTTTGCACACTAAGTTTGCACATCATTTTTTTAAAATAGCAAAAAAATATTTTTGCTCTGATTTTTTTTTGTGTGATATTTAAATATTTCAAGGAACTTATATAAAAAAATCAACTCAAAAAAACTTTTTTGCTATTTTAAAAAAATCGGTCAAACTTTTGCAGTTTTTAAAGTGCTCAAAAGCTGTGAAAGTTTGACCGATTTTTTTAAAATAGCAAAAGATATTTTTTTGAGTTAATTTTTTTTTTGTGATATTTAAGCATTTCAAGGAACCCATATAAAAAAAACAAAAATATTTTTTTTGCTATTTTAAAAAAATGATGTGCAAACTTAGGTTCTGTTTGTTTTTACCTCTTAAGTCTGAATCTGAACCATTCAGACTCAAAGAGGTACCAAAAAGTGTTTGTTTTTTTAAAATGATTAAGAGGTTAACGGCTATATTTGGCTCTTAATGGTTAAGAGTTAAAGTTACATCTGAAGTCTGAATCAGTCTAAATACATTCATTTAGAGATATATTCAGACATAAAAACAAACATATTTTAGTATTCAGATGAAAAAACAAACACATCCTTAGTGTTTGCAGAGGAGTCTGCCTCTGTATATATTATATATATGTATCAAAGGTTAAAAACTCCATTTTTCTAGTACAAATTAAATATAAATCCATTTAAAATGAATACATCCAGAATCTATTGATTCCAAATTGACCAATATACATAATTAAATAATGTACGCAACCAAACGTGCCTTAATTATATAAACAAGAAAAAATATTATAATCTGTATTATTGTATTTATAAGTAAGAAGTAACCTCAGAATCATCAGCACCAGCAACGGTATCCCACATCTCTTGAACCTCCACTTCATCATCCCTCAAACCCTCCTTACCCTTTCTCTCTCTCCTAACCAACTTAAACTTCTCTCTCTTCCTCTTCTCACTCTTCCCACCCCCAAACGATGTCGTTTCACCACCTTCAAAATCATCATCATCCTCAATTTGAGCGGTGCTCTTTTTTACGAGCCGTTTTCGAGGCTTTGATTTTGAGTGGGAATGGTCGTCTCGCCGTTTCCACGTGTCATCGTCGGATTGGATGTCGTGGTCGAGGTCCATCAATGGCTCTCCGTCTTCGTCAATGTACCTGAAAAACACACAAACAAGAAGTATATATAAAAGCGTAACCCTAGATTTGTGGAGATAGAAATTGAATGAGTGTTTTGGAGAGAGAAAATGAAGCTTCTTACGGATCGTTTTCGTAAGCCATTGACAATGTCGGTAGCTCGTCAGAGAGACTGCGAGTATAAATAGAAAAGGGGCGAGACTGATATATATATAAACCGCCAGAATTCGAAAGGTACAAAATACAAAGAAAAATGATAGGGCGACATGGGTTTTCTTTTTACACCAATTTCATACCATGATGATCCGGAGGTGTAACATCACCATCCACATCATCAAGATCCTATTTACTCATTAATTTTAAAATATTATTTTATTTATTTATTTTATAACTATATAAATTTATTTATTTTTCAAAATATAACTTTCAAATTAAAAAAAACAATTCTATTAAAAAACATAAATACACACTAAGTATAAATATATGTTAAAATACATTATTGTGTTAATTTTTTTACTTAACGCAAATCAATTAAAAAATTACACAATGCGATTATGAATCTTTTATTTTTTAACTAACACAATCGCGACTCAAACAAAACGCAACGTGGCATGGAGTCGATTTTTTTTTCATACCCATTTTTTACTATTTTAAAAATGTTTTTTTTTACTATTTAGGAAAAATGGTCCGCGCTAGCGACATGAAAAAAATACGACTCCATGCCCCGTCGCGTTTTATTTGGGTCGTGATCGTATTCGTTAAAAAAATAAAATATTCATAATCGCATTGTGTGATTTTTTAATTGGTTTGTGTTAATTAAATAAATGATCAATTACCAAAAAAATCCTCAAATATTTTTTAATACACATTTAGTCCAAGCCTTTTTATTTTGTTCTAAAAAGTCCCTCAAACAAATATTTAACCAATATTCTCTTATTTTTAAAGTTCCGCGCCAGCGGCTCACATTGAGTGTTTTTATGTGGCGAGTGACTTTTCGGAACAAAATAAAAAGGCTTGGATTAAACGTGTATTAAAAAAATATTTGAGGGACTATTTGGTATATGACCCAAAAAATTAATACAATGATGTACTTTAACGTATATAATTTTAACATATATTTTTTTATATATAGCGTGTATTTATATGTTTTTTAACTGAACTGTTTTTTTTTAACTTGAAAGTTATATTTTATGGAAAAAATGAATTTATAGAGTGAAAAAATAAATAAATAAATATCTTTATTTTAGCTATTAGGATACACCTAAAGAAAAAATGGGTATTATGGGATTAATGATGTGGCAATGCCACATCATTAAGTTTGGGATTTATGTTCAATTTTTGGGTCGTTGTAGTCGTGCTCAAATACAAATGTTATTAAAATGAGGTGTGTAACTATTTATCATGTTATCTATCACTCATACACTAATGTGTTGATTGTTTGATGCACCGAATAAGAGGGTATGATTGGATAAAATTATCTTATTCAATGGTTGGTATATGTTGGGATGAGATATAAATAATGGAATAAAAAAAAATTCACATCCTAGTTGGTAAAAAATTAGACAGTAGCAATCCTATTGTGTCCTTTTTAAGTGAAAAGAAACCAACCTAACTTAGACTCTCAACAATTGAAATAGACTTAGAATAACTCTTGTCCACCTCTTGTGCGGTATATGTGACAATAGTATTTTTTATACTTTTTGAATATTAAACACAAAATGAAGGTATTTTCTAAAAACTCGAGACAATTAATCATATTCATGGCATTTCAAACACATGACTGGATTATTATATCATATCATGTCTTCTTATTCGAGACTGTGCCAACTGCAATTACTCTTATCCGGACCATCTTTATCTTATCTAATCCAGCTCGTAACTTATCATATCTGTAAGGTCATAAATTTTCAATTGAGTCCATGTATTATTTTTATTTAATTCCGTGAACAAAACTGTATTTGTAATATGTCATAGGGAGATTTTTATTTTGTCACGATCCCACTTGGTCTATGACGTATTGAAGAAAATTGAAGACGTTGCGACAAAGCTTCAGATAAATAATTATGATGAAGTTTAATTGGTGCAAGTTTATTCGTCTTCAAAGTTAATTGCATTCCGGGATCACTCAGGTATGAATGAGTATAATTAATGGTGCTCAGAATTATTTTTATAAAAGATAAGGATGTACTTTTATAAAGAAAAATATTTTAAAATGTTTTAAAGTGTTTTAAATAGTTTACACTATGTTTTTATTCTGATAAACTCGAAATAGAGTTTGACTTATTTGGATCTCATTTACAAGAGACGTTTTGAACTAATAGTCAAAAAGTCAAACTGACACGCCGGCTCGTTCAAACGACAACCAATCTAGTTCAAACGAGATAGGTATGTCGCACGAACGATGTGGCATTATCGTTCGAACGACACGGTTTTTGAGGCGGCGTTTGTAAGGACATAAATTTTTAATTTAGTCCCTGTATTGTTTTGACTCAATTCCGTGAACAAAACTTTGTTTATATCATAGGGAGACTTTTATTTTGTCACGATCCCACTTGGTCTATGACGTATTGAAGAAAATTGAAGACGTTGCGACAAAGCTTCAAAGAATTAATCATGCCGATGTTTAATTGGTGCAAGTTTAATCGTCTTCAAAGTTAATTTCATTCCGAGATCACTCAGGTATGAATGCGTATAATTAATGGTGCTCGAAATTATTTTATAAAAGTTAAGGATGTAATTTTTATAAAGAAAAATATTTTTAAATGTTTTAAAAGTGTTTAAAGGTTTACATTACGTTTTATGATGATAAGCTCGTAAAAGAGTTTGACATTTTTGGATCTCTCTTTGGAAGAGACGTTTTAAACAAAAAGTCAAAAAGTCAAACTTCTCTTTGTTTAAAAGTTATTTGTTGTGAGCACTTTAGTTCCTTGTTTAAAGATTTTAAAATATTAAAATTGGGCAAAAAGGAGAGTGATGATAGAGTCCTCATTTTAGAAAAAGAGTTACAGGATTTGAGAAATTCTAGTGTTTGTGCCGTTGAGGAAAATAATTCGATTAATGATTTTGTTGAACGAAAAAAGGCTCTTAGGGATAAGTTTGCTCACATTGAGGGGGAGCGAGATAACCTTTTAGGGGTAATTGAAAATTTAAAGAATGAGTCCCTGAAATTTGAGGAGTCTAATCGTTTGCTTGAGTCAAAAGTTTTGAAGTTAAAAAATGATCTAAATGACTCGAGTAGTGTTGGTAGTGGCTTATCTTGTTCTAGTGGTTTGAATGTAAAAGCCAAAACCATAGTTTATTTTAGAGCGTCAACCACATCCGAGGGTATTAGAAAAGGTCAACCTAAAGGTCCCATTCCTCGTCGTGTTTTCACATGTTCGCATGTGGTAGGAAAGGTCACCTTAGGAGTTTTTGTTTTGATCTTATAAAAGACCCTATGAAGATTAAACGTGGTGTCCCATTGGTTCCCAAAACCCGTTTTGTTAGGTATACTCCTGTTTGGGTTAGGAAATCCGTTTTTGAGATACTAAATGCTTCGTTGGTTGATTCTCACATGCATGCACATGATTCATCTCTTGCTATTTCTTATGGATAGTAGTTTGCATGTTTGTCATATGCTAGTTTGCTTCATGATATATTCATTGCTAGTATTATGACATGTGTATCATTTTGTATTATAGTTTTTCATTTATTTGAGTCCTATTTGAAAAATACAAAAAGATTTTATTATTTTGAGAAAACTTTTGAAAAACCAAAAAGATTTTGCTTTTATTTCAAAATATGAAAAGCCAAAAAGATTTTAGGTTTTTGTTTTTGAGTTTACATGTTTGATGTGGCATATTGGTGTGCTTGGATCCCCCCCCCCCCTCCCATCGTTTCATTATCCATGTGTCTATGACATTTGGTCATTATTACCGATGCTTATAATGATCTTAACCATTGTTTATATGGGGTTGTTTCAAAGTTGATATGCATTTTTATTCGACTTTGTATATATGCCAACATTGCACACATGCACGAGTTTATATGGATGTTTAACTTCTCTTGCATATTTGAATTTGGTGAGGCGTTCTTATCTCAATCTCATCATCTATGCATAAGTAGACTTAAAGAGAAGTGTGCATGTAAGAACCGTTTACCGTGAGGATTTGAATTGAAAAAATGATGAGTGATTCACGGGAAAGGGCTGCGAGAGTTCAAAATTAACTCGTCGTGAAAGCCACCGTTTAAAAGAGCCCAAAAGAAAATGCAAAATGCTAAGAAAAGGGCCAATATGATTTTCTCTAAGTTGAGAATGCTAGAAACGTCAAAAGATCTTGAAAAAGTATGTTTATATGAGGGTGTTTGATTGGAGAAAATTTAAACGGGTTTGCACAACTAATCCTAATGTTAAAACATTGAAATTTGATTCTAT
Source organism: Sambucus nigra (assembly GCA_949130495.1). NCBI lineage: Eukaryota > Viridiplantae > Streptophyta > Magnoliopsida > Dipsacales > Adoxaceae > Sambucus > Sambucus nigra. The sequence continues at coordinate 632,305,806 of OX422211.1, read as the reverse complement.
TGTTTGTAGAATCGTCAAAATTATTGATTTGTGTGAATGTAGTATGTTTAGTTCATTAAGCTCACACTTTAATTCTCATATGGCTATGATAAAGTTTGATGATTTATCACTATCAATTAGAGTTTCTTGATCGTTTCGATGTGTTGGAATTGTGACTCATCTGTTGTAGTTTCACGCCCATTTACTCCATGTCCATGTTTGAGTACATCGGTACTATGTTTGCATGTAACTCGCATTTTTAGTTTTTATGAGCTTTATGCATTTTGTGCGAAAAGCCTACTGTTTTAGCACTGTTTTGCATTGGTCAGGCCCTTCCTAGATTTTTTTTGTGGAAATTTTTTCACTGGGAAATACGTTATAATCTTTCTGGGAAACTGGGAAATTTTGGCAAGTAGCGCGAAGTCGTTCAACCGACAATTCATCTCGCGCGAATGACTTATGTACTTCGTTCGAGCGACTTTCTCATCTCGTTGGAGCGAAGTCCATGGCTCGTTCGAACGACAGGCTATTTTGGAGGTTCTGATTGGTTTGCAGTCCACTGGTTTAATTTGATATATTTTTGGTACTACTGGAAGCATTTTTTATTTGATTGGCTTATATGCAGGTTCTTTTATGTTCCAAATTGGTATTTTTCATATGATTCCGTTTATCACACTTGATTTGATTGGTATACTCTTTGTGTGATTCCTTGGTTTACTAGCTACTGATTTGTTATTACTTGATCATTTTTAGCTGGTTATTTCATGGTTATCTAGCGTTTTTCATTTCTCAAATTGGTATCAACTTGATTTAATTTGGTTTCATATTCTCATGCTAGATATTTCAAAATTGGTTTATCTTTTCACCGGATTGTCTATTCGAGACAAAAAGGGGGAGAGATGTATGTGATGTAGGGGGAGATTTGTTGAGCGTTACTATTGATATCTGGATTTACATATTGTTTGATTATATTTGTTTCAAATTGGTATCAAATAATTGCTCACATGTTTAAAATGATTTTTTCTTATTATAAATATAAATCTGTATCATTTGCTCCTCCATACTTCACTAGGTATTTATTTGTCTAGTTCATGTGTGTAGGTATGCTTCAGCGATTCTAAATTTCAAGTCTACATCACATTCAGACATTTCATGCTTGCCGGTGCTACATATACTAGCTCGTGTCCTGTATTTTTTATTTTGGGTTTATGGGATGGGATTTAGGCGTCATACGGCTTGACGGCCCGGTTAGGCATTTCAATGGTTTAGTTTTGTCCCGAAATAGTCAAAGGGGGAGATTTGTAAGGTCATAAATTTCCAATTGACTCCCTGTATTGTTTTGACTTAATTTCGTGAACAAAACTTTGTTTATATCATAGGGAGATTTTTATTTTGTCACGATCCCACTTGGTCTATGACGTATTGAAGAAAATTGAAGACGTTACGGCAAAGCTTCAAAGAATTAATCATGCTGATGTTTAATTGGTGCAAGTTTAATCGTCTTCAAAGTTAATTTCATTCTGAGATCACTCAGGTATGAATGCGTATAATTAATGGTGCTCGGAATTATTTTATAAAAGATAAGGATGTAATTTTTATAAAGAAAAATATTTTTAAATGTTTTAAAAGTGTTTTGAAGGTTGACACCACGCTTTATGATGATAAGCTCGTAAAAGAGTTTGATATTTTTGGATATCTCTTTGGAAGAGACGTTTTAAACAAAAAGTCAAACTTTCACGCTGTCGTTCAAACGACATCCAATCTCGTTCGAACGAGATGGGATGTTGCTCCGACGAGTTCCTCAAGTCGTTCGGCATTTAAATCCTATTTAAATAGTATTTTCATCATAGTTTCGGGTGTGTGCATTCTGAAAAACAGTATTCGACCAGAAACTTGTTTTGTACATGTTTTCTAAGGTTTAAAAGTCATAAACACATCCTTAGAGTTTGCAAAGATTCGAGTTATCATTAGTTTATGTTTACGTGATCTTGTGGCACCAAAGTTATTTGTTCTACACATTGAACACAAAGGGTTTTGCGGTGAAGAAGCGACGGACATCGTGTTCGACATCGTAGACGAATCAAAGCCATATCGGTGGACACAGAGACATACGTGGACGCGTGTGTTGTGGACAAGTATCGTGGAAGACAGAATTTATGCGTGAGCACTATTGAAGAACGGTTGAAGATAAGAAGGAGCGTCAAGACCCGTGGGGATCGAGTCTTAGTGTAAGGCTAATCTGTCTTTGTAAAACTATTATTTATAGTGATTGTCTGGCTTGGGCCGTCCGAGGTTGTTTTCCCGTTTTGGGTTTTTTCATCGTACATCCGGAGTTGTGAGTATTCTTTACTTTATTTTACTTGCTTTAATCACTAAATGCATGTTTAGGATTAATCAAGATCAAATTGGTTTAAAGTAAGAATTGGGTTTTTCACAACTTGGTTGGATCTTTTTCGAAGAAAAATTAGTTTTGTTTAAAACACACATATCAGGCCACTCGTTTTAGCATTTAAATCTTATTTAAAATGTGTTTCTATCAGAGTTTCGTAAGTGTGCATTATGAAAAAATAGTATACCATCCAGTACGTGTTTGCACATGTTTTCTAAGGTTTAAAAAGCATAAATACATCCTTAGAGTTTGCAAAGATTCGAGTTATCATTCGTATATGTTTACGTGATCTTGCTGCATCAAGAAGGTTTGTTCTACCATTGAACATCAAGGGTTTTGCGGTGAGGAAAAGAGAAGGACTTCTTATTCGACATCGTAGACGAATCAAAGCCATTCGGTGGACACCGAGACATATGTGGACGGGTATGTTGTGGATAAGTATCGTGGAAGATGAAATTTGTGTGTGGGCACTATTGAAGAACGGTAAAAGATCAGAAGGAACGTCAAGACCCGTGGGGATCGAGTCATTGAGTAAGGATAATCTGTCTTTGTAAAACCTTTGTTCATAGTGATTGTCTGTCTTGGGCCGTTCGAGTTTGTTTTCCCGTTTTGGATTTTTTTCTCGTACATCCGGCGTTGTGAGTATTCTTTACTTTACTTTACTTGCTTTAATCACTAGATGCATGTTTAGGATTAATCAAGATAAAATTGGTTTAAAGTAAGAATTGGGTTTTTCACAACTTGGTTTGGTGCACATTAAAACTTGGATAACTTTTGGTAAAAATTGGTTTGATTTGAAACACACACAAAAGGGAGTTTTTCACTATCCGAGCCTCTTATCTTGCGCATCAAACGGGGCCTAAACATCTCTCTCTCTCTCTCTCTCTCTCTCTCTATATATATATATATATATATATATATATATATATAAATAAATAAGAGATAGAGAGAGAACTATTAAAACCGAAAGCGTCGTCCTTGGACTCCTAGCTGATGATACGCAAATATGGCGTATTTGATCCTCCAAACCTACGCATTTTAGCCCCTCGGGTATCTTATTCCCTATATTTATGATCATTAACTAGACAACCTTGGATTTCTACGTTAACATGTTTTGCAGGGATTAATTGAGCTTTTATAGGTATTTGGATGCTAAGTGTGAAGTTCGAACGCATTCCACTCGATTTTCGTACGCGATCGCATGTTTAAGGGAATTTTAGTCTTTTACAGATTGGAAACCTATCCCAACATCTGCACAAAAGTTGTATCCCTCCTCGCAAGCTTCGCGTGATCGCGAACGGTGCGCGATTCCGATTCAGAACTAAGAAGTTACGTCGATTTCAGCGGACGAGAAAGGCCAACATCCCAAAACAGCAATGCAGTGTGTTAATACCTGCTTGATCGATCTATCAAAAGGATTGATCGATCGATCCTTCGTGACAATGGGTCGATTTCAACCATCGATTGATTGACCAAAGGGGTCGATCGATCGATCCCTTGTTTTCTGCAGATATTTTGGCTTTTCTTTTCCTTTCTCTTTTCTTTTCTAATTTAATTCCACTTAGTATATATACCAATTTTGTTGTAAATAACATAGATAATCGATTTTAGATAGTTTTAGAAGATTTGGGTTTTTGGAGTTCTTCTTCATTTCTCTTTGGATTGACACCCTTTTTGGTTTGTAAGTTGACTATTCATTACCCTCTCCATTAATATAGTTTGTATTTCATTATTTCCTTGCTTTGTAGTTAATTTACAAGCTTTCTTAATTAGATTTACATGCTTTGATTTAATCGCTTTCTAGTGTAGATTTGTCGCGTTTATTTACCGCGCTTCCTTTATCGCGTTTTTATCATGCTTTCTAGCTAATCAAAATTAGGTTGTGTTGGAATGGAACTCACTCGGGTTAACGCGTTTCTTTTCTTTGGTGATGGTGTTTACGAGTCTATTTCGGGTGCGTTTTCCCAGTTATTACGCCTAGGAGACTTGACGAGGCATATCATGTATGTCCCGTGCTTACGACCTTTCGCGCGTAATTTTCGGGATATTTGTTGACACCAAAATCTTATTGGACTTTTATGAGGATTTAGGGGCGTGACAACCCTCAATTTAATTAACTGTCGAAACGAGGCGCATTTTCAATAACTCGTCGACCCATGTAACCATTTTATACAAATTAACCCAGGTGAGGGATATTCGATGCAACCTATAGTTTTACTCGCTTTGTTAGTCTAGTTTCAATACACTTGCCTAGATTAACATTTCCCTTTTATACATTTTTTCCTTTTTAGTTTGTAATTCACCTTTTTTCCCTTTTATTTAGAAGTATTAAATCTCATAAATTCTAGCAACTCGTCCCAGTGGATCTTTCGATACCCGACTTACCGCCTGACTTGCCCTGCAAGTGTAGTCGTAATTTAGGTTTTTGTATTAAGGAGGTGAACAGAAAACAACGATTAGCGTTTGACACGCACTACTTCTCACCCTTAATCAAAATGGCGCCATTGCCGAGGACTTGTTTGTTTTAGACTTTATTTGATTTAGTATTTCATAGTATTTTCTTTCTATTTGTATTATTTTCTAATCTTTTTACAGGACTTCCACATTTGAGCACTTAGAAACGCTCGAATTTCTCGCGCCCACCTATCTTTATGGAATTCGCCACTTTGAGTCATTTTGGGGGTAAGCAGGTCTTATTCCAATTCTTTTGGTAATCATTGTTATAATTCTCAAAATGCTCGTAATCCTATGACTTTCGATGAATACTTAGAAGCCCAAAGTATTGCAAATTCAAATATGACTTTGGGCGAGTATAACGAAAGTTAAAACTTGGGTTATTGGAATTTTGATGATGATGACAATGATTTTGGGCCTTTACCTCCTTATAATAGGAATTTTGAAACCAATTACAATAGTTTTCAAAATTCCTACAATAATGAGTTTTTATTTAAGTCCGATGGTAATTTTCAAAGTTCCCATTTTTATGGATCCGCACCTCGACCTATGACTTTCGGTGAGGGCTTGCGTATGTATGAGAATGAGAAACTTGAAAATCGTCATCGGGAAGAAAATCGTTTGTGGGAACATGAGTTGGATTTATTATTTGAGTCCGACTACGATTTTTCTTCCGAGACTTTCGAAGTCGAGGAATGTTTTGAACCAAATGAGGTACTTTTACCTACTTTGGAAAAAACCATTATAGATCCCATTGTGTAATAAATATTGAAAGTGAGGATGAAAATGACGTAATATCTATTTGCAATGAAATGATTTCTTCTTTGACCCCCAAAGAAGAACATTTCATTGAAAATGATATTATTTCATTCGAAACTCAATCTTCATGCGATGATGATTCATCTCATGAGTTTGAATTTCTTTCATCCCCATTTTCATTCTCTATTATCAAATTTTCACAAGTACCCGATGATTCGGTTTCAAACTTTAATGTTTTAAACCTTTTCCCCGATGAGGAGTACTTGCTCGAGTCGCCTTCCATGATCGCATCTTTGCCTTTGTGTGCGCCACCTCCCATTCCAATTTCAAAATCCTTGGGAGGTTATTTGGATTTTCTCAGTCCCCACATGTTTTTGTCACCCGTTCAATCCAAACCCCCCATCGTCCCTCTAAAATTTTTAATTGGCGATGGTTCCTTTCTTACGCCTTACAAATGCCTTTCGTTGTTAAAACGTAATTCATATTTTTTGGAAGGCATTCTTGTATGTGAGGGTACACCAGTTATCCTCCAAAGTCAATTCATTTTTACGGTGGACCCTCAGCTATTTAGACTTCTAGTATATAGTTTGTGTGAAGCCTAAATAGTAGGTTGTATATAGTTAGCTTTTTATTCTTTCTTTCTTTTTATTTTTTCCTCCCTTTTTAATTTAGTCTAGTGTAATTAGTTAACTTTTTGTTATTTGTTTTTGTTATGCTCGGTACTAACTTGTTTTGTAGATTCTTTGGACTTGTTCATATGGGGATCACTCCAATTTTGGGTAATATCGTTATTTTCCTCTATTTAACTTGGTTCTTAATTAACATTGAGGACAATGTCAAGTTTTAAGTTAGGGGGTGTGGGATATTCTATCCATTTCTTTATTTACTCCATATTTTTGCTCACATGTTAGTTACTTAGTATTCTTTTCTTAGAAAAATAAAAAAAAATCAAAAAGATTTTCTTTCTTTTTTCTCCTTTTTGGGCCATTTTGCCTTTGTTTTCGATGATAAATTTTAATAAATGCCCAATCCATTAGACAACTCAATGATGCATGTTCTCGATTTTAGAAGTTATTAGACTTTAGTTCTCGATCATTGATATTATGAATAACTTCATGAATTAAACTTTAATCCCATGAGCACATGCACTTTTATTGTTCTATTGATTTGGTTTAAGATTTTTATGACTCGGTAATCTTTTATTGCATTGTATATACTTACACCGAGTAAGATTTGTAAGTTTCGTCGTTTGTGAGTGTATACATTCTTCTTTCATCTTTGAAAACGTTGAATTCGTCGGTAATCTCTCTATTCTTTCATTGATCGTTCATTAATTGAGTTTATATCTTGAAATGTGTTACTTGATCATGATTTTCATATATTGTTTTGACTCGAGAATTGCGTAAACTTTATGAAGTGATCATAGGCAATCTTTGTCATATCACCCATATTGACCTTGACCTCACCTTTTATGTTTACTTTCGTTACCCTCTTGAGCCTAAATATAGCCTTTCGTTTCATAACCCCAATTCCCATAACCAACTCCAAATTGGAGTTATAACCCATACATACACTTTCCGTACCTTTGTTTGGAATGTTACTTGGGATTGAATGTTGTTGTTGTGATGTCGATTGAAATTTAGGCATATGAGAGTATGGAAAGTAAAAGAAAAAAAAGAAAAGTGAAAAAAGTGAGGAAAAAGAGAAAGCAAAAAGCAAAAGAAAACATGAGAAAAAGAAGAAAAGAAAAGAAACAGAAAGTTGTAAATATTGTATATAGTGTTCAATAAGCTTTGATTACTCTCCCCGATGATATATCTAATGCCGTTTGAAACTTGTTTTCCAATTTTCATATTGCCCGCATTTTCCCATTATCCCGAGTTTTCAATCCGGACACTTTGAATCCGTACATACATTCCTTCATTTCGCACCCTAACCTAACCTACATTATAACCCTATACAAGTCCTATGTGATCTTAGGTTGATGTAATTTAAAAGTCATAATAGTTTTGATAATCTGTGAAAATGCATTTTGACTCTTTTAATGTTTGGTATCCTTTAATTGAGATTATAATTTTCCAATTTATATATAGCGTTCTTCATTTGTGACATTTGTGCGGCCTAGTTTCCATTTACATTTACTATTTAGCAGTAAGATGATCTAACGGTTTAACAGCTTATTGCATACGGTAAATGCAATCGAATCGCCCGCAAAAGTGGCCTTATGCTTTTATACCATACTTTTGTACTATCTCCTGCTTTTGGTTTGCTTGTAGTTCTTGTTGCATCCTATTTCATTGCTAGGGACTAGCAATGTGTAAGTTAGGGGGTGTGATGATACACAAATATTGCGTATTTCATCCTCCGAACCTACGCATTTTAGCCCCCTCGGGTATCTTATTCCCTATATTTATGAACGTTAACCAGACAACCTCGGATTTCTACGTTAACATGTTTTTCATGGGTTAATTGAGCTTTTATAGGTATTTGGATGCTAAGTGTGAAGTTCGAACGCATTCCGCTCGATTTTCGTACGCGATCACATTCAAGGGCATTTTAGTCATTTCACAGATTGGGCACCTGGTCCAACATCTACACGAAAGTTGTAGTCCTCATCGCAATCTTCGCGTGGCCGGGAACTGTGCGCGATTCCGATTCAGAATGAAGAAATTACGACAATTTCAGCGGACGAGAAAGGCAAACATCCCAAAACAGCAATGCAGTGTGCTGATACCTGCTTGATCGATCGATCCTTCGCGGCAGTGGGCCGATTTCAACCATCGATCGATCGACCAAAGGGGTCGATCGATCGATCCCCTATTTTTTGCAGATATTTTGGCTTTTCTTTTCTTTTCTCTTTTCTTTTCTAATTTAATTCCACTTAGTATATATACCAATTTTGTTGTAAATAAGAGAGATAATCGATTTTAGATAGTTTTAGAAGATAGTTTAGGTTAGGGTTTGGGTTTTTGGAGAGTTCTTCTTCATTTTTCTTTGGATTGACACCCTTTTTGATTTGTAAGTTGACTATTCATTACCCTCTCCATTAATATAGTTAGTATTTCATTATTTCCTTGCTTTGTAGTTAATTTACAAGCTTTCTTAATTAGATTTACATGCTTTGATTTAATCACTTTCTAGTGTAGATTTATCGCGTTTATTTACCGCGTTTTTATCATGCTTTCTAGCTAATCTAAATTAGGTTGTGTTTTAATGCAACTCACTCGGGTTAACGCGTTGCTTTGCTTTGGTGATGGTGCTTACGGGTCTATTTCGGGTGCGTTGTCCTAGTTATTACGCCTAGGAGATTTGACGGGGCATATCATGTATGTCCCGTGCTTACGACCTTTCGCGCGTAATTTTCGAGATATTTGTTGACGCCAAAATCTTATTAGGATTTTATGAGGATTAAGGGGCGTGATAACCCTTGATTTAATTAACTGTCGAAACGAGACACATTTGTAATAACTCATCGACCCATGTAATCATTTTATACAAATTAACCCGAGTGAGGGATATTCGACGCAACCTATAGTTTTACTCGGTTTGTTAGTCTAGTTTCAATACACTTGCCTAGATTAACATTTCCCTTTTATGCATCTTTTCCTTTTTATTTAGAAGTATTGAATCTCATAAATTCTAGCAACTCGTCCTAGTGGATCTTTCGATACCTGACTTACCGCTAGACTTACCCCGCAAGTGTAGTCGTAATTTAGGTCTTTGTATTGAGGAGGTGAAAAGAAAACAACGATTAGCGTTTGACACGCGCTACTTCTCACCCTTAATCACTAGCCCTCAGGCGAGAAAGACTCGTAGCCAAGAAAAGAGCACCAGGCGCGACCAAGAATGTTCAGGGCATGAAACACTTCACCAAAACAAACTTTTAGTAACAAACTAAATTTTGGATTACTAACAGTATTTTACCGTTACTATCTCTTACACGAGTTTATCGTTACTAATTTAATATATGTGTTACTAAATTTAGTTTATAATTTAAAATGAATATTAAAAAGGGAGAAATTATTACTCCATATTCCACATTGCACATGAAAAATGTTCTCGCTCCTTTTCCCTCCTAAATGAACTAACCTAAAATTAGACCCTTTCATTCGCGACCCTCAGATGTAATCAGATCTCCTTCTTGTTGGCTCCCCTGAAATCGAAAATCCTAAGCCCTAGTTATCCAAGATAGCTTAACCTTCACCTTCAATGGAGGAATTTTCTCACTCCTCATTATCTCCGAGATTATAATCTCACAGCTACATAGTCTCTACCAAAGTTTCCTCCAAAGGATTCAGAGATGGTTTAGTCCTTTTGCATCTTTTAAACTTGGCAAAGCAAGTCTATTTTTGCACTCACAGCTTCTTATGAGGATTTAGTAAGCTTAACAAGTCCATATAACATTTTTTATCATTAAATTGATCCTTGCATTGGTCTGACTACGTGCAAAATATACTGAAGATTGAAATTTTAGACTTTTTTATATCAAGAAAAATTGGCTTTGATTGGATGTAGCGAAATATGTATTATGTGAAATTAAGGTTTAGTTTAGTCCCACTTCTACATAATGAATTATGTTGGAGAATAATTTTCTTACTTTGTGTGTTTGTTATTGAGTTGCTCCTCGGGTTGTAAATGTTGGCCTATGCAGTAGTAGATGTATAGTGCCTAGTCGAAAATTTGGAGTTTAAGTTCTACTTATACGAAGAATTGTCGAAGATTACCCTAAATGCTTGGATTGTATTTGGGGGGTAAGTATGTATGTTTTGACAAAGCATTACAATTTTTTTAGGGATGACGTTATTATTTTTGGTGCTTAATTTTTGAAGGTACTATAAATGATCAAAGGATTGTAGTAATTGTGTATATTTAGGCTTTTCATCTTCTGTGGTGGTATTTGGCCTTGTAATATCCATATATGTTTTGTACAAAGGATACATGAACTATCAATCAATGAATGTTTGTAAACAAGGGATATCCCAAATGGGGTCATCATCAATGATAGGAATAGCCAGGTAGGCTAGCATATGCAAATGAATTAGGAATCAATTTGTATGTCTTCTATACTTTTATTTATTAGTTAATAATTTTATGCTTAGTTTACTTTTCGTTATCTGCAAGTGAACTTCTTGCTTTATGTGATTAATCCTCGAGAGTATCATAGTTGTTTCACGTATACATACCAACTGTTTAAGGAAAGTTTTGAAATAGCTCAAAATAGAGTATGACTTCATGTTGACATTATATTTTGAATTATCGGATGGATTTATGAATCATTCTCATTCTTAGGTTATATTCTATCATAGTTTGGTATTATAACTTTTTTATTTATCTTCATAGATTGTGAAGTTCGATAAGTGACAAGATAGTTGCACCATGAAATTTTCAATGCTTGGCTCCTTTAGTTCCATTAAAAGCTTTGATCCATTGAAGTCTCGTGAATTTCACTATTTTGCGTGTAATGCTTTAAAAGAACAAGCCTTTATAGCGTTGTCCGCTAGGACAAGGATGAATACAAAATAAGCCAAACTCTTACCTCTTCCCCATTTAGGTCATTTTATGTATAGCAAAAGTAATAGCTGAGATTGTTTTTAACTATATTGTAATTCTATGAGGCTTCTTGTGAATCTATTCTTAATGAACTTTATTTTATTTACCTAGTACGCCAACCCACAAATGTTAGAATATATGAATTTCCCTGCTATGCTTTTTATCCTCTTCATTTCTACTGTAGTAATTTAGCCCAAACAAGTTTTTGTTGTAAATTTTCAAGACAACCCAAAATAAAATTTATTTTAGTTTGCTTTGTATGTTTGGCCTTCAATTCTGTGGGTATGCTTTGTTTTCCTTATTGTTTGGAAATTAGCTTTTTTGGTATTGATTAGGCATAAATTCTTCCAAATTTATCCCTTTAATTTAGTTACTTTTAGTACCTCGAATAACGTAATCAATTTGATTTTATCTCATAATCTTGGTACTGACTGATTCTAACGAGTACCCCGAGTTTCTGGTATTTCGTATTAATTTGACAGGTATTTGATGTCAATAAAGAAAGAAAGAAAAGAAGGAAGGTCAAAAGAGCAAAGTTGTATTTTTTTACCCAGAATTCGGATGAGGCATCTAAAGAAAAGTTGAAGATATCAAATTTACGAGTACAATGGAAGAAACAGTACCTCAATCGGAGTTCCGGTGTGAAAGTTAGGAGCAGTCAAAGATAGAAAAAAAAAGTCATAGAAGAATCAGACCGATCCGAAATGCAAAGTTCCAGTGAACCCCAGAGCAAAGACGGATTGAAATTGATAAAAATTAAACGAATCGATCCATATCGGATCAATCCGGTCAGAAATTAAAAGAATCGATTCGGATCCAAGCAGAACCGAACCAAAGGAGGACCGGACCGGTCTGATTGTCGTAGTTTTATTTTTTTACTCTTCCTCCAATGGAGAGTCCTGGTTAAGCTAAAACTCTTGAAGTCTTGTAGGGTATTTAAACCCGATTTATTATCATTCTAAGGGTGAAAAATTCATCTAATTTTTCCCTTTTTTCAGTTATAACTTTTAGAGGTAATTAGAGAGAGAAAGTTGCTACAAAACCCTAGTTTGAAGATTTATTGCAATTTTAATTCCAATATTGAATTTTGTTCAGATTTCTGTGATAGCAAGTAATTCTAGTTGATGCTTTTAGTGCTTTGGTAAGTTAGTTGATTACTTTCTTCTGTCTAATCTTCCTTCTACATCATTCTTCACTTCTCCCTTAGTTTAATCATGATTTCCTGCAATTCAACAATCGTTTTCATTAATTTCATCATGGTAGGCCAAATTTTTTAAGGGTCGAGATGCGTGAACCCAACCCGATGTGGTAGTTGCATGTGTATAAAATTAATCCTCTAAATTTATTGATTTATTATGATCGTATTGCGTAGAAACACGATAATTATAGTTCTTTGGATCTCGTTTGCTTCAGGGTAACTGGGATGCTTCAGAATGCAATTCGAGTGTCACTATCGCAATACCGATTTAATCGTCCTCTGATTAAGTATGGTGCGGGCTTAAACCTCATATACGTAATGCTTGGGAGTACTAAATTCTGGGTCTAATTAATCACTTAAATTTACGATTAGTTTTATACCATCAATACATTAGGGTTGAGGGATTGTATTCCCGTCTTGTTTTCTTCATCATATAGTTCAAGTTTTAAATCATTCATCATTCGTATTTTAGGTAATTTAGAATAGTTGCATTTCTTTCATAATTTCAAAATTGCATTTAGTTGTAGCCAATTCTCAAAACAAATCATCTTTTCCTTTTTCTTTAGAGTCAGAGTTAGGATTTCTTTGTCTATCCAACGTCGTTACAACTCTATTGTCCTATTTCCCCGAGGATCGATACCCAACTTATCGGATTATTACTTGAGTGACAATCTTTCACTTGAGCCTAGAGAGTATTCTTAGTCGCGTCAAGTTCTTGGCTCCGTTGCCGGGGAATTAGGTAGACTTAGGTATAGATCGAGTCAATCTAAAACTTTGACCAAAAATTCCAAAAATTCAATAACATAAAAGAAATTAAAAAGCACAAAAATATTCTTCATCATCTCTCATAAGCCCGTTAATGCAAAATTTTGAACTCACTCCAACTCCCCATAATACTCCAACCCACATTCACGAAAATCCAATAGTTGAGTACGACCCTGATAGCCTCGCACTCCTAACACTCCATAATTATGAGTTACACCTCCCACACCGTCACACTCAATCGCAAATACCACTCCGTTTTCCCTCTTATGACACACTTCAGAGCACACTCCGAATATACCAAGTGAGTACACTGAGTCTTTGATTGAGAGAAATATGTCACAACACGGTAGTGCAGCCGTCGGTGAGGGAGAGGCCACGTATCGCCCTTTGAGAGACATTTTATATCCCGAGAGCACTCTCACTCCGGGATGCATTTTACTCCCGTATAATGGAGGGCAATTTCTCTTTAGGAATGGGATGATCCAGATACTTCCCACTTACCATGGAATGGATTCAGAAAATCCATATTGCCACATCATAGAATTTGAGGAGGCGTGCGAGACTCTCAGTGATCAAACTTGCACAAAAGATGTGCTACGCCTTAAACTCTTCCCATTCTCGCTAAAGAATAAGGCTAAGACCTGGCTATGGTCTTTACCTCCAAATTAGATTTCATCATGGAACGAGCTACAATCTAAATTTCTCAAGAAATTCTTTCCTCCACATCGAACGAACTCCATCAAGGCTCAAATTCAAACTTTTCGATAACTAGAAAATGAGTCGTTCGATCGATGCTACGAGCGTTTCAATGAGTTAGTTACTTCATGCCCCCATCATGGATTTGATAAACTACAAAGAATTTCCTTCATCGATAATGGGCTGAACATTAATTCCAAGCAACTCGTTGAAACCATGTGCGATGGTCCATTTATTGACTTAGATGCCAATGATGCTGAGCTTCACCTGAGGTATGTCGCCGAGACTACCCAATCCTGGGATATATTTGACCCTAATGCTCAAAATCAAAATCACCAAGTGACCACCACTCCATCAGCGTCCGGCGTATTTCATGTAGAAAATAATTTTATAACGGACAGTCGACTCGATGTACTTGAGAAAGGACTGCGAGACCTACGTGATCTATATGGAAGAGGAACAACTGGATCCATCCCAAACCCCGTCGAGAAGGTGTGTGCGATTTTTGAGGCCGATCATTCAACTAAGAAATGCCCAACTATACCCACCTACAAAGTGATGCTTCAATAGCAAGTCAGTGGTATAAGAGGATTCAAGGGTAATTCGGTGCACCGCACGGGAATTCTTATAACCCTTTATGGAAAAACCATCCTGGTTTTAGCTATGGGCAACAACATCTTGCGATGAATCCTAATTCACTTGTTGCCCCTCCTCCACCACCGCATTTTCAACAAGCTCCACACATGCAAGGACATGTGCAAGAACCACCACCTCAGTGAGCATATATCACTCCACCGCGAAGAAATTTCGAGGATACGATCAACCACTTTATCAATACCAGAATGCAACTAATGCTAGGCATGAGCGCATGATCAATGACATAAATGCGAACGTTTCAAAGTTGCAATCATCGTTGAGTATCCAAAAGAAGGGAAAGTTTCCTGTCTAGGGCCAAAGACCTCTCCAAGTTAGCTCCACACCCTATGACCATCCTGAGAAATGTAGCGTAATTACCACTCTATATAGTGGGAGAATAGTTGACTTGTCACCTCCCCCACAAGACGTACCTAAAGACAAGGAGATTTTGCCCGGAACGAAAGAGGCCGAAGATGTCCCCTTGAATGAGAGTGATAAATATGACACTAGTGAACCCGAGGTAGTAGTGAAACCACCCTCCATGGCACCGTTTCCTCAAAGGTTGGTTCCTTTCCACAAAGGAAACCCCCGTGATGAAGTGCTAGATGTGCTTAAGCCAGTAAAATTAAATTTACTTTTCCTCGATGCCATTAAGCAAATTCCAGCTTATGCGAAAATCGTCAAGGACTTGTTAATAGTGAAGAGGAAGATGAAGGTAAAGAAAAACGTCTTTCTAGCACAGAATGTGAGCTCCATCCTACTTAATGATCTCCCTCCAAAATTCAAAGATCTCGGTGCACCCACCAGTTCCTGCATCATTGGAGAAAATAAAATTGAAAAAGCCTTACTTGACTTGGGAGCAAGTGTCAATATCCTCCCTTACGCCATCTATAGGCAACTTGATCTGGGAGACCTTAAGCCCACAAATATCACTCTCCAGTTAGTGGATTGAACCGTAAAGATGCCATGAGGTATAGTAGAGGACGTGATCGTCCAAGTTGACACTTTCTACTTCTCGGTAGACTTTGTCATTTGGGACACGGAACCCTCCTTCGCCTCGAGCAATCATGTTCCCATCATCCTTGGGCACCCATTTTTAGCTACGGTTAACACAATAATCAATACTCGAAATGAGCAGATGCAACTCACCTTTGGGAATATGACCTTAGAGACTAACATCTTCCATATAGCCCAACATACAGGGGAAGAAGAGGATCTTCACGCGGTGAGACTAATCGATGAGATCGTAGAGGAGGACTTTGAGGAAAACTATTATGGAGATGCCCTAGGATCCTTCTTAGTGTTGAGCCATGAGAATGAGGGGTCCCACAAGAGAGAGCCGTTAGGGGTGTGCCTTATTTCATAAAGTAATAGCGGTAGTTGTGACGGTGAGAGAAAAGCGGGGGGATGTGTGTAGTGACCGCGATTGAGAGAGAGAGGGAGAGAGAGAGAGGGGGGTTAGAAGAGAGAAAAATAGTGGAGCTAGAGATCGAGCAAGTAAGGGAGGACATAGGCACTACTCGAGAGAAAGATCTAGGGGACGTGAGCATGGAATATTTTGAGAAAGAGTTTGGGCAGGTGGATGAAAGCCTTACTATTGAATTCCAATCCCTATTGGACTATTGTAGTCACTTAGACGAAAGTGAATGGAAAGAAAAAATTGATGAATTTCTTCTTTGTGACCATCCACCCATACCACTTGAGGTCCCGAAACCGATTGACGAGAAAAGTTGTGTTTCATCCGACTTAGAGCCCGACCCATGCATCCTAAAAATTGAAAAAAACCTAGGTGTTCCCTCCGAGTCAGCGCACACAAGCCACACTTTGAGTAAGCATCACGAGGATCCCTTTCCAATTAGTCACGATGAGTCTCCCGGTCTGTCCTTTATCTATGGGCGAGGTCCCAACTTGTTCCAATTATTGGTTTACGATATGAAGATGGGAGAGACGAGGAGAGCATTGAACCCCGTTCATGGGTTCGGGTGAGTTTGTGGAGAGATGAGAGATCGTTTCACCCCCGACGCGTATGGGGTGATTTTTATTGTATTATGGAGTCATGTGTTAGGGTCATTTAGTGTCTTGCTGCATTTATGTTTTAAATTGATTATTTTATTTTTTCACCATTTTCATTTTCTTTGAGTTAGATTTTAGTCCTTTTTGCTTGAGGACAATGCAAAAGTCTAAGTTAGGGGGGGGGGCGACAAGTGCGTATTTCTAAAACTTCACAAATTTTCAAAAATGCGCAAAAATTTCAAAAAAATCACAAAATCTTGAAAAATACAAAAATATTTCTTGTTCAAAATAAATAAAAATTGGAATTCAAAATTTTCAAAAATATCATTAAAAGTCGGTTTAAAGTCTCAAGTTGTAAAATTCAAAATGCACAAAGCCGGAATTCACCAAAGATGGAAATTGAAAGAAAATTGATGACTTAACGAATAAGTGTGGAGATTAACAAACCCCGGTGAGATTTTGAGCCTGTCAATCTTTTTGGTTTTTTAAATCAATCCGAGTTAATGGTTAACTCATAGTTATAATTCAGCGTTTTAAATAAGTCATTGACGATCTCAATTCTTTATTTTGATTGGTTATGGGAAATGGAATGTTGCCTCGAAAAGCGTGTTACAAATCTCTAAATTAAATTAATCTCGAGACGCATATGATAAATTAATTAGTATTTTGGACAATGAAGTAGGCCCTCGTTTATCACCCCAAAAAAAAATTGGCCAGAAAAAGTCGTGAAAAATTCATCCCTTTTCAACCCAATTTGAGCCTAATAATTTTTTTTTTCCTTTTCGTTTGATAACTCGAAAAACCCAAATAGCCCGGAATTGTGAAAAATAGAAAAATTCAGAATTAAAGTCCGAAAGTGCAATAAGAAGGGGCAAGAAAAGAATGGAAATGCTCAACAAAAATAGCAAGAAAAGAAAAGAAGTGAAAAATAGAAAAAAATAAAAAAAAGAAGAAAATGAGCAATAGCCTGAAAAAAGCACAAATGGATATCATAAATGAATTTTCCAATTCCAACCTTCCCTACCATTTTCATTTTACCCAATATACTTGTAACCCGAAAAATTCATAACCGAGTCCAAATTGCGAAATTAGTTACCGCGTGGAGAGTTAAAACACAAAAGAGATAAAACGTACGTATAAGAGGCAATGTTCCCGTGTTTCAAACCGTATTCCGTTGATGAGATACAATCACTATAAAATTTATGTCTTTCTACTTATGTGCGTGAACTTGGTTCCACTACATTTACTCTTATAAATCACGCATATAGAGAGAAAATAGCCATATTTCGAGTAATTTGTTTGTGAGAGCATCATGTGAGATTTTGAAATCAAGGCAAATTTTTGGATAAGTAACTTAATGGTCAGCCGGTGGAAATCCGCGGTTAAATTTTTTGGCTTCGCACACACACACTATGATTTGAAACTCTTGAGCATGGCTTGATGATGATTATGTTTTGGGAAAGTTTGAATTATACAATTTTTGCGTATTTTGAAGTTTCTTTGAGTCGAATTTTGTGGGTACATTCTCCGCAAACCCTCACGAGATACAACTCGTCCTACTAGGGTAACCTAAGGATTTAAAGGCTTATTGCATACTCTAAATGCAATCGCTTGCCCTCAAAAACGATATTTTATCCCAATAAAATGATTTTCAAGAGTTGAGCCTTGATAGGATTCTTTTACATTGCTATGGACGCGCAAAGTTCTAAGTCAGGGGGATTTGATTAAGCATAAATTCTTCCAAATTTATCCCTTTAATTTAGTTACTTTTAGCACCTTGAATAACGTAATCGATTTGATTTTATCTCATAATCTTGGTACTGACTGATTCTAACGAGTACCCCAAGTTTAAGGTATTTCGTATTAATTTTACAGGTATTTGGTGTCAATAAAGAAAGAAAGAAAAGAAGGAAAGTCAAAAGAGCAAATTTGTAATTTTTACTCGGAATTCGAATTAGGCATCTAAAGAAAAATTGAAGATATCAAGTTTATGAGTACATAGGAAGAAACGGTACTTCAATCGGAGTTCCGGTGAGAAATTTATGAGAAGCCAAAGATAGAAGAAAAAGTCAAAGAAGAATCAGACCGATCCGAAATGCAAAGTTCCAGTGAACCCCAGATCGAAGATGGATCGAAGTTGATAAAAATTAAACGAATCGATCCGTATCGGATCATCCGGTCAGAAATTAAAATAACCAATTCGAATCCAAGCAGAACCGAACCGAAGGAGGACCGGATCGGTCCGACTGTCGCAGTTTTATTTTTTTACTCTTCCTCCAATGGAGTGTCCTGGTTAAGCTAAAACTCTTGAAGTCTTGTAAGGTATTTAAACCCGATTTATTATAATTCTAAGGGCGAAAAATTCATCTAATTTCCCCTTTTTTTCAATTAAAACTTTTAGAGGTAGTTAGAGAGAGAAAGTTGCTACAAAACCCTAATTTGAAGATTTATTGCAATTTTAATTCCAAGATTGAAGTTTGTTCAGATTTATGTGATTACAAGTAATTCTGGTTGATGCTTTTAGTGTTTTGGTAAGTTAGTTGATTACTTTATTCTGTCTAATCTTCCTTCTACTTCATTCTTCACTTCTCCCTTAGTTTAATCATGATTTAGTGCAATTCAACAATCGTTTTCATTAATTTCATTATGGTAGGCTAAATTTTTAAGGGTCGGGATGCATGAAACCAACCCGATGTGGTAGTTGCATGTGTATAAAATTAATCCTCTAAATTTATTGATTTATTATGACCGTATTGCGTAGAAACACGATAATTGTAGATCTTTGGATCTCGTTTGCTTCAGGGTAATCGGGATGCTTCAGAATGCAATTCGAGTATCACTATCGCAATACCGATTTACTCGTCCTCTGATTAAGTATGGTGCGGGCTTGAACCTCATATACGTAATGCTTGGGAGTAATAAATTTTGGGTCTAATTAATCACTTAAATTTATGATTAGTTTTATACCATCAATACATTAGGGTTGAGGGATTGTATTCCCGTCCTGTTTTCTTCATCATATTGTTCAAGTTTTAAATCATTCATCGTTAGTATTTTAGGTAATTTAGAATAGTTGCATTTCTTTCATAATTTTAAAATTGCATTTAATTGTAGCCAATTCTCAAAACAAATTATCTTTTCCTTTTTCTTTAGAGTCAGAGTTAGGATTTCTTCGTCTATCCAACGTCGTTACAAATTTGTTGTCCTGTTTCCCTGAGGATCAATACCCGACTTATTGAATTATTACTTGAGCGACAGGCTTGCACTTGAGCCTAGAGAGTACGCACTTCTGAGACACATTCTTAGTCGCGTCAGGAATCAATGTTTCATATTTTATTTACTTGTTTGTTTAATATAGTTTTTTAATTCATGTGTTAATTATAAAATATTTCAATGGGGAGTGGGGATAAAGAATATTATTTAAGATGCCTTTTTGTAATTTGATATAGATTCTGTTTGATATTTGAGAGGGATGGATAGGAAAAAATCTATTTTTACTTGCAAAGGCATTAAATATACCAACTATAGTTGGTGCATACCATTGGCATAGGGTGTGAGGTAAGAACATGTACACTTCAATCAATGTTTTTTCTTCTTTTACTAACTATAGAAAAAAATGTTGTTTTTGAACCACTTTTGGAATTCATTGATGGTCCATATTCTATACCGATTTAGTTTGGAAAAGAGTGTTAGTCTATTATTTCATAGTAAGATTAGAAGTAAAACTTTAAGTGTTAATAGGGGAGTAAGTGAGTTTACTTTTCCTTATATTAAATGATCGTGTCTCATTCAACAGAATTATTCCAAGAGCTTCTTAGGCTATTAAATGGTTGTGTCTAAATTACAAGTCAATAGAAGGTATCGGATATTTAGCAATGAGTACAAATCATTCATCTTTGATTTTTATCCTTTTTTGTTTGGTCATTGTTTCGGCATAAAAGGTCCACTGTTAGTTCAAACTTTAACAAAGATCCCATTATTGCAGCAGGCCTGTTAAGGCTTTACTTTTATGATTGTTTTGTTCGGGGGTATGGTAATTCGAATCAGACTGCATATGGTGTTCACCTTAGGTTATGAGCTCGTTCATTTATCATGGAAGACCCTTTGAGAAATAGTATAGTATTTGTAAAACTTGATGTATGCACATAGTGATTATGTTAGGACAATGAGATAGGCTTATTTAGTATGATATTGAGTTTTAGGAAGCTTTCCAATTTGGCGTTAATATTTATGATTTTCTTACTTTTGTTTAACCATGTTGTTAAGTATCCAATGATGTGTTAATTAATGTGATTGTTATATATTCAGGTAGTGGATGAGTAACGTTGTTCATTATATTCTTGTAGTAAAAAAGTGAAGAACATCTTAGTCAATCTCATATAAAGGTTAAACATGTCATTCTGTCTGCATTAGAGTCGGTTACATCCTCATCTTGTAATTTTAAACGCGCCAATTAGAATTTGTCATGCCATCTGTTCCAGCTCAGTATCTTTAAGGTAAATTGAACAAAATTGATTAAGTTAATTAATATTTTATAATGATTTGGTTTATTTTGTGTTCAGATTGAATATACTTCATTTCTGATGCAGGTGGAGCGGCATTTAAGTGAGGGGGAGTTTGTTCTCTTCAACCGATAACCAAGTCTGCATAGTGGATAAGCTCTCGAATGTATTTACAAACATTTAGGCATGTTAGATGCATCAATTATAGAGAAACAGGTGACTATAATCTTGTTCGGTATTGGTTTTACCAAGCAAATGCAAGCAAAGAAAACATATAATTTCTCTGGTGGTTAGAGAATGAGGAATGGTTTGGTAAACTTCATACAATTCATTATGTCTCAATCCCTTCAACGAGATTAAACACAATCGTATCTCAAGCGAATGGTGTTGAGGCCATATTTAAAGATAGGGTGTTAAAGCCATCTTCACTTCAGCTATATATGCAAAAGAATGAGACTGATACAACTTTTGGGTCCAAAAAGTAGGAACCAATCGATTCAGATAACACAAATTCGTTGAGCGTTTGGGACTATTCGGATTTAGAGGCAACACCTTCTTTGTCGTGTTCCATGATTCCCAATAAGTTTGTTTTGTATATATTAAGTTGGATAGTCTGTATCTCACAAACCTCATTTAAATATACTTAAAAGCATAACTAAATAAACAAGTTTTTAAGATAGTGTTGAATTGATGTTTGTGATATTGCCTCGATAGTTTCTAATAGTTTTTTTTACCCTCATCGGTGAAAGAAACAATCACCTTTCTAATATTTTGTATACCTCACTATGGAAATTCTTCTCCTTAACCTGGATATTTTCCTTATCATGTTGAGTTTTACATGATATTACCTCCATATTTCATTCTTTTCATTCTTTTTGTTTTTTATTTGATACCAGGTATTGTGATGGAGTAGACATTGTTCATTGTTTTCGATGCACTCTTCTATTAGCATCAAAATGACGCTAATGATACTATTCTTACTGATGCTCAACCCCAAAACCAAACCTAAAAGCTACCAAGATCGCCACTCTCCTTCAAGACACTGATGTTTATTACTCGCAAGCTTTTTTCTTCGCTACGTTTCTACTGCTCAATTTAATTATGCCTCTCCACTACTTAATTTCGACTTCTCTACTTCATATTGTGGTGTCTGAGTAAAAATGCAAGGTTTTTAGTATGATGATGTGTATAATGGGAATCGTCGACTTTAAGTATAATCCTAAACAAAGGCTGAATTATGCTTAAGATCAAAATTTGAGATAAGTATTTATTTATGATATTTGTTACTTGTGAGTTTTTATGTCTATCTTGTACGAATTCGATACTTTAAATTATGGTATTTGAAACTTTTGACTTTATGCATGACTTTGCATCATGAGATTCATAGTTCTTATTACCCACATGTATATATATCATAATAAATCTTAGTCAATCAGAATAATATAATCAAACCTGTGAATTTGAAGTCTCTTGTTCACTAACAGGGCAATTGCCATTTCATAACGCAAATGATGATGGTTCTAGGGGAAAATCATCAGAAGATTCCAAAGATGAAGTTATAATCTCGTGTTGACTTTTAACCACTTCATCAAAAACTGAATTTGTAGCAGTGACACTAATAGTTATCTGAGAAACCATAGGTTGTTGTTCAGTAGAATTAGGCCTGGGTTTCGGCCGAATCGAAAAATGCCTCTTCGAAAAAAATGCCAATTTTTTCGAAAATAAAATAATTGTAAGGACGCAAATTTCCAATTGAGTCCTTTGTAGTTTTGGCTCAATTTCGGACAAAAACGTTTGAGTCATAGGATAGCGTTATTGACCATCCTTCAAGCCTATGACATACTAAAGTTGAAGATGTAGCAGCCAAGAGTATAAAGTTTCATCAAATGCCGAGTTTATTGTGCCTCATTTCTACGTCAACAACATTTGTTCCGTTTACTACTAAGGTATGAATGCATTACATATTTATATAGGAGCTCGGAATAATTAATATTGGGTGTAAGTTTAAACTATTGTTTATTTTCAGAAAGATTTTATTAAAACTTTAAAATATAGTATGTAAAGTTTCTGGGCTAAAAAATCAAAATTTAAGCTTTCTGGAAGTTTGTTCGATATTGTCGTTCGAACGATAATTTTGTTCGAACGAGGTTTGCCAACGAGATTTCCCATCAGACCACTGGAACTTCGTTAGAAGGGTCGTTCGAACAAGACTTCGTTCGAATGAAAATCTCGTTCGAACGAGATTTCTGACGGGATATTAAATTGGCAGTTTTGAGCAGTTTTTTCCACTTTTTCCACTACTCTTCCCCACTAACTTTTGACAGACTTATCAAGTGCGGGAACCAACTTTGGAAAATTAACCTTTTCAGATCCTTCCATCTCTAAGAGAGAGTTTGAGAGAAAAATTCCAAATGGAAAAAGTTTAAGTTTGAGTGTTTATTTTTCAAAGAAAAATCTTTAAAACACTTTTGTTTTACACCCATAGTTTGTTTATTCCAAGTTTCCATATAAATATCTTGCTTGGAGTGTTTGGCATCAGTTTATCTCTACACCTTGAAGAAGAGAAGTTTGGGTTTACTTCTATATCCCTCAAAGAAGAAGTCTCCTATTTTGCTGTGACATTGTCACATGGTGAAAGGGACAATGTGTGGTTGACGGTGTACCTAAAGTCTCATTGGTGAAGTCCAAGGTTCCGGTGGAGCTCCAGGATTGTCGACTAGGCTGAGGTGTTTACTAGAAGACGCGTCAAGGCTTGAAAGGGATCAAGTCAAGGAAGGAAGTCATCTGTCTTGTAATTATAAAACCATACTTAGTGGACTTAAGGCTAGGGTTGTCCGAGGTTTTTTTCCCGTTGTGGGTTTTTCCTCGTACATCGCGGCGTAGTGATTTATTTATTTATTTTATCTTTTGCAAAATCATCTAGAATGCATGCTTAGATAAAAAGATAAAATTTGGTTTATATCACTACTTGTTTAAATTTGGATATATGTTAATTTAATTCAATTCGTCATTTAATTTGTTAAAGTTTGTTTGGCCTAATTTGATAATATTGAAAATACGACTTAGGCAAATTTCTAGGACTTGTATTAAATTGGTTTAAGTGAAATTAAAAATATATGTATGTTTAATCTTATTTCACTTGTTTAATTTTCATTTGAAAGAAATTAAAATTTGGTGTTTGTGTGTGTTTTATTGAACCATCTTTCGCTTTCGCATATTTAAAAAGGAAATTATCTTTTTGTTTGCAAGAATTTAAAAAATTGGGGGCCTCGCGCACCAAGAATAATTATTATGATTTTTGATCCAATTTTTTCAAAAAATTGAAATAATTTTCGAATTCAAAAAAATTGAAAAATCGAAAAAAATGAAAATTCACAAAATATATTAAAAATCAAGAGATTTCGAAATTCCAAAATTTCAAAAAAATAAATTTAGGATTTTCGATTACTCGAAATTCTCATTTTAAAGAAATAAAGAAAAGAGTTTAATCCAAACATGTAAATACATGAGGATTTGACTCATTTTTAAGTTAAGAGAATAATCTCCTTTTATATAGCACACTTTGCAGCCCTCACCCTCTCCTAACCGATGTGGTATATAGGAAAGATTCAAAAAAAAAAAATCAGAAATCGAAAAATAATTCAGAAAAACTAAAAAATAATTCAGAAAAATCAAATCGGCATAGTTTTGAAAAAATCAAAAATTTAGAATTATGTCCAATCCAATTTTTTTCCGAAAAAATCAGCAATCGGAAAATCAAAAATTGGCAAACTAAAATTTTATTCCAAATTTGAAAAAAATCGGATCGAAAATCGAAAATTTTGAAAGTTCGAAAAAAACAAAGCCTTAAGTAGGATCCTTCTTGTCGAGTTTGTTCTCCATTTATTTCCGTCTAGGATGGTTGTCAAGTAAAGAGTCGATATCACAGGCATATTTTTGACGAGAAGACCAAGATTTCTTACTGCAAGATCCTAGATTTTTTTACGAATAACCTCCGTTCTGATTGAAATTTCCTTTAAGTACCTTAATTCTATCATAGTTCTTACTACAGTAGAGTGATTGTTACCCTTAGAATTGGATCGGGTTATCCTCTTGAACCTAGGGACTTGATGTCTTTTGATTGGACCATTGGTTATGTTAACCTTTATTTGTCGATTCTTCTGCATTCTCTGGGATTCTGTTATTTCCTTTTGATATTTGTTCAGTTTGTTTTCAATGATTTTTAAGAACACGACTAGCTCTTTAATAAGTGGAGTGTGACCATTTGTAGCTTCATTTTAAATTAGTGGCATACAAGTGATTGTAGGAATAAAAATGCTCTGATACCACTCTGTGAAAGGGGTGATGGTCCTTGAAATATCCAAAATTTTAAATTCTAAACAAATTTTCAATTTCCTTCAAAATTAAATTAAACTAAATAAATAATTAAATTTCCACTTAAACAAAAATTAAATAAACTCAATTCAAGTTCTACATATGCCAAACAAACCAATCATGACTATTTTGAAGTTAAATTCCTAGACTTGAATTACACTAAAATTACCTAAACTTAATTTAGCACCAAAATTACACCAATGTTGTGATTTAACCAATTTTTATCTTTTTAGTCCTAAGCATGCATCTAAGTGTTTTTGCAAGATAAAATAAACAATCACAACAGAAGACCGCGATGTACGAGGAAAATCCACAACGGGGAAAATCTGATACGGCCCCGCCAACAAATCCACTAGGTATGGTTTTACATAAACAAGACAAAAGACTTACTTCCTCGACTCGACTCCCTCTCAAGCCTTGACGTTCTTCTTGCTTCTACCTCTGCCTAGTTGATAACTCCAGAATCCACCACAGTCTCGGAATCCATCGATGGATCTCAGCTATCGTAAAATATAAGAAAGCCTCTCCTTCGTATGAACACCTTGAATCACAGTAAACACGGACTCCTTCATAGGAAACCTTATCTTTTGGGATGAGACTAAAACCCGGTTCCAACTTGATGATCTCAAAACAATAATATATTAAGAAACTTGGATCATACAAAACTATGGATGTAAACTTTGTGTTTGGTAGAATTTAAAAATACCAACACAAAAATGAGACTTTTGAATGAAAAGTTTTTGCTCTCAATGTGGTCGAAATGTTCTTAAAAGTCTCCTGAAAAAATTGTTCCCACACATATTAAAAGTGGTAAAAGGTTAGTGGGAAAATCGTAAGTTAAAATAAAAAACTCTCGAAACTGTTCAAAAACCGTCCAGGTTGTTCGAACGACTTTTGAATGTCGTTCAAATCACTTGGTTCGAATGAGATACTAATGAGAAAACAAAGATAAAAGGCCAAATCTCGTTAGATTTCTCATTTGAAGGAGTCGTTCGAACGACTTCATTCGAACGAGAGTTCTAACGAAAAAATAGGAAAAAATGGCAGAAAGTCGTTAGAAGCTCGTTTAATATCTCGTTTGAACGAGAAAAAAAAATCGTTCGAACAACTTTTCAAAAAATTCAAAAATGCCTTTTAAGCCCATAAACTTTTATGCAAAGTTTTAAAATGATTTTCTAAGAAAAATAAAAAGTCGTTATGACAAAAGTTTTATAAAAAGACACCCCTAAAAAAATAACTAAGTCTCTCTATATATTAAATGCATTCATACCTTTAGAGACCTTGGAATCCAACTATTGATGACGTAAAAGCTTGGCACATAAATCAATAATGATGTAATCTTCAAACTCGTGGCCGCTACGTCGTCAACTCAAACGTCATAGGCATAAAATGATATGACAAAGTACTATCCTATGACTCAATTAGTTTTGTCCGGAATTGAGCCAACACTACAAATAGACTCGATTGGAAATTTACCCATACAAATATCCCCCTTTGGTTATTCCGAGACAAAACCCAAAATAAAAATTCTATGGGTCGTCAAGTTCTTCTAAAAGACACTAACCCTCCCAAAATATAAAATTATAGACACTTGACTAGACACATGGGATAAAATGCTTTGTCGCTTTAATAGGTTGATGAAAACCTGCACACTTAAACACACCATCAAATTCATAGGGAATATAACAAGATAAATGATATGATTAAATACTCCCCATTTGTCTAACATGACCTACTTAAGAAAAGCCGTGTGTCTCCCCCTAAGATAGATCTCCCAAATTAAAAGGTTTAGATACCATTTCTTCCTTTTTTTGTTCGGGAATATACAAAGACTAAATGCATTAAATAACCTATTTCTCCCCAATTAAATCAAATACTCCCCCTAAATGAAACAAGAGATAAGAGGAATGGAAAAACAAGGATATCACGCGACAGTGTAAAAAATGACAAGTATAATAAAAGCAACATGGCAATAAAAAGAGTAACTAATCCACACAAAGATTAATAGATACCAACTATGATGCGATAGGAAAAAGATATCAACTAGAAATTACTAATGTAAGCATGGGATATCAAACAAAAGTCGTACCAAGATAGTTACATATAGCAACAAGAAGAATACATGGACTCGACAGCAAGACAAAGACTCAAAAATAAATGATGCCATATATATACATACACAAAAGATACCAATGACGCACAAGCACATATACATAGGTATAAACACCGCACACGACAAAAAATACATTAAGCTTTCCACACTCATATGGAAAAAAATGTGTCTAAATAACATGTGGTAAACGGTAGTGAAGGGGTGTGAACTAGCAACAAAAGAATTAAGGTCCAATCACTTAAACATATTCACAGAGTTTTTATTTGAATGCAAAACTTTATCAAACTTAAATATAGCCTCATGTGACAATATAAAGTGACTCAAGGAACAAACAAGCACAATGCATATAAGCCTAGAATTTTGATGATTTTACAAACTAATACAACCATGACAAAAATAACATAACTAGGATACATTGTCATTGTGCAAACCCGTTGATATATCTATCCAAACTATTTCAAACATAATAATTATTTTTCTTTTCTTTTTGAATGCTCATGTCAACCTCAACTACTTGGGCCTTGGCTAATTTTAACAATGCGACATTTTTAGGCCATACTTCAATGGTGGCTTTTCATGTAAAGTAATTTTTTCTTTCACAACCCGATTCCATTGAAAAACAACACACTGGAAAAATATTTTTTAAATCCGAGCAACGGTTCTTACATGCACAAATGCTCTATAGTCATAGCAACATGTAGATGACTAAATTGATAGGAGAACATCTCACTTAGCTGAAATATACATATTAAGTTAAAGATGAAATGAGCTCGTGCATATGTGAATCGAGGCATATAAAAAGAGAATCCATTAAGCAAGTCAAAGTCAAACTACTCCATGCAAGCATGATAAAGAACACTTTAAGGATTGAAAATCTTAACCAAAATTTCTATCCACATGAAAGTGGGGATGATATTGGATTCAAATACAAGCATATGCCACTAAAATATGTAAAATTAAAATGCACACAAAAAAAATCTTTTTTAGTTTTTAAAATTTTTATACAAATACAAAGACAACCCAAAAGACAAACAAAAATCTTTTTGTATTTTTTTAACTAAGACACAATAAATAAAAATTAAATACAAAAGATACACAAGTCATAATTCTAGCAACATATATATATTGAAACAAGGATTAGAAGATGACAAACAAACATATAACTAGATAGAATATAACATGAAGCACGGCTAATATATGTAAACATGCATACAATTACTCGTAAGATATAGCAAGGAGGAGTCATGTGCTAGCATATGGGAACCATAAAAAATAGGAAATTTCGAAAATGATATATTTTCCATATTCACAAAAAAAAATCCTTAAAAATCAGGATCACGTGATAAATTATTGTAACTCGCTCTGATACCACTCTATAAAGGGGTGATGGTCCCCAAAATATCCCAAATTTTAAATTATAAACAAATTTTAATTTTTTTCAAAATTAAAGTGAAATTAAATTAAACTAAACAAATAATTAAATTTTCACTTAAACAAAAATTAAATAAACTCAATTCAAGTTCTACATATGACAAACAAACCAAGCACAATTTAAAATTAAATTCCTAGACTTGAATTACACTAAAATTACGGAAAATTAATTTAGCACCAAAATTACATGAATGTTTTGATTTAATCAATTATTATGTTTTTAGTCCTAAGCAAGAATCTAGGTGTTTTGTAAGATAAAATAAACAATCACAACACAAGACCGCAATGTACGAGGCAAACCCACAACGGGAAAAATTTCAGATGGCCCAACCAATAAATCCACTAGGTATGGTTTTACATAAACAAGGCAAAAGACTTACTTTCTCGACTCGACTCACTCTAAAGCCTTGACGCTTCTTCTTGCCTCAACCTCCGCCTCATTGATAACTTCGAAATCCATCACAGTCTAGGAATCCACCGATGGGGCTCAGCTACTGTCAAACATACGAAAGCCTCTCCTCCATATGCACATCTCGAATCACAACAAACACGGACTCCTCCATATGAAACCTTCTCTTTTGGGATGAGAATAAATTCGATGGCAACTTGATGATCTCAAAATAATAATATATTACGAAACTTGGATCATACAAAACTATGGGTGTAAACTTTATGTTTTGGTAGAATTTAAACCATGAAAATACCAACACAAAAATGAGACTTTGGGATGAAAAGTTTTTGCTTTCAAAGTGGTATAAATGTTCTCAAAAGTATCCTAAAAAAAGTTGTTCGAGCACATATTAAAAGTGGTAAAAGGTTAGTGGGGAAATGGGCAGTTAAAATTAAAAACTAGCGAAACTGTTCAAAAACCGCCCAGGTCGTTCGAACAACTTTTGAATGTCGTTCGAACGAGATACTAATGAGAAAACAGAGATAAAAGGCCAAATCTCGTTAGATTTCTCGGTTGAATGACTTTTTTCGAATGGGTGTTCTACGAAAAATAGAAAAAAGTGGCAAAAAATCGTCTGAAGCTCGTTTGATATCTCGTTTGAACGAGAAAAAATGTCGTTCGAATGACTTTTCAGAAAATCAAAAAATGCCTTTAAGCCCAGAAACTTTTATGCAAAGTTTTGAAATGATTATTTGAGAAAAATATAAAGTCGTTATGAAAAAGTTTTATAAAAAGACCCCCATAAAAAGATAACACGAGTCTCTTTCTCTATTAAATGCATTCATACCTTTAGAGACCTTGGAATCAAAATGTTGATGACATAAAATCTTAGCACATAAACCGGTAATGATGTAATCTTGAAACTCTTGGTCGCTACGTATTCAACTCAAACGTCATAGACTTGAAAGGATATGACAAAGTACTATCTTATGACTCAATTAATTTTATCCAAAATTAAGCCAACACTACAAATAGACTCGACTGGAGATTTACCCTTACAGTGGTCTGCTGCAGATTCGGTAGTAACACGATTAACAGTGGCATATAAGTGATATGCTATAGTCCTTTTTATGGGCGGGGGGATGTTGCTCTTCGAGATGGGATACATTGGTAAATTATTAATGAGTCTTGCAAGTTAGTCTCTCTAAGATGAGATGAGGCTGTTTCCATTAATAGTGGCATATAGGTGATCTACTGCCTGGGTTGTTCAGTTATCCTTATATTTTTTCAATGAAAATGTTTATATCATTTTTGTTTACTGATGCACATATATTGTAAGTACAAAAGTTTGATTTATTATTAAAACTCACTTTGAGTTGATGGTAATTGTAGGACATACACAGTTTTGATTTAGCACCTCATGAGTTTAGGAAAATTTGATTTAGCAATGGAGATTTTTCATGTATTTCCATTGATGAGGATTAAATGAACTTTAAGACAATACTCAGTATTATTGGGGGTATTCTATAGGACTGAACGGTTTGATATGGTTAATAATCTACTTAATGAAATGTGGGTTGATGGAATATTGTCTGGTCGATACATGTGGTGGTTATTACAACGCTTTTATGAGGTAGGGTTTGTTGAGGAGACGGTCGAATTAGTTAGATAAATGTTACTTCCTTATTTAGTGGATATGGATAGGTAAGTTATTGTGCTCAATTCAGCATTAGTTGATTCATTATATATGTATTAGTCATTGGATTCATTATATTTGAATTAGTTGTTCAAATGAGTAACTGTGTATGCGATAAAAAAATACTTACTTTAAAGTCCATTTGATATCATAAGTTGTGAAAAATTTGCCATGCCAACTAAGATTTTTTTTTTAATTTGCCATCTCCTTAGCATGTTTGTTAGGATTCACTTTCCATGGCATCACAAATGTTTGAAATAGTTTACATCTAGACTTATTACACTTATGATGAATGTTTACAGAAGAATTATCCATATAACTCATCATCCGAATCACGGGCATGTCGAGAATTAGAAATTTTTGGGGGGTCATACTTCACCTTTTTTATGGAGTGTTGTGCAATTTTTTTACAGTGTTTGTGCAGTAGATAATTTTTTGTACTAAATTAACTTTGTATGACTAAATGTTGATATTATAACTAAGGGGTATATACCAAATAGTCACTCAAATATTTTTTTAATACACATTTAGTTCATGCCTTTTTATTTTGTTTTAAAAAGTCACTCACCACATAAAAACACTCAATGTGTGCCGCTAGCGCGGACCTTTAAAAATAAGAGAATATTGGTTAAAAGGGTGTTTGAGGGGATTTTTGGAACAAAATAAAAATGCATGGATTAAATGTATATCAAAAAATGTTTGAGGTGCTTTTTGATAATTGATCCTATAACTAATATGAAAATTTTATTTTGTTTGGCAGAATGTCATTTTGTGATCTTATCAAGTTTTCAGCATTGCCGGTTGCAACGTTGATGGCGATGATAACAGAACGAAAGTTGATAGTCAACAACAGCGGACATCTTTTTTATATTTCATTTGCTTGGTTATAATATAAAAACATCTCATTTCAGGATGATTGTATTAGGATGTTATACTGGATGCATTTATGAAAAAAATGTGACTTTCGGGGTGATTATATTACGATGTTTCAATTGTTTGGTTTAAGTTTATTTTGAAAATAAAGAGTAGAGGCTTATATAAAATATAAATGTTGAATATAATGCCCTTGTTTATGTGAACTATTTTTTATATGTTCTTAGTTTTTGAATAGTGTGGTGGGAATAATTGAATTTGTTTAAATTCGGGATATTAGATCTTGAATTTTATTAAATATGTATTAATATTACTGTTGATACCAAAAATTATCCTGCTACGTGGACCAATCATGAATGAAAATGTGTCATCCAACTGGGCATTAATCCAAGTCAGTAAGGGCGAGTCACTGACCAACCAAAGGAATGCCGACCAACACCAGAAAGACCGACCATCAATGACAGTAAATCGTCAACAGTTGTATACTTTAACATTATACAGATGTAAATGCCTGCGTTATAAAGGCATTCCATCCTTTAATATTCCAACCTTGGTACACCCTCAATGGGATATAAATACATTGTAAACCCTACATCCAAGGGACATGAAGAACGAGACAAGAGGCACTTGAACAAAGTAATATATAATAGTGTACGTAGGCCTTTCTTTAAGCCGAACCACTTTAAAAATCCTTTTTCTCTTTTACTCATTTTTATTTGTGATCAATTAATTAGGTTAGTCTAGTTTTTTGCATCAACAGATTGACATCTTTTGTGGGAATGTATTTCTAATCGTTCTCATTGATTCAAGCTCCTAAATGGTTGATATTCCCGAATCAAGTCTCAGGAACGATGAAATTCCGCCTGTCCTTTCTGCCCCACCAAGAGCGAATCAATTAACTGGAATTTTGGCTAGTCTTGCAAGAGGCTAAGAAGCTATACAGGAAACTATCATGCAACTCACACAAACTCTTCAAGCAGGAGCACCTGTTCCGTCTGCCTGTGGAAATATGCTGCCACCACCACCACCACCACCACCAAGAATTGGCTAGCGAAGTTAGTCAAGAACTACAGGGGATACATCCTATCGTCTAGGATTAAATTCACTATCCAGGGCATCAGAATCTTTCAATACACAGTCTTACTCTCCATAAAGGCTAAGTTCTTTAGAAAGGTTAAGGCATGCTTCTCCCTTTTATCGTTTGGAACCCAAGGGGAAAAATGTTTCTAGGGCAATATCAAGGAAAACTTGATGAGCATCTGATCGAAGGGAAGGCTCTGTCCAGTCTAGATCGAACGCTCGATGTACTTCTAGGGCCGAGAAACAGTCCCAAAAGGAGAGTTCGGCAAAAAACAAAATAGTAATGCATAAGACTAATGCTGGTAACAACGCTTGGAAAGGTTCTATCCAGAAATTGGAGGACAGGCTAGGAGAAATGGCTAAGGATAAAAACCCACTACAAAGAAGCTTTGTAAAAGGATCCCCTTTTGTGCAAGAAATCGTGGATTTCCCCACTCTAGCAAAGTTCAAAGCTCTAGCGATCGCACCCAAATATGATGGAAAAATTGACCGAGTACTCCATATAGAACAATACTAAGTAGCTGCTGATATTTAGGGAGTTCCCGACGAAATGAGGCGTAAAGAATTCTCTAGAATAATTACTGGATCTGCCCAAATCTGGTACAATAGCCTTCCTTGGGGACAGATTTCCAGCTTCCACCAATTGGCCGAGCTATTTATTAACAACTTTTGTTTTGGAGCCAAGCCTGTAAAAAGGGTAGCGCATTTGCTTAGTGTACGAAAGCAGGAAGGAGAGAGCACCATGGACTACATCACTCATTTCAATAACAATAAGCTGAAGGTCGTGGATTATGAAGAAAAAACTGCTATAACATCCCTATTGAGTGGTTTGATCCCTGAGAAACTCTATTATACACTTGTTGAAGATCCCCCAAAGACCATGGCAGAGTTAATGGCCAAAGCAACCAAAATCATGAATGCCGAGGAAGCAATGGCAACCAA
The DNA here is from genome assembly GCA_949130495.1 of Sambucus nigra. Lineage (NCBI taxonomy): Eukaryota > Viridiplantae > Streptophyta > Magnoliopsida > Dipsacales > Adoxaceae > Sambucus > Sambucus nigra. The sequence continues at coordinate 632,271,965 of OX422211.1, read as the reverse complement.
GAGGAGCTCAAGAGTAAAAGTTGAGGGCAAAAATGAGAAGAAGGATCACAAAGATTCCAAGGAGCACAAGGAGTCAAAACAGAATGGAATTAGAAAAAACCTCAAGAAGTATCACAACTAAACTCCACTCACCATGGTCATTCATCATGTCCTGGAAGAGATCAAACATAACAAATATATGCGTTGGCCTGATAAGTTGAGGAGTTCCCCTTCCAAGAGGGACAAAACTAAGTACTGTGAGTTCCATAGAGACGACGGTCACACGATGGATCGTTGCATTGCCCTTCAAAATGAGATTGAAACTCTCATTCGAAGAGGAAAATTGAATCAATTTATTAATCGGCAGAACAATGAAGGAGCTCGACATAAATCAAAATCTCCTTACAGAACTAGAGAGGAGAAGAAGAGGGCTCATGAAGATGACAAAGATGATGATCCCAACTTACCCAAAAAGCCCTGACAACCATAAGGTGAGGTATTCATAATCAGTTATGGTTCTTTTGATTTCCAAATGATTACAGGTGGAGATGCAGGGGAGGAGATCATACAACAGAGCGAAAATCTTACCTCAATGAGGCTCAAGCTTGGTCGTACATACAGAGGATTAATCTTCCCGAGGAAGATAGACCAAGGAAGGATAATAAAGATAAGTTAGTAATAGGCTTTTATAAAAATGATCTATCAGGAGTACTGTACCCCCATGATAATCCTCTAGTAATTAAAATCAGAAAGGAAGATATCATCGTCTCTAGAGTGTTAGTAGATAATAACAGCTCAACATATATCATGTTCTATCCTTATTTCAACAACTTGAACTTTAAGCTCAACCAATTAGAACCGTATCATCGACCACTAATAGGTTTTACAGGTGATAAAGTTTTCCCTTTAGGAACCATCAAGATGAAAGTGATGATTGGTACATGGCCAGCCAGCCGAACAGGGAAAATACATTTCTTTGTAATGATAAAAATGTTTGTTCCACGTATAATATAATTATGGAAAGAGTTGGACTGAATAAGTTTGAGGCAGTGCCCTCTAATGTTCATCAAAGATATGCCTAAAGTGCACCCTCGTACTCTGAGTCAACAACCTCGACCTGTCTCACAGTCGAGTTGACAAGGAGCTTATGATAACCATCAACAAAGTCATCTCCCATAAGGCTGGCCCCTCATACATCAACCTCGGATCTTCATTAACCGAGGTCAGGGGAGTCTCATTGGCTCAATCAACTACTAATGTCATCATCGACCTCAAATGACGTTACAGATACCTCATACCCAACCTCGGCCAGCCCTCATGGCCGAGGTCATCATGGTTAGAGACAAGATAAAGCAGCACTATCGGACTTCACTAACCTCATACTCATACATGCCGAGGTTATATCAATCAAGGACAGAGGGCTAAGAATTTACAAGCACGTGCAAGGTTTGGAACATGTAAACAAATTTGTTATAACCGAATCATTCTCTCCACGTGATGGAATATTGAGGTCATCATTATCTACATAAGGTCAGCCAGGTGTCATTCTAATACTGGTTCGATCCTCATGCACATGCTCATTGCATGATTGGGGGGTACATTACACCCCCAAGCACTATATATATAGGTCATCTTCTACTTTGTAAAGGGATCCATAATTGCAACCCTAGCTAAAACTCTATTGGTTTACATAATAGAGAGAGAAAGCTTGAAAGATTGTATCTATGGCCATTAGTGCCTTTATCTAGTGATATAACTCACACACTCACAGTGGACGTAGGCCAGATTGGCTGAACCACTTACATACAAGTGTTCATCCTCTTCTCCTCACCTTATTCTATTATATATTCACTCTTGTGCTGCCATTGTTATCATTTGTTTGAGCTTGTCAACACCTTACCTGGTGGTGCTATGCACAACATCATCATTTTGGCACCGTCTGTGGAAACGAGAAGATTCATCTCTTCCTTTTTGCTACTTAACCGTACCAGAGACTCTGGTGGTGAACCAGGCCTCACCCTTTATGTGAAGTTGTGTCACCATTGAAAGAGGTCCCTTAAGGTATAAAGCTCTCCAATATTTTCATTGCAAGATCTTTAGTCTTAACATATGGCACCGGAGTTATCACCACCTCCTCCACAACATGGTGGTGGAGGACCCTGTTCCATTCAGGCACCACCCCAATCCGAAATGGCTGAGGTGGAAGCAGCCTTGAAGTCCTTGGTTGCAACTCAGCAAGTAATGCAGGAGCAGTTCTTTTAGCTAAGTCAAAACATAATGAGACCACTTGGAGTCTCAGCGAAGTTGATTACTCCAAAAGCTGTTCAGTCCAGGGGACCACCCTAAGAACCATGAAAAGACCAACCTACTCCTCAACGGAGGAGGGATGCTGCTGACCCTAGGCGTTTATGCCTGGGGAGATAAGGAATCCCTTTCCATGAGGATATGTATGATGATATCGAGGCAGAGGATGCCCCAGCAGACTGTTGGGAGCCGTATGAGGTTTCAAACAACATAGTACGTCCTATACAGCAGAGCCGAGGTTATGGATCAAGACGAGATGGTGACGCCCAATAAAGAGGATCAACTTTTGATCACCTGAGTTGAGGATCGTCCTTTGAAAGTCTCGACCCCATTAATGATCTGAGGCAAAGGTTATCCAAGTTAAAAGGCGTAGCTGGCTCATAAAGGGAAGGTGGTGAACATCGGCCTCATCATCATCGACCCCCACATGGGCGAGACTGTGGTCAGGGGGAGGTCAATAGCCAATGTTGTGTAGCAATTGGGGAACCCTCAGTCCACCCCTTAGAGGTGGCTGGGGATAACCTCGTCCATGCCGACGTTGCTAAACCATGGAATAACTCCATTCAATGGCTAGAAGAGAAGATAGGGAACCTCATAAAAAGCCGAGACCCAATACATAGGGGATTCTTAGAGGGCTCTCTATTTGTGGCAAGGATTGTCAACTTCCCAACCCCTGCCAAGTTTAAGCCACTAATGGTGTCGCCCAAGTACGATGGAAGTACCAACTCGATTCATCATATTGAGATGTATCAGTCTGTAGCAGACATTTATTCAGTCACTGATAAGATGAGGTACCGAGATTTCTCAAGCACTTTGACAAGGGTTGCACATATCTGGTTCACTTATCTTCCTAAAAATTATGTTGAGAACTTTAAGGGTTTGGCTGAACGGTTTATACACAACTTCTGTTTTGGGGTAAGACCTCAAAAGAAGACCACTCACCTGCTGTACATCAAGCAGGGAAAGAATGAGAACCTAAGAGACTACATTGAAAGGTTCAACAAGGAGAATCTTAAGGTAGAGGATTATGAAGAAAGTATAGCGCTGACAGCCCTCATTGGAGGACTTCAGAAGGGAAAGCTACTCTGGAAGCTTGCTGAAGACCCTCCTAAGTCCATGGGCGAGTTGTTAGCAATAGCTGGAAAGGTCATGAATACAGAAGAAGCAATGGCTGTAAAGTGTGAGGATGAGAACGGAAGAAAAAGTGGAAAATTTCAAAGGAAGAAGGATGGAAATAAGAGGATTAGAGATGATAAGTTTGCACACTATACCCCTCTAACTGTGAGCTACGAAGACATCGTCAATGAAATAAAGAATGACAGATCCTGAGATGGCCGGAGAATATAACGTCTCCTCCATATAAGAGGAACAAGAACCTATGGTGTGAGTTCCACCAAGATCACGACCATCTCACTAACAAGTGCTTTGCCGTGAAGGACGCGATTGAGAAAATGCTGAAGTATGGAACGCTTAGAATATACGTGGATGGTAGAGTTCCTAAGGGATGAAGAGAAGACCCTAAAAGAAAGAGAAATGATAGATGCCGAGAAGATTGCCCTACCAGAAGAGCAGAGGACTTAGATGATGATGATGATGACTGACCTCCCACCAAAAGATGACAATATCCCATTGAAGAGGGTTGGTATGATCTTTTTCTGTGTGAACACCATCTGTGGAGGACTAGCAGGGGAGGTTCATAGGTAGCCGATCGTAAGGCCCACGTGGCAGAAACCAAAGCGGTGACAAAGGCCGAGGTTATGAACTTGGCCTCTACAGAGGTTAAACACGAGAAAAGAAAGAAGGTAGATATGAACAACCTCATAATTGGCTTCTCAAGACTCGATTTCAAAGGTATATTAGCTCCTCATGATGACCCTCTGGTAATCACCATAAGGGTGCATGGGTGTGAAGTTCAGATAATCCTCGTTGATGGGGGTAGTTCAGCAGACGTTATGTTTTGGCCCTGTTTTAAGAGCCTAGGCCTCAGCAGAGCTAGGCTTGTCCCCTATCATCATCCCTTGATTGGCTTTAGCAGTGAAAAGGTTCATCCATTGAGTATGTATGAGATGGATGTAAGAATGGGAGATGAGTGGCCTAAAAGTTTTACTAGAAAGATAATTTTTTTTGTGATGGATGAAAATGTCTTCTCAGCCTACAACTTCATCATAAGACGAGTCACCCTCAAGGAACTTAAGGCGATGCCTTTAACGTTCCACCAAATGCTAAAATTCTCGACTCCCTATGGAGTAGGGGAAGTGCAAGGTGACCAAACATCGGCACATGAATTATACTTTAACTCTGCGGAAGACAGATAGGCTTATAAGAGGGAAACAACCACCTACAACATTGATACACTTGATCCTAGAGATAAAATAAAGTTCAAGAAGGGAGAGGCCGCGAAAGAGGCAGAATCCGTTATCCTCAATGAGGACGAGCTGAAAAAACCCATCCAAATCAGCAAAGCCCTAAGATCTGAGAGCAAGGAAGAATTGGTGAAGATTTTGAGGAAGAGACAATGTACTTTTGCCTGGAGCCACGCAGACATGCCATGTATTGATCCTGAGATCATGTGCCATAAACTCAATGTCGTAGAAGATGCCAAGCCCATCAAGCAAAGAAGAAGAGTATACTCAAGAGAGAAGTATGATGTCATCAGAGAAGAGGTTAGAAAACTTTAAGAGGCTAAGTTCATCAGAGATGTCATATACCCTGAGTGGTTATCTAATGATGTCATTTTTCCAAAAGCAAATAGAAAATGGAGGATGTGCATAGACTTCACTGATTTGAACAAGTCTTGCCTAAAAGATAGTTTCCCCCTGCCTCGTATTGATCAGATTATTGATGCCACAGCAAGACATGAGCTCATGAGTTTTATGCATGCATATTCAGGGTATAATCAGATCTTTATAAAATCTAAAGACTCAGAGAAGACAACATTTATCAGAGACAAGGGGACCTATTGCTACAAGGTCATGCCCTTCGTGATGAAGAATGCATGGGATACTTACCAACGTCTTGTAAATAAGATGTTTGAGGATCAAATAGGCAAGTCTATGGAAGTGTATATGGATGACATGCTGACAAAGAGCCTGAAGGCCGACACTCACGTGGTCGACCTTGAAAAAACTTTTAACACCATGGACATGTACAAAATGAAGCTCAACCCATCCAAGTGTGTCTTCGAAGTAGGAGCAGGAAAGTTTATGGGATTCATTGCCAACCAAAGGGGAATAGAGACAAACCCTGAGAAGATCAAGGCCTTACTATAAATGAAGACACTCAAGACTATCAAAGACGTTCAGAGGCTAACCGAAAAAGTTACAGCACTTAACAACTTTGTTTCGAGAGCCACAGATAAATGTCTTCCTTTTTTCAAAGTGCTTAGAAAGGCCTTCGAATGGGATCAGGAATGCGACATAGCTTTTAAGGAGCTCAAGTCCTAACTCGGATCCCCTCTACTCCTATCTCGGCCCATTTTTGGGGATCAATTATATATATATCTAGCTGTTTCAGAGTCATCCATTAGTGCTGCCATAGTAAGAGAAGATGATGGATTGCAGAGGCCAGTATCCTTCAATAGTAAAACTCTTTAAGGGTCTGAACAGAAGTACCCTTAGATTGAAAAATTAGCCTATGCTCTGATACATGATTCTAGGAAGATGAAGCTATACTTCCAAGCCCAATCTATGGTCATCCTCACTGATTCCCCACTCAGACAGGTCCTCTATAAGTTTGAAAAGTCAGGCGGACTGATGACTTGGGACATCGAGCTGGGGGAATATGACATTATTTATCAACCCAGGGTTGCCATCAAGGGGTAGGCACTCGCAAACTTTATATTCAATTTTACCTAGGAAGAGGATGAAGTTAAAAATTGTCAAAAGGCTACAGATGAGCCAGATAAAAACGTCTTCCAAAATTCGGATGAGGTTGAGTCAAGCAAAGCCAGAAGAAGAATATTTGAGAATGAGGAAGACATATGCGTCTTCAGGCAAGGGACCCTATTAGAGGGAAACTTCTCTTCAAATGAAGATGTTTGGAACCTTTTCATTAATGGGTCGTCCTGTGAAAGTGAAAGTGGAGCAGGGTTGATAGTGCCGACACTAAATGGTACCGATATTGAATATGCACTGAGGTTCAACTTCGAAGCTTTGAACAATGAGTCAGAGTAAGAGGCATTAATTGCAGGTCTCTCTTTAGCAAAAGCCCTTAGTGTTATCCAACTCATAGTCCACAGTGACTCAAGGTTGGTCGTCAACCAAATCCTGGGAGTCTGTGAGTCCAAAGATGAAAGGCTGGCCAAATACCTGAAGAGGGTGAGAATGATATTAGATGGATTCAAGGAAGTTAAGATGAATAGGATACCTCGACAAGATAACAATCGAACTGATGCACTCGCGAGGTTGGCCTCAATAATAAGGACAAACATAAGAAGAGCAGTACCCGTTAAAATTCAGCTCAAGCCGACCATTGAAGAAGAAGAGGTTGACAGACCATGCCTTAATTTGAATATGGGAGCCTCATGGATAGATCCTCTTATCATATATATAAAAGAGGGAGACCTACCAAAGTCAAAGTCAAAAAGAAGAAAGCTGAGGTTCAGAGCTGCCAAGTTCTCAATTATAGGAGACATCTTGTATAAAAAAGGGTTCCTACTCCCTCTCCTCAGATGTGTCCACCCTTCAGAGGTTCCACACATCTTGCAAGATGTACACAAGGGATCTTATTCCAGTCACTTAAGAGGAAGACCTTTAGCTAAGAGGATAATCACTCAGGGGTACTAGTGGTCGACCTTGTCCAAAGATGCGGCTGCGTACGTGAAGAAGTGTGATAAGTGCCAAAGGTTCTGAACCATCCCTCATCATCCACACCAACCTATTACTTCTATCAGCCCCTCTTGGCCATTCACGGTATGGGGCATTGATTTGGTAGGACCCCTACCAAAAGCTGTAAATAATTATCAATTCTTAATCGTGGCAATTGATTATTTCTCCAAATGGGTAGAGGCTGAACCAATGATCACAATCACTGAGCAGAAGACCTTACAATTCATTTGGAAGAACATCATATGCAGGAATTGTCTTCCAAACACCATCATCTTAGACAATGGAACTCAATTCAAGAATGTTTCCTTAGAGAAATACTGCGAAAGAATAGGGATCAAGCAGTTCTTCTCTTCACCTGGTCGACCCCAAGCAAACGGTCAGACCGAGGTCATAAACCAAATAATCCTTGACGGGATAAAAAATAAGTTGGAAGAGGCCAAAGGGAGATGGACAGAGGAGGTATATGCCGTGTTATGGGCCTACAGGACGACAACAAGGACATCAATGAAAGAGACTCCATTTATGTTAGCCCATGGCTCAGAGGCTATCATCCCTACAGAGGTTGGACTTCCCACTAATAGATTTCAGACCTATAACCCTTAGAGGAATGGGGAAGAGAGAAGACTTGATCTCGATTTGATCGAGAAAATAAGAGAGGATGCATAGATATGACATGCAGCCTATCAGCAGAAAAATGCAAAATTCTACAATCAAAGGGTGAAATCAAGGCCTATAGTCGAGGGAGACCTAGTCCTAAAGAAGACATTGCAAAAGGAAAATAAGCTCCATCCAAACTGGCATGGTCCTTACAGAGTAGTTGATGAGGTTGTGCTTGGTACCTACCGTCTAGAAAATCTCGAAGGAGAACCCTTATCCAACCCTTGGAACACCAATCACTTAAAGAAATATTACTTATGATGTTGCAATTTTTTTCTTTTTATAATACATGTTCCCGTTTATACGAAGAATGTCAATGAAAGGATAACAATGTTGAGTTTATGCTGTTACATTGTGTTTAAGCATTATTAATTTGGTGAAAATTTGAGGTGAAACATCATAATTTGGTGACCTCAGACTTTAAACATCATTAGTTTGATGAAAATATGAGGTAAAACATCATAATTTGGTGGCCTCAGACCTTAAACATCATTAATTTGGTGAAAATATGAGGTAAAACATCATAATTTGGTGACCTCACACCTTAAACATCATTAGTTTGGTAAAAATTTGAGGCGAAACATCATAATTTGGTGACTTCAAACTTTAAACATCATTAGTTTGGTGAAAATATGAGGTAAAACATCATAATTTGGTGACCTCAGACCTTAAATATCATTAATTTGGTGAAAATTTGAGGTAAAACATCATAATTTGGTGACCTCAGACCTTAAACATCATTAGTTTGGTGAAAATTTGAGGTGAAACATCATAATATGGTGACTTCAGACCTGATAACATCATTAATTTGGTGATAATTTATGAGGTAAAACATCATAATTTGGTGATCTCAGACTTTAAACATCATTAGTTTGGTGAAACTTTTAGGAGAAACATCACAGTATGGTGACCTCAGACCTTCTAGCATCATTATTTGGTGAGATATGAGGTGAAATATCATAGTATGGTGACCTCAGACCTTAAACATCATTAGTTTGGTGATAACTTAAGAGGTAAAACCATAATGTGGTGACCTCAGACATTAACCATCATTAGTTTGGTGATAACTTAAGAGGTAAAACCATAATGTGGTGACCTCAGACATGAAACATCATTAATTGGTGAAACATCATAATATGGTGACCTCATACCTTTTAACGTCATTTATTTGGTGAGTTACGAGGTGAAACATCATAATATGGTGACCTCAGACCTTTTAACACCATTTATTTGGTGAGTTACGAGGTGAAAAATTATAGTATGGTGACCTCAGACCTTCTAACATCATTAATTTGGTGAAAATAGGAGGAGGAGCATCATTATGTGTGTGTCTGCTACTCCTTACTTTTATTCCCATTACTCAAATTGTGTAAGATGATGGATAAGGGAAACACCATAGATAAGAAATAATAAAGTAATAAACAAGGAAAAACAACACAAATAAAGGAAATAAAACTGCATTCATTCATTCCAAAAGGTGTTACATTGTTCTAAAAGAAGAGGTTACAGTTCATCAAATAAGAAGTTAAACAAAAGCTTCACAAGAATTCACGGGGTTATACAAAAGATTCACAAAAGTTCAGACGTGCAGAGGAGACACTCAGACAGTCAAGCCTAATCTGACCCACTAACAGCAGGGTCATTTTGGCCTTGGACTTAGTTGGAAACTTCAGCCTCTTCACCCTGGTGTCCAGCATATTCAGTTTAAGTCACCTCAAGCTGACTTGTCTCTGATGGGCCACTATCTTCAACCTCCTGCAGGGCCTTAGAAAGCTGGGCATTTGTAAAGCTGGGCATTTGTAAAGCTGAGGCTAATAAAGTCCTTAGTCAACAGACTATAAAAAATCTCCTGTTTCATCATAGCCCATCTGCTGGTTTCCTTGATGCCCCTCTCTAGGTATTAAAGGCTAAAGCTGATAAATTCATCAGAGGATTGATACTCCTTGATGATTGACTCTAAGGCTTCCTCCAAGGTAGCCTTTACGGCAGCATTAACTTTGGATTGGAGGCTATCATCTTTTGCCTTTAGAGCATTGGCATGATTAGTCTTCATCTAGGAGATATCGTTACACCTCTCCTTCAAACTGTTGTCCCAATCTTCAATCCTCTTGTTCAAACTCTTCTCTAGCTTCCTAGCATCCCTGCCCTTATGGATCAGAGGAAGCCTTATTAGAGTATATCAACAAGGCGATGAATAGAGAGGGCACTCTGCAAAAGAAGAGTCAGATACATCAGTAACAATGAAATGCTAGGAGTAGAGGCAACACTTGAGAAAATTACAAATAATTACCTAAACTGCCCTATGAACAATAAACTCTGCCAATATAGGAACATCCATCGAGTGGAGAAAGTGCTTATTATCCTCGATCATCGCGTGGCCAAGGGCTTTAAAAGCCCAACTACTATTGCCTCTGAGGCTGTCACCGATCTTCAATTGAGCAAGCCGAGCTGATAAGGCATTATCGAAGGAGATTGGGATACCATGCTCAGTATTTTAAACTTTGTTGGGCCTCGTTTGAGAAGGGTCTGCAGGGCCTTCCTCTTCTTTGATGTCTTAGTAGGAGCTTTGCCCTTTTTTATTTGGGCAGGGGGTGGCACAGTCTTGCTCTGTTTAGCCATCAGTTTGGTAATGCTAGGAGTAGACATGTTCCAAAGGTCTTCAGAAACTCCTTCAGGTTTCTCTGCACAGAGAAAACATCAGAGTAATAATATCAGACACATGAAATTCATGAGACTAGACTTGCATAAAGTTGATTTTTCTGGAATACTTACGAAGCTCAGCCAAACGACCACTTCCCAGACCCGTCTAAGACAAATATTAAGGGGTCATAAGATGCTCATACTTGACGAGGCGGGTATCTTCTCCCTGACCATGAATATCCTTCACATTATTATGATTGTCTTGACTCAACCCAGGGTCTGCCTTGGACTAGAAAGAGACCTTGTCCCACCTCAGAGGTGTCCTTGGGATAGATGTTCCACAAGCCTTATTGGGACCAAATTCCTAAGCCCCTAAGGCAAAAAAGAATCGGGGAAACCAATTATGGTTCGAGGTCTGAGTCACTAGTAATATCTTCTTCTTAGATTTTTTAGCTACAAAATGATAATAATCGGGGTGATTTTTAGCGGATGAAGGTATGTAACAACCTAAGATACCCTAATTGGAAGGTCGGTATGATGAACCACCTTCCAGAGTACAATGGCCCCAACCAAGACCCTCCAGGCATTGGGGAAAAGCTGAGAAGGAGCAAGATTGATAAAAGAAAGAAAAACTCGGATAGTGGGGTAAATTGGGAGACGGAAGCCAAGCTTGAACATATTCTCATAAACGCAGAGTTTTCAATTTCTACCGTTGAAGGCTCTCTCATCCTTCAGGGGGTTCCTTAAGGTAACAGATAAAGGGATGGCATACAAATATTTGAAGACCAAAAGGTCGTATTCTGTGATAGAAGACTCTGGATCGTCAACCTTGGAAGTGTCAAGTTCACTCCCTTCATTATCATTACTATTATTAACTATCTGAGGCTGAGCCTCAAATGAGGCACTGACATGAAATCTCTTTGCAAATTCAACATCGGTAGCAGCCAATAAAGGAATAACATCAATGATAGGAGGAATTTCCACACTTGGCACTAAGATTTCAATAGACGGAGACCTACGAGAGGGTCCAGCCTCTTGATGGGAGGAAGAACGATCAGAAGCCTCTGCTCCCTCAGAGACGACACTCCCCTAGGGGGAGAAATCCATAGCCTATTGGAAAGGGTCTACAGACTCAGCAGCCTCAGAGGTAGACATGGGGTCTGAGGAGGACGATTCAGACTCAAATATTGGTGTAGGATCCTCAGGAACCTATGTACGCTCGGTAGGATCAACTGGCTCAAGGTATATAATCTTAAGGGGTGGAGGAAAGATGGGTCTGAGGGTAAATGGCTCAGCCCTATGATCTTCCTCTTGGGCTAGCTCTATTTGCCTAATTTTCTCAAAGTCTTCTCACGAAGAGATGGGAACTCTTCTATGAGTTAGTACAAGGGTTTGAGCATAAGGGAGATGACACAACACTTGGACTCAAAACTGTAAATAAGCAAATAACTTGTTCAATCTAAACTAAAGATCAAACTAGGGATCTGAAAGGTTTTTCACCAAGAACACTAAGAACTAGGTCGCCAGATAAGACGACCAGAGAGTCACCAGTAATCCCTAAAAGGGCTATTTTTGGTTGAAATAACCTCAGAGCTGCGTATAATAGTGAGAAAATGACCTAACCACTACGAGCCTAGCCCTACAACCACCAACACTGGTGGAAACCCTCATCGAAAATTGCAAAAGTTCACCAGAAATTTAAAAATAAAATACAACGACTAGAAATGGAAAAGGGAGGTCGAGAAATATACCTGGCTAGTCCTAAGTGAGAGAAGAAGAGGCTATGAGATGAAAGAAACCTTGGACCACATCAACAATGGAAGGCTTGAAGAGAGAAAAAGTTATAAAAAACCTAGGCAAGATAAAATAGGAAGAAGAAAGAGTGAAGAGAGAGAAGAGGGTTTTTAAACCTACCCAATGATAGGGCGCGAGTCCCAATTCCCCATCATTGCCCTAGGGAACCCAAAAGGCAAGTCAGAACAATCACCTTGGGGAATACGCTTCACTTTAGTAAGTGACATGTGTCAAGAAAATGTTGGCACCCAAAGAAACTCAAACTCTGCCTAGCATACCCCTCAATCACCTACTCACTAACCTCGGCCTGTCTCACAGCCGAGTTAATAAGGAGCTTATGATAACCATCAGCAATGTCATCTTCCATAAGGTCATCCCCTCAAACATCAACCTTGGCTCTTCATCAGCCGAGGTCAGTAGAGTCTCACTGGCTCAATCAACTGCTAATGTCATCATTGGCCTCAGCCGACTTTACAACTACCTCATACCCAACTTAGGCCAACCCTCCTAGCTGAGATCATCACGTTTAGAGATAAGACAAAGCAGCACTGTCGGACTCCAGCAACCTTGTACTCATCCAGGACAAGGTTACATCAATCAAGGATATAAGGACGAGCATTTACAAGCACATGCAAGGTTTGGAACACATGGAAAACTCTGTTATAACCGAATTATTCCCTCCACATGAGGGAATATTGAGGTCATCATTATCTACATAAGATCAGCCAGGTATCATTCTCATACTGATTCGGTTCTCATGTACATGCTCATTACATGCTTGGGGGGTACATTACACCCCCAAGAACTATATATAGTGGTCTCCATTTCAATCTTAAGAAAGTAGGGAAAGCCACCAAAGAAGCCTATGATATGGATACAGGCTAGCCGAGTTGTCAGGTTCTCAGGGATTGGTTTTTAGGTTTGACCACTTGATTGGAGCTTTCAATTGGCACTGGCCTACTTACTTCTCTATTTTTTAGCCTAACGGCTGCTACCTTTTTCATCATCCTCTACCTCTTAAAGGGATCCATCATTGCAACCCTAGATAAAACTTTGTTGGTTTATATAGTAGAGAGAGAAAGCTTGAGAGATTGTATCTATGGCCATTAGTGCCTTTATCTAGTGATATAACTCACACACTCAAAGTGGACGTAGGCCAATGGATGAACCACTTACATACAAGTGTTCATCCTCTTCTCCTCACCTCATTCTACTATATATTCACTATTGTGCTGCCATTGTTATCATATATTTGAGCTTATCAACACCTTACTTGGTGGTGCTATACACAACATCATCAATCAATGCATAAATTCCTAACTAACTTTGGTGTAGGAGTTATGAAGGGCGATCATAAGGTAGCTTAGGAATGCTACTACTCATCTGCCGAGCAGGAGGATCTGGAAGAAATAAAGAGGAAAACCACTACTTACCAAGCGGATACCTCTACACCTGATGAAGAATCTGAGGTTGAAACCTTATATCCAATGGAGGATATCGAGCTAGTAAAGGGTCAGATTGTAGAGACAACAAAAAGAATTGTGTTAGATAACAACACACCAGAGTGCACTACTCAAGTTGGAATAACGCTGGATCCTGTTCTTAAATAAGAACTAGTGAGCTTCCTTAGACAGAGAAAACATGTGTTCGCCTGGAGTCATGAAGATATGCCAGGGACTGATCCTAACTTCCTTTTCCATGATCTCAATGTTAATAAAGAAATCAAGATAGTAAAGTAAAGGCAAAGAGTGTTCAGCCCCGAGAAGAACCAATCCATACAGGAGGAGGTTGAAAATCTTCAAAAAGTAACCTTCATTGACGAGGTGAAATATCCAGATTGATTGGCCAATGTAGTTAAGGTAAAAAAGAAAAATAACGAGTGGAGGAAGTGCGTAGACTTCACAGATCTTAACAAGGCATGACCAAAGGATTATTTTCCTTTCCCCCGAATAGATTAGCTTATGGATGATACCTCAGGATATGTGTTACTTATTTTTATGGATGCTTATTCTAGTTATAATCAGATCAAAATGAAGCTTGAAGATAGGGAAAACACTTATTTTATTACTCCCCGAGGAACTTACTGTTATAATGTTATGCCTTTTGGTTTGAAGTATGCAGGTCCTACATATCAAAGGCTGGTGAACAAGGTCTTTGAGGAGCAAATAGGTAAAAATATGGAAGTATACGTGGACGATATGCTTACAAAGAGCAAAAAAGCTTCTGATTATATTGTCGACCTCAGCCAGACTTTTGATTAACTTGAGAAGCACCAGAGGAGATTAAAACGGACCAAGTGCGTCTTTGGAGTATAGGAAGGAATGTTCCTCGCGTATATAGTAAATAAGATGGGAATTGAAGCAAACCCAAACAACATCAAGGAATTACTTGAGATGAAGTCCCCAACTTGCAAGAAGGATGTGCAAAGACTAACTGGGTGAGGAACATCTCTGAACATGTTTGTGTCCCGAGCTATAGATAGGTGCCTACCTGTGACACCCCGCCTAATAAAATACCAGGTGATCAGTCCTATACCAAATTAAAACAGGAATCCCAATTGGATCATCCTTAGCATCATTGTCGAAAACTCTTTAAAACTTACTAACCACCTTGTATTCCAAAAACTGGTGCCAATTTTAAATTTTTAATTAAACAAAACAGTACATACGGAAATAAATATAAACCATTCACACAACTTAATAAAACTCAACTGAAATAATTAATTACACAACTTGCCGAATAAACCATCGGCCACCAAAGGGAAATAATCCAATACAATATTCAACACCAGAATAAAACAAATCTGAAAACTGAACTGAAAGTCTGGGCGACATGCCCTAAATAAAACTGGAACTGATGAGTGATTCCTACTCTAGGAATGAATGAATGATGCGTTTAATCCAAACTCCTGCTAGCATCCATATATACCGCAGCTCCTTGTCCCTGTAATAGAATATCAATCCTGGCGTCCCTGTGGCTGGACACCTAAAAGGTTTTGAAAATAGTTTTATAGCAAGGGTCAGAACCCAAAACATTTTGAAAATATTTAGCAAGTGAATTAACTGTAGTAATTTAAAATGCATGATTGCGCTTCATATTTAAGTTAGTATCGCACTCCCTTGTAGACATTATTACCCCTCCACTATTGTGCACACCTACCGGTTACATTAACCCCACCTAGTTGTTCTACCCCATCCAACTGGTCCTGGTATAACCTTCCCTTTCCATACTACTCTAACTCGATTATAATGATTTCCTGAATTATAAGTTATTTCACAATTAACTTAATTAATTCCTCTTAAATAGTAACATATAACTGTATCACAAGTTATATAAAGTAAATACATCACACACTGTATTATTACCCGTATATAATATTTACTACCATTATATACGTACCTTAACCACAAAATTAACACATATAACATACGTATATCCATCCTTTCGAGTATACCCTCGCCGGATGATTCCCTATAAAATGCTATCTCACTAGGTGTACTCACAAAAACCTAGTTTCCCCAAGTTGGAATCGCTCACCGACTTAGCCCAAAATATAAACGTAGTGGAGGTGGTCATATTCCTTCCCTGAAAGTGAGATAAATCCCTCACCCATGTATACCGGACGCTATGACCTGGGGATATACTCGCCCTACTCCTCAAGCTAGGGGATTCACCCACATCGCGCAACCTCCCTTGATAGCATTAGAGTATATAAATTGAATAAATATCTAGTCACTGATATTTAATATCACACACAATATAAACATGTATATATATACTATCATTATACCGTATATATATAATATAAACCCCGACTTTACCGTGTACTCAAAATTCCGTACATTGCCTGTAATTTAATATCACACACAATATATACACGTATATATATATACACTATCACTACACCGTATATATATTATAAACCTCGGCTTTACCGTGTACTAAAAACCCCGTACACTGTCTCTAATTTCCTGAGTCTGTGGCCCGACTCAACGTAATTAATTTTCTCACTTAATAATTTACCGTCTTCCCTAGTCTATGGTCCGACTCTAATATATTTAACTCACACCTCAATTTATATAATACTTTCCCCGAGTCTATGGCCCGACTCCAATTAAATTAATTAACACACTTTTTAATTTAATACCTTCTCGAGTCTATCGTTCGACTCTAATTAAATTAATTAACACACATATTAATTTAATACCTCCCCGAGTCTATCGTCCGACTCTTATTTAATTAATTTACACATTAATTAATCAACACAATTATGAGTCTGTGGTCCGACTCTAATATAATTAATTCGCACATTAATTAATCCACACAAACCCGAGTCTGTGGTCCGACTCTAATATAATTAATTACCACTCTTATTAATTTAATCATACCCGAGTCTATAATCCGACTCTAATTAAATTAATTATCACTCGTATTAATTTAATACTACTCGAGTCTACAATCCAACTCTAATTAAATTAATTATCACTCGTATTAATTTAATACTACTGGAGTCTACAATCCGACTCTAATTAAATTAATTATCACGCTTATTAATTTAATAAATTGGTGTCACCCAACCATTATCCCCGGACTCTCTCACTTGGCCCGTACCTCAACATTTCCCGAGTCTATGTTCCGACTCCAAACTAATTACTTTCTCTCAATAATTAATTTAACACTTTGATGTCACTTAACCAACATACCCGGACTCGCTCACTTGGTCCAATTTACATCTCATAATATCATACCCACATTTTCGCCTACAACGTGTCACACCTTTATTTCTATAATTTTCCCAATTATATTTGCCTATAATTATTAACCTACCCGGACTCGATTCACTGGTCCCGAAATTAATTTTTTCTCGAGTCTATATCCCGACTCTAAATTAAATAGTTTATCTCCAACTTAATTCAATATCTTGGGGTCGCTTGACCAATATACCCGAATTTGCTCACTTGATCCGTATTTCACCATTTTGAAATAAAACCTCTCAATTTCATCCATTAAGTGCCCCACATAAATTTATCCTAGCCCCAATTACTTTCTCCCATAATTGCTAGGAATATTTGTTTCATAATTATTTATCACTTATTAATGTATGAAACTTAACTTTTAATAAATTTCCCTTTATATAACAAACTGGCCGAACTGCCCAGATTTCGCCATCATCGATCGATCGAGTCCCCTTGGTCGATCGATCGATCGTTCCAGTATTCGTCCTCTCCAATCTCTGTCAGCTATGGACGAAACTTAAAGCTTAATTTCTCAACCTAATTCCTCACCCAAGTACAAATAACACATCCTCCATGTAAGGAAAGGGTCTAAACATCTCACAGACCTAATTTCATCATCAATATCCATAAATTCCAAGGTTTTCCCGATTTGGGTATTATCCGGGTTTCAAATCCCCAATACGAATTTCATTTATTTTAACATCAATTAACCATCTACTCTTACTGGTTTTAACATCTGATTCAGTTCTCTACATTCTAGAATCATAAACATGATCAATCTCCTCCTTAATCCCATTAAGGTATATAAATTTACAAAAACCCAATTTAGATTTTGGTGACACACCCAAAATGAATTTTCATATACACATCACTATGATATGAATTGATTATCATAAATTTAGAAATCACAACAGTTAACCACTTGCCTGTAAGTGTTCGTAGTGTCTGATCCGTTGTTGATGTCCCTTAATTTGGCTCCAATAACTTCCAATTTGCTCTTGATTTGGTTTCCCCAAAATCCCCTCTCAAACCCTAGGTTTAGAGTTATGTTGGTTGCCATTCCTTAATCTCCCAATTAGGTTAAAAACCCTTAATCCCGTTTTTAGCCTAATGGGCTTAATTAAAATAGCCCAAATCACCCCGTGTGGGCCCGACTATGCCCAAAAATGCCCCGAGACCCAATTACTACCCCCGGATACTCTTTTCTGACTATCTCGACCAATCCGGACACAACCGCGCACTCAGAATTGACATCCGAATTAATTTATAAAAATTCTTATCTCACACCCAATTTGGTCTATACCGACTCCCTGCTAGGATAAGTGCATACCCCGTCATTAATACCCGAAATGATGTAATTAAATTATTACTATTCACTTAGTAAATAAATTTCCCTAAACATTAACCATTCACTCCCCGATTAATATTTAAATATATATATTGCCATAATTAATTCAATTAAAATTACAACACATAGTAATTTAAATTCCTGAATTAATTAAATATTAAATGCACAAAAATACGCGGTGTTACACTACCATTTTTTAAAGTACTCAGAAAGAGTTTTGAATGGAACGAAAAATGTGAGAAAGCTTTTCTGGAATTGAATAAGTATTTGGGGTCACCTCCACTACTTTCTCGGCCAATTATGGGGGAAAATTGTACCTGTACTTAGCTGTTTCTGAATCAGCTGTGAGCTCTGCTTTGATTAGAGAGGATAATGGAGTTTTAAAACTTATTTACTACATCAGTAAAGCTTTTCGAGGAGAAGAAATCAGGTACCCTCATCTAGAAAAGTTGGCACTAGCGTTGCTTAAAGCATATAGATACACGAAGCCCTATTTTCAAGCCCATACTATAATAGTATACATTGATGTGCCACTAAGGTAGGCTTTACACATGCCAGAGAAGTTAGGAACATTAATGTATTGGGCAATAAAATTGGGGGAGTATGATATTATCTATGAACCAAGGTCTTCTCTAAAAGGCCAAGCAGTAGCATATTTTATAGCTGAATTCACTTACCCTGAGGTGACCAAGCAACAAAACCAACAGTCCAAGAAAGGATCATGAGTAAATAAAGTGAAAGAGGTTGTTAAGAGTCAAGCTCCCGAGGTTATTTTACCAAAAAAGGCCATTGCCAATCTACCAGGTTCCTCTTCCCGAATAAAGGAGATATTAAGGAAGTCTGAGGAAGCAGGGAGAACAACATTCCACTATGGGATTTTGACAGACCAAGCACTTGCCGATAATTTTCCAATATGGAACTTGTACGTTGATGGGTCATCTTGTGAAACTGGCAGTGGAACAGGTATAATACTTAAAATTATTGATAATATTAATATTGAATATGCTATGTGATTTCAATTCCAAGCCTCAAATAATGAAGCAGAATATGAAGATCTCATTGTGGGCTTGAGTCTATCCCAATCACTAAATGTAGAAAAAGTTATAGCACATAGTGATTCCCAGTTGGTAGTAAATCAAATCCCGAGCTTGTATAGAGATAAAGGCAAATTAACAGCCAGATACTTATTCAATGTAAGAGAGGTCATAGTAAAATTACCAGCTGTTCGAATGAATAGAATTCCAATAATAGAAAATGCCTGAGCAGATGCTCTTGCTCGGCTAGCTTCAGAAACAAGGGTTGAACTCCGATGAACTATTCCTATTGAGATGTTGGCCAATAAAAGTATAGATGAAGGCTTGATCAATTTTACACTATAGATATGGGGCCATGTTGGATAAATCCCATCAGAGCATATATTGAAGAAGGATCTTTGCCAGTAGACATAGTTGAAGCCAAAAAGTTAAAGTATAAAGATATCATATATGTGCTAGACAAAGGAGTTTTATATAGGAGAGGATTGACAGTCAATTTACAGCGTTGCGTGCATTCGGCAGAGGTTCCATACCTAATTCAAGAAGTACATGAAGGATCTTGTGGATCTCACATTCTAGGAAGAAGAATTCTACAACGAATAAGTACGCAATAATACTACTAGCCAACTATGAGAGCAAATTATGTAGTTTTTGCTAAAAAAATGTGAAAAATTCCAAAGGTAAGCATTTGTAAGACTCCACAGGCTTCTCTCACCCCCAATCACTTCACCTTGGCCATTTTCCATGTGGGGAGGGGAATAGACTTGGTCAGGCTATTTCCAACCACCCGAGGAAGATTCAAGTACTTAGTTGTTCTAGTGGATTGAAGCAGAGCCATTGATAGACATGCCTTATAAGAAGATCTACCAATTCATTTTGAAGAACATCATTTGCAGGTAGGGGTTACCGTATGCCTTCATCATTGACCATGGAATGCAATTTGACAACGAAGAATTCACAGCTTATTATGCTCAGTCCATCTTCCAAAAATTACACTTTACTCTAGGACACCCTCAGAGTAATGGGAAAATCGAAGTTAGAAATAGAACTCTGCTTAATGGGATAAAGAAAAGGCTTGATGATGCGAAGGAAAACAACATCAATAAGCTACACTCTATTTTATAGACATACCGAACAACCCCGAGGACTGTAATTGGAGAATCCCCATACATGTTAGCATTTGTGACCGAATTAGTCATACTTGCTAAGCTGGGTCTTCCATCCCATAGAGTTTTAAATTTTAACTCTCTTGTGAGTGATCTAATTCTACGATTGGATTTGGATATGCTAGACGATGTGCGAGAAAATGCTTCTCTGAGAAATGCAGCTTACCAGTAGCGAACAACTCGGTTTTATAATAAAAGGATGAAGCTAACCAACTTAAAATATTGAGATGATGTGCTAAAAAAGGTGCTCCAGAAAAATAATATGCTTGAAGCCAACTGACATGGTCCTTATCGTATTTTTGCAGTCATTCGACTTGGAACTTACAAGATTGAGACTTTGGAGGGGGAAGAATTCAAGAATCCATGGCACGCTGAGCATCTTAGAAAATATTAACGGTAATGTAATCAAGTGTACTCAGTTGAATATCAATTTCTAGTATCAATAAAATAATCTTTCCTCTAATTTCTATTTTTCCTAATTTTTTTGGGAGTACTATTACTTATATACTATATACTTGATCTTGAATAAGCCTAAAAGTTGCTCGGCACAGGCCTAAGGTTGGTCGCCATAAGCAAAAAGTTGCTCGGCACTAGCAAAACTTGATAGAAATCATAACCAAATAGGTTATTACGACCTCAAGATGGTCAACAAGTATAAGGATAAAACAAGATCTTTATCCTACTGGGCAAAGTGCAGGAAGAACGTTTCGAAGATTCCTCAAGAGGAATATTGGCATATATTCCACATACGCCTGGTCACACCATTGGTAACTAATACAGAAAACCTAAGTACTTAGGTGTGTTAGTAAAATCTTTGGAGACACGTGGGTAACTAGCTCCAAATTTAGATTTTAATCTAAGTGTGCAAGTAGAACCTATGTATTCATTGGTAATTGACACTAAATTTAGATTTTAATCTAAGTGTATCAATAGAACTAATGAAAAAGAAGAAATCATTCACATCTAGAAAACAATCACATTCAGAGATCAACAAGATAAATTAATCAAATGCTTTTTCATTCATTTGATTAATGATTATATAATTGTGTTTACAAAAGAAATACATGACAATATTCTAAAGGACGTTTCCCTTCAATTTTGGAAACAGGAGTCATGCCAGCTGGAGGATCATCTAAAGTATAAGGAGAATTGATCACTACACCAAATCGTGTGAATGATCACGCCTAGTTGGTCATGGCCCAAGTACGAGACCAGTTGGTCGCGGACTTGGGCCGTGACCATTTTAATTTTTGACGTGACCATATTTATTACCAAACTGAGTCATGGATGCTCTAGAAGTGGCCACAACCCAAGTCCTTGACCACTGTGGGTCACAGACTTGGGCCGTGACCAGGCAGTGACCATTTTTGTGCTAAATTTGAGCCAAAATTCCCTCCAATATTGGTCGCGGATGGGTCTTAGACCGTGACCATAGGCATGACGAAGCACAAAACACACACGTATGGGGTCACGGCTGGGGGCCGTGACCAGGCCTCATTCGAGCAGTGGTTGTGATGGTTGTACTGGTCGTGGATGGTGGGTCACGACTCTAGTCCATGACCAGGTTCAATCGAGCAGTGGTTGAGCTTCATTTATTGGTCGCATATGGTGGGTCACGGCTCTAGGCCATGACCAAGTTCAATTCTTAAACAATAAAGATACACTCCATCCCTTATTTCTGTCGATCGATTTCAGTGTCTCAAGCCCTAGGCGATTTGTACGATTTCCATCCCTCATATTTCGGCTCAGATTTTGGCTCAAGAAAGGTATTTTGGCTCATATTTCGATCCCTTTCAATTCTCACTGTGTGAGTGTGTGCATTTTAGATTTCGATTATCATTTTGTGTGCGTGTGTGTGCATTTCGATTCTCATTGTGTGTGGGTATATGTGTATATACGTGTGTATGTATAGATTTATGTTTATATGTGTTTGTGTATGTATAGATTTATGTCTATATGTGTGTAGATGTGTGTGTATTTGTGTTTATGTATATATTTCTGTTTATATGTGTGTGTATATGTGTCTAACTATGAACAAATTGTATTTTATGTCAATAAACCCTAGACATTGTATTGGGGTTATTTTTTTTGACAAAATATTATTCAAAACCTTAGACATTATATTTTTTTTGCAAAATATAATTAAATGGATTTTTGAGAATTAAAAAAAATTACATCCACCTTGTTGTGGGTTATATGCATGTCATCATATTATATTGGGGTTATATGCGTGTTGTGATTTTTTTTACAAAATATAATTAAATGGACTTTTAATGTTCCTTTCTTTTTAACTTTCCATCCTTTATTACGGTGTTGTTCTCCCTTTTCCAGAATACACCATCCTTCTATGCAGAAAATGTGTCTCTATATCACGTTTACAAACATTGAAAGGTAATTTATTAAATTTTCATAGTATTTATTTGAATGTTATTCATTCTTCAATTACACCTAGGATTGATGTTTAGACTTCGTATCTAATTTAGTATTAGTGAGACTTCAAATAGTAGCTTAAGTTTGTATTGTTGGCCTTGATATCCATTTTATAAGATTAAAGATAAAAAATAAGCTCCATTTTAAGGCTCTCACTCATGCAATACCAAAGATGGACTTAGTAAAGGTGAATTTTTAGTTATAGAAGCAGATTGTAACTGTAATATCAGTTGTCAAAAATAAAAATATAGGCACACAGTTATTTGGCACTGTAAATGTGCTCTCAAAGCAAGTAAATTTGCTCTTAATGCAAGTAAATGCCTCCTCTAAACCAAGTAAATGCCCTTCTTTATATATATATATATATATATATAGCATTGACTTTAATGACACCCACACAATCTATTGGGAGCACGTCCAAGTTGTAAGTATATACTTTTAACTATTTTAAGTTGTGCATTATCTTTTTCTTTTCAATATCGAATACTTTTCTTCTCAAACGGGACTCGCGACTTGAGAATACGACGATAATTTGAAAATATCAAGATTTAGAGGGAGAAACCTTGAAATAACCCCCAAACTGCCCTGTGAGAGGCACCAACACCTCGTACGGGGCCAATATAACTCATAGGAATTGTCCGCGTGGTCACGAGATTCCCAATTTGAGAATACGATGATAATTTAAATATATCTAAACTTAGGCTTAAAACACATGGTGTTCGAGGGGAAAACCCTAAAACAGTCCCCGAACGGCCCTGTGAGAGGCACCGACACCTCGCACGGGACCAATGTAACTCGTAGGAACTGATCGTGTGGTCACGGGACTCCTAGTTTGAGAATACGATGATAATTTGAAAACATATAGAATTAGGCTTAAAAACATGACGTTAGAGGGGGAAACCCCAAAACAGCCCCCAAATCGCCTCGTGAGAGGCATCAACACCTCGCACGGGACCAATATAACTCATAGGAACTGACTGCGGGATCACGAGGCTCCCGATTTGAGAATACGACGATAATTTGCAAATATCTAGACTTAGGCTTAAAAATATGGTGTTAGAGGGCAAAACCCGAAACAGCCCCCAAATGGCCCCGTGAGAGGCACCACCACCTCGCACGGGACCAATGTAACTCGTAGGAAATGATCGCACGATCATAAAACTCCTGATTTGAGAATGTAATGATAATTTGAAAATATCAGGACTTAGGCTTAAAAACACGGCGTTAGTAATCGCATACATGAGAAGTCTTTTAGTAATCATTTTTAGTAATCACATACACAAGAAGTCTTTTATTAGTCATTTTAATATGAGTATATTGTTGAAAACTTTTTTATATCATTTATGTTTTTACTACTCACATAACATAGTCATTTAGTAGTCACAAACAATAGCTTCCCTATTTACATTTCAACTAGCTTACTTATGGTCAATTTTATTCATGAGATTTTTGGATAAAGAACAAATGTATCACGAAGTATCATGAGTTGCTCAAACAACAAAGGTTACTACATATGTTCATTGAGATTTTCCCATGGAGTGGATTTCAGATTTCATGTTCAAGGTATGATTTCATATATGTATGTATCCCACTTTGGTAGGAAGAACCATCTTAACGTTGTATGCATATATGCCGTATATATGCAACATATATACATACAACAACAAATATGCATTCATCAGCATATATTCAGCACCTGTATGCATATATGCACAACATCTTATCTACAACAACATATATGCATACAACAGCATATATGCAGCAACTGTATGCATATATGTTGCATATATTCAAAGCAACACATATGCAACGTATATGCATATATGCAACTTTTAAATGATGTTCTAATTACACTGAAAATTTAATACAATCCCAAAAGCCTCCTTTATCCACTTTCCGCTGCTAAAAAAAATGATAATTTCTATTTGGGATAAAGTACTTCACTTTTAACTCATTACAATTTCATTGATCGATGTAAGACACTAAATATTACTTTCTCCAAAAAATGATACTCCATGTCTAAACCCAAATCCCATCCATTCATTCAAATTAAATCCCTTTAAGCACTTTGTCTTTTCATCTATGTCTAAGAACAACCATCATATTTTGGACCATTCTATTCATTGTTAATATAAGTGTTGTATTTGTATACACACAAAAAACAAACAAGCAATTGCATACTCGTTCTTTATTACACGTTGTTTACATATTGCAGATCTAACCAATTACATACCAGTTCTTCATTACATGCCATGTACTCTTTACTTTAACTAAAGTAGTTATATAATTGATATGCCTTATCTATTAAATCTTTTAGATGATAGAAGGAGTACGAAATAATTATTTGTTTTGTTTGGTTTGGCAGTTGGATAATTATTAGTTATTGGATAGTATGCTAAAAGGAGTATGGGATAAGTAGAAAGAGTACGAGATAATTATTGGATAATATGTTAAAAATATTTTAGACTCCCAGTTTGAGAATATGAAGATAATTTAAAAACGTCTATACTTATGCTTAAAAACATGGCGCTAGAGGGGAAAAACTAGAACATCCCTAAACGGTCCGGTGAGAGGCACCAACACCTCGCACGGGACCAATGTAACTCGTAGGAACCGACAACGCGATCACGAGACTCCCGATTTTAGAATACAATGATAATTTAAAAATATCTAGACTTAGGCTTCAAAACATGGCGTTAGAGGATGAAAACTCGAAACAGCACCCGAATGGACCCGTGAGGGGCACCGACACCTCGCACGGGACCAATATAACTCGTAGGAATGAACCGCGTGATCACGGGACTCCTGGTTTGAGAATACGATGATAATTTGAAAATATCTAGACTTAGGCTTAAAAACATGACGTTAGGGGGGTGAAAACCTAAAATAGCGCCCGACCAGACTCGTGAGGGGTACTATCAACTTACCCGGGACTAATGTAACTCGTAGGAACTGATAGCACGATCACGGGACTCTCGACTTGAGAATACGATGATAATTTGTAAATTTCTAGACTTAGGCTTAAAAACATGACGTTAGAGGATGAAAACTCGAAATAGACCCCCGAAAGGACTATTGAGGGGCACCAACACCTCGCACGGGACTAATGTAACTCGTAGGAACTGACCGCGCAATCACGGGACTCCCGATTTGATTATACAATGATAATTTATAAATTTATAGACTTAGGCTTATAAACCTGGCGTTAGTGGGTGAAAACTCGAAAAAGCCCCCGAACAGCCCTGTGAGTGACACCAACACCTCGTACGGGACCAATGTAACTCGTAGGAACTCACCTCGTGATGATGGGAATCCCGATTGAGAATACGATGATAATTTGCATATTTTTAGACTTAGGCATAAAAACATGGCGTTAGTGGGTGAAAACCTGAAACAACCCCCGAACGGCCCCTTGCGTGGCACCAACACCTTGCACGGGACCAATGTAACTCATAGTAACTTATCGCGCGATCACGGGACTCCCGGTTTGAGAATACGATGATAATTTACAAATTTTTAGACTTAGGCTTAAAAACATGGTGTTAGAAGGCCAAAACTCGACAAGCCTCCGAACGGCCCTGTGAGTGGCACTAACACCTCGTACGGGACCAATGTAACTCGTAGGAACTGAATGCGCGATCATGGGACTCCCGGTTTATGAAGGTAATTTGTAAATTTCTAGACTTAGGCTTAAAAATAAGGCGTTAGTGGGTGAAAACCCGAAACAAAATCCGAATGGTCTCGTGAGTGGCACCAAAACCTCACACGGGACCAATGTAACTCGTAGGAACTGACCGCGCAATCACGGGACTCCCAGTTTGATAATACGATTATATTTTGAAAATATCTAGACTCAGGCTTAAAAATATGACGTTAGAGGGAGAAACTCCAAAAGCCCCCGAACGGACCCGTGAGGGGCACCAGCACCTCACACGGGACCAAAGTAACTCGTAGGAACTGATCGCGCGATCACGGGACTCTCGGTTTGAGAATACAATGATAGTTTGAAAATATATAGACCTGGGCTTAAAAACATGGTGTTAAAGGGCAAAAACTCGAAACAGTCTCCGAACGGACCCGTGAGGGGCGCCAACACCTTGCACGAGACTAATGTAACTCATAGAAACTAACCGCTTGATCACGGGACTACCGGTTTGATTATACAATGATAATTTGTAAATTTCTATATTTAGGCTTATAAACGTGGCGTTAGTGGGTAAAAACCAGAAAAAGCCCCTAAACGACCCCGTGAGTGGTACCAACACCTTATACGGGACCAATGTAACTCGTAGAAACTAACCGCGTGATCACGGAACTCCCGATTTGAGAATATGAAGATAATTTATATATTTCTAGACTTACCATTTGGACTTAATGATGAATTTTTTTATTTTTGGGATAATTGAGTTTTTCAGGTGAACAATCGAAAAGTGATATCAATTTTTGGGCTCAAAGTGGCTTGCAAAAGGATATTTTTCATAACTTTTTATGGCTAATATTTTTTCGATGAACAAATGATGGCCTAATTTCATTTATCCAAATTACTAATTACATTATCATACGCGTCTCAAGAAGAATTTAATTTTGAGAAATTTTTAGCATGTGTTTCAAAATAATGTTTTGCTAGATTTCTATAACTGATGAAATAATAATTCAGAGATCATCAACGATTTTTTATCACTAGAGAAAACTTTTGATTTAACATTTTAACTCGGATTGATTTAATTTCTCGAAAAAAATGAGTGGCTAAAAAATCTCATCGGGCTAAAAATTTCCACACTTATTGGTTAAGTCGTAAATTTTTGCTCAATTTTCATTTTTGGTCAACTTCGTCTTAGTGCATTGGATTTTTACAAATTGAGACTTGAAACAAAAATTTAGTGATATTTTTGAAGATTTTACATTCAAAATTTTATTTATTTTGAAGAAAAATATTTTTGACATTTTTGAAAATTTTCAATTTATTTGGGGGCATTTTAAAATTTGGAAGTTTAAAAACACACGTGTATCCCCCGTCGACTTCGACTTTTTGCATTGTCCTCAATCAAAAGGACTAAATTCGAAATAAGAAAATAAGAGTGTGAAAATAAAACCAACAAATATTAAAATGCAAGAGATGATAACAAACTCAATTACTTTTATTAGCAAGAAGGATTTAATAGATCCAAAAGATAAAGAAATATATTTAAAGAACTACATAATAAAAGTAACACGTCCACTATCTCTAATGGGAAGGACTGGGGGCATTGGGTTCGCGGGCATATGGGTCGTAATAGTAATCCGGCATTTGCATGTCCGGACCCATACTCAAGCGGTACACGTCCACTTGGAGTCGCATCATCGTACTCATATCCCACCTATAATAACGTTGATCCTCTCAACGATCCTCCCGATACTTGGCTATGAACCCATCAAAGTGGGCCTCCAAGTAATCCATAAGGCTATTGATTATTGCCTTATTGAAAGCACTTTCATTAAAATTGGCCTCGTAGTCCGAGTTGGCCTCTTCATCATCACCTTGGGCATCCCCCTCTTGTCCTTCTTTCTCTTCCTCATCACTCTCCTCCTTCATCTCAACATCTTCAAAGATAGGTGAGGGAGGAGGTTAGACATTCCTTAATTAGGTGGTGCTCCACCCAGTATATGTAGAGTCACGTGCGACGGGGCCCCACCTGCCGACATGATAGTCGGAGGAAAGAGAACATATGAAACGAGCATAGGGTGGAGACATTTTGTTGATGCTGTCAATGGCCGCGGTAGTGGTCTTATTGAAGTATATTTGCGGGAGGCTTATGAGGGCTTGCTCATAAGAAAATAAGTATAGGAATGTACTGTGACAAGGGCTAATTGCGGAGTCGATCTTCATTGGGAGAATGGTTCCGAATGCGATAAGACTGGGATAACATACACGTTCAGGGAATTTCCTGGAGGGGAAGGTGTCTCGGGCCCGCAGGATGTCGAGAGCCCAATGGCTTGAACATTGGAGCTGCATGAGAGATGAATAAGAATTTGGGTAGGTGGGATCGTCGTACATTTACACCCCATTCTCCCGCATTTTCCACTTTATTATATTAAGTGTGAGAAGGAATTTTGTGTCATTGACTAAGGCCTCGTAATGGCCTTGAGATGTTCAGACGAGGGTCCCATAGAAAAGGCATGACAATCTCGTCGTGGACCTCACATGTGTCGGTTAACCATTGACACCACCAAAATTGAGCAAATAGCCGAGTGACCTTGATGGGAAGTTGTTCCCACACTACGTTCCTCTCAATAAAAATCGTGCGGGTGGGGCCAAAATATTTGTTGACCCAATCACGCTCTTGTACCGAGAGAAAATCATCTCAGGCATCATTGTTCTCAATTGCGGTGGGGTTGTACTTGCGCACAAATTCTTGACGGGCCATGAGGGGAGTAAGAAAATAAGAAGACTTGGAGAATTTGTAAGACAGAAGGGTGAATATTTTGTGTGGGGGAAGGGTGGGGATGGGTTGGTATTTATAGGTGTGTTGGGGGAGGGGGGGATGAAAGGGTTGGAAAATGAAAGGGTTTGGTAGGAAAATGGAGAGGGGAATGAAAATGGATGGAAGGAGTTTGAAAGGGTGTATTTTCGCAGATGGAGGGAAGGGGGTGTATTGGAGGGGAGGGAAGGGAACAAGATGGGAGGGAAATGGAAAAATTAGGAAGAAATTACATTTTTACAGCAATAAGGACCGAACCGGTTCGCCAGGGGCCCGAACGAGTTTGCCCCTACAGCCAAATCGGTTCGGCTCAGATTGTTGTCAAAGCCTGGTTTTCCCCACATTTTTCATTAGACTCGGGCACAGAGGTATGGAAACTTACCGATTTTTCCATGCTTAACCTAAATTCACTAACAATGACCGAGGACACTCAAAATTCACTACGTTTTCCATTCTTTCGGGATGCATTAGGTTAAAATCGATTGCTCGTCTCTCTTGCTAATACGAACTCAACTCACACCTAAATGCTCTATACACACATGACATAAAAATACAATATAATCTCACCCCATACGCATCGGGGGTACGATGACCTCCCTCCAACTTACCTACTCATCCCCGTATACGGGGTTCGATAATAAGATTGTCTTGGGTTCCTTAACATACACCTCAAGATATGGCTTTAGGCATTGTCTATTTACCTTAAATGTGTTCCCATCCTTAGGATCCTCAACCTCTGTCGCACCGTGTGGGAACACCTCTTTCACAATGAACGAGATGGTCCACCAAGTATGTAACTTTTCGGGATACAAATGAAGTCATGAGTTGTACAAAAGCACTTTTTGGCCCGAATTAAACTCTTTTCGATTGATATTTCTGTCGTGCACTAGTTTTATCCGCTCTTTAGTAATGCGGGTTCTCTCATATGAATTATTGCATATTACGCACTTCACCCGCTTTATCAAGATTAAAATTCAACCTCTTAATGGCCCAATACGCCTTTTGATCTAGCTCAACGGGGCGATAATAAGGATTTCCATACATAAAATGGAATGACATTCCATGGGGGTTCTTATACGGGGGTCCGGTAAGCCCATAGCGCACCGAGTGATCTATTAGACCAATCCATATAGTTTGGATCAACGATCTTTTGGAGAATATGTTTAATCTCTTAATTGGATAATTTGACTTTCCCATTTGTTTAGGGATGGTAAGTCGTCCCAATCTTATGGATAACTCCATACTTTCTCATTAACTTCTCAAATGACCTATTGCAAAAGTGAGTGTCATTGTCACTAATGACGACTTTCAGAGCACCAAAACGATAAGTATGTATTCATGGATGAAAGTAATCACCACCTTATCGTGATTCGTCCTAGTATTTATGGCCTTTACCCACTTAGACACATAGTCTACCGCAACAAGGGTGTATAGGAAATTGAAAGAGGTAGAGAAAGGTCCCATGAAGTCGATGCCCCAATAGCCGAACATCTCAATGGTGAGAATAGGGGTCCACGACATCATGTCACTTAGAGTAATGGCTCCCATATTTTGATACATTTCATAAGATCTACAATATAAGTTCACATATCGGAAGATAGTGGGCCAATAGTGACCGCATTGAAGAATCTTTGCGACCATCTTTTTTATGGAAAAGTGGCCTCGACATGCTTCCGAATGACAAAACTGGATGACACTAAGAATATCCTCATCTGACAAGCATTTCTAGATTTTTTGTTCGGCACAATACTTAAACAAATAGGGATCATCATAGAAAAATATGTGCGACCATGTAAATAACTTCCTCTTCTCATGCGGTGTACAGTCGGAGGGCACATCCCCCGTGACTAAAATGTTCACAATATCCGCAAACAAAAGAAGAGAGGAAGTGGAAAATAATTGTTCATCCGAAAAATACTCGTCTATGGGTACGCAATCTTAAGGTACGTCAGACGAGAGCCTAGATAAATGGTCGGCTATGACGTTCTTTACTCCTTTGTTTTCTTTAGTCGAAAGATCGAACTCTTGGAGTAGCAATATCCACCTAATGAGGCGCGACTTCTCATCATTTTTAGAAATGAGATATTTGAGAGCCGCGTAGTCGGTAAAGCACGTTATGGGTGACCTGATAAGGTATGAACATAATTTTTCAAAAGTGAACACTACCTCTAGCAACTCTTTATCCATGGTGGAGTAGTTCAATTGAGGTCTGATTAATGTTAGGCTAGCGTAGTATATGACATAGGACTTATTATCTCTCATTTGTCCTAAAATAGGCCCTACCGCGTAATCACTATCGTCACACATAAGCTCGAATGGAAGGGTCCAATCTGGAGCTTGCATGATGGGAGCAGATAGGAGCATGATTTTCAATTTTTCAAAAGACTTTTGGCATGCTTCACTCCACTCATAAGGGGCATCTTTCGCTAGTATGTTACTTAAGGGCCTAGATGTAGAGATAAAATCCATAATAAACCTACTATAAAACCCCATGCGGCCCAAGAAAGAGTGCACGTCCTTTCGTGACTTAGGTGGGGGAAGTTCGACAATAATGTCAATTTTCACCCTATCGACCTCTATTCACTTAGATGACACGATGTGGCTAAGAACTACTCCTTTGGTAACCATAAAATGTCACGTCTTCCAATTTAGTACCAAGTTATTTTCCATACATTGAGCAAGTACCTTTTCGAGATTAGTAAGACAATGGTCAAAATAGGGGTCGAAGACATTAAAACCGTCTATGAACACCTCGAGGCACGTTTTGACCATGTTGTTAAATCGACTAATCATGCACCTTTGAAAGGTTGTTAGTGCATTACACAATCCAAATCGCATACATTTGTAGTCAAATGTGCCAAGGGACATGTGAACGTAGTCTTCCCTTGATCTAGAACATTCACCTTAATTTGGTTATATCTGGAATAACCATCTAAAAATAGTAAAATGGGTGGCCCGAGACTCTCTCAAGCATTTGGTACATGAACAAAAGAGGGAACTGGTCTTTTCTAGTGTCGGCATTGATATTCTAGTAGTCAATGCAAACGCACCACTCGGTGGTGGTACATTTTGGAATAAGTTCCCCCTTTGCGTTCTCAACCACAATCATTCTTGACTTATTTGGGACGACTTGAATAGGACTCACCATTTACTATACGAGAAGGATAGCTGATGCCTTCATCCAATAACTTAATAATTTTCGTTCTAATGACATCTTTCATGATCGGGTTCAAAGTCTTTGCATCTCCCTAGAGGGTTCACGTACTCCTCAAGGTGAATTTTATAGGTAAAAATCAAGAGACTTATACCTTTCAAATCAACGATGGACCAACTAAAAGCACCTTTGTGCTTCCTTAAAATGGTCATAATCTCCCCTTATTTCTCTTCATTTAGGCCCGAGGAGACAACAATGGGATATGTCCCATCCTCTCCCAAATAAGCGTACTTGACGTTGGAAGGAAGCTTCGCTAATTCATAGTTTGGAAATTTAACGTCGGAGGGGACCGTGTATGATTCCCACGATGGTAATTCCTCGAATTAGGAGACCCAACTAACATCTTTCATGTCCTCTTCACACTCGCCCTCATCCAATAATTCTCTCATCTCCCTCACTTCTCGATTGAAATCGGTGTAAGCACTCTCACTCTCACTCACCATCACTAGACATGCCTCAAGTGAATCCCTAACATGATTACCCTCAAAGTGTTCGTGTACAACCTCCTCAATAACATCGAACTCGTTTCACTCATCGTCATCACCCATTTTCTTGGTGATGTTGAAGATATTTATTTCAAGTGTTATATTCCCGAATGTGAGTTGCATTTGCCCATTATGTGTGTTAATCAATGCATTAGCCATGGCTAGGAAAGGGCATCCAAGAATAATGGGAACATGGTGACTCTAAGGGGATGAGGGATTCATGTCCGAAATGACAAAATATATCAGTAAGTAGAAAATGTCAACTCAGACGATCACGTCTTCAACTATCCTACGGGGCACCTTCACCGCATGATCCGCAAGATGGAAAGTAATTTTGGTGGGATTAAGATATCCCAAATTAAGCTTCCTATAGATGGAGTAGGGGAGAATATTGACACTCGCCCCTAAATCTAGTAAACTCTTTTGATTTTATTCTCTCCAATAATGCACGAGATAGTGGGGGCACCTGAATCTTTACACTTGTGTGGTAGGTCGCTCAAAAGTACCGAACTCACATTTTGTGAAAAGAATACCTTCTTCTTTACCTTTAATTTACGTTTCACCATGATCAAGTCCTTGAGAAACTTTGTGTGGCCATCCCCGATCCTCGCGGTGGGCGGGTAGCGTGAGGATCCTAGGTCTCGCGCATCCCTCTCGGGAGCGCTTCGGCCGACATCATTAATGAGGTAAAAAATGTAGAGAGATGGAGTCGCCAAACTATTTTACTCAAAACAGACAAAAGAAAAGGAGCCATCTCGAAGGACAACATCCAAAGACATACTGATGCATACGAAACCAAAATTATTCAAAAAGGGTTCGGAGGCTAAGTTACAAAATGGGAAGGTGTTAGGCACCCAATCCACCCATACGGTCTCTCATGGTTTTTTGCTATTTTCCTTTATTTTCCCCGTGATATGTGTGCATGTGTATATATAATGGAGATAGGAGTCATCGACTTGTACCATGGAAGAGATAAAGCGAGTCATCCGTAGGAATGTAAAAATAATATTAGAAAATAGGATTTACGTGATTATCCTTACGTTGATCGTTACGACGGAACGATAATGCATATGGGATAATACGCTACTAAGGACAAATACATATAATATAAGAGAATTGGATTAGAGAAAAATAGAAAATGAGAGAAAAAGTAAAAATAGGACTCGAGTCTCGGATTTTACCCTGAGACACCTACGTAGCCTATAGAGGCATCAAAGTCCATGTAGTTCGCATGCAAAATGAGGGGTGGGGTTTATCCCATAAATCCAATCGGGGGATTCTCTTAGTTATGTGTGTGTGTGTGTGTAAAAAAGTGTTTTAGTTGTGAGAAAAGTATGAGAATTCCCATTTGGAATTTATGAGCAAACCCTCTTTTTTTTATTTTTTTGGGTTTTTTATTTATATGAAAATAAGAGATTTGCAATAATACTAAATAAAAAGTATATTAGGATATGTGAGATGAGATAATAAAAGAGGTAAGTAATCAAACAAGTTAATACGAATTTATGGAAATTTAAGGAGAGAATTGAGAAAATTGGACCTTCTTGAAGATCTTGATCTTGAATATTAGAGAGCAACCCTTGCACTTGGGATGATGATGGAGGGTAGTGAATTCACCAAGTTTGATGGAAAGGATGATGAAAAGTGAAGGTTAAAAAGGTATTTGGATGTGGAAATCTCGCTGCCTTCTAGAGGGGGTTTCTGGATATGCTGAGAGTGATATGTTTCAGATATGGGATCTTTTTGCAAATGAGGACAAGAACTCCTTTTTATAGGCCCAGGGCATTGCCGATCAGTATAGCCCTGGTCCTGCCAATCGGCAGGTGTGTTTAGGCACACTGTCGATAGGCAGGCTCTGGGACCTGCCGTTTGGCAGTGTCTTTCTGGCCTTTTTAGAAAATCGGCCGCAGATTGCAAATCGTTGATTCGAATCGCTCATGGGGTAAATCGTTGGAAAGGTAATTTAGACCTTAAAAAATCCTTTAGGTTTCTCCCGGGTTTGGGAGTTGACTTTTGGTCAAATGTGGCTTGGAAGCGCTCGTCGATCCATTGGATGGGGAATCATCGGACGCAAATGGATCATTCGTTCGCATGGTAAGTTTGAATCGTGCATGGGGCAAACCGTTGGAAAGGTTAGGAGATGTAATTTGACATTCCAAAGAGTTTGATCTGGTTCGGGGAGTTTACTTTTATCAACGGGGCCCTGGAAGATTTTGGTGACCTCTCGGAGTAAAACGAATCATTCGTTCGTACTATAAGTCAGAATTGCACACGGGGAAGACCGTTGGAAAGGGGTTTCAGTTCCCTTTGAAGATTCATTCCGTATCGGTCGAACTAAAGAGTTGAATTTGGTCAAACAGTGCCCGAGAGCGTCCGGTGGTCTCTAGATCAGGTTTCGGGAGAAAACGGGTTGTTCATCCTCATAGTAAGTCAGAATCGCGCACGGGATGGACCATTAGAAAGGGGATTCAGGGCCCTTCGAAGATTCATTCAGTATCGGTTGAGCTCAAGACTTTGACTTTTGGTCAAACAGAGCCTGGGAGTGCCCGATGGCTTTTAGGTCAGTACTCGGGGTATTACATGGGTCTGTAGTGATGAAGGGAGGTGCTAGGGACCTAAGGAGAGTTTAAGGGGTAACAGAATGGGGTGTCTATAGAGCCCCTCGATACGTGAGTTTGGAATAAATAATAGCCGCCGAATAGACACTGTATGATGCTTTGAAATAGGATGACCAATTCAGGGGGTCGAGGCTAATTCTGAGGACCTGAGGGGGTAAGGATGACCAATTCAAAGGGTCAAGGCCGATTCTGAGGACCTAAGGGGGGAATACTAGGGATGGTTTGGAGGAAAGGTTAAGTTCAATTCCTAAAAAGGTACTGGGGATGAGCGATTCTGTGGGTCGAAGCCAATTCTGAGGGCTTAAAGATGAGGGTGAGCGATTCTACGGGTCAAAGCCAATTCTGCGGGCTTAAGTTGAGATGATCGATTCTGCAGGTCGAAGCTAATTCTATGGGCTTAAGTTGCGATGACCAATTCTGCATGTCAAAGCCAATTTTGCAGGCTTAAGTTGCGATGACCATTTCTGTGGGTCAAAGTTAATTTTACGGGCTTAAGTTGAGATGAACAATTCTACGGGTCGAAGCCAATTCTGCGGGCTTAGGTCGTGATGACCAATTTTGCGGGTCGAAGCCAATTCTACAGGCTTATGTTGAGATGACCAATTCTGCGGGTCGAAGCTAATTTTGCAAGCTTAGGTTGTGATGACCAATTCTGCGGGTCGAAGTCAATTTTGCGGGCTTAGGTTGTGATGACCAATTCTGTGGGTCAAAGCTAATTCTGTGGGCTTATGTTTTGATGACCAATTCTGCGGGTCGAAGCCAATTCTGCGGGCTTAAGTTGTGATGATCAATTCTGCGGGCTTAAGTTGAGATGACCAATTCTGCGAATCAAAGCTAATTCTTAGGGCTTAAGTTGAGATAACCAATTCTGTGGGTCAAAGCCAATTCTACGGGCTTAAGTTGAGATGACCAATTCTGCGGGTCGAAGCCAATTCTGCGAGATTAAGTCGAGATGACCAATTCTGTGGGTTGAAGCCAATTCTGCGGGCTTAAGGTGACGATCTAAGACCGAGTTCAATTCTGACCTAACTAAGGTGACGACCGAGGATCGAGGTTAATTTTGACCTGAGAGAGGTGATGACCGAGGATCGAGGTCAATTCTGACCTAACTAAGGTGACGATCCAAGACTGAGGTCAATTTTGACCTAAGAGAGGTGATGACTAAGGACTAAGGAACGAGGTTAATTCTGACCTAACTAAGGTGACGATCCAAGACTCGAGGTTAATTCTGACCTAAGAGAGGTGATGATCGAGGATCGAGGTTACTTCTTACCTAAGAGATGTGACGATCTAGGACCGAGGTCAATTCTAACCTAAGAGAGGTAACAATCCAAGACCGAGGTTAATTTTGACCTAAAAGAGGTGACGATCTAGGACTGAGGTCAATTCTGACCTAAAAGAGGTGACGACCAAGGACCGAGGTCAATTCTGACCTAACTAAGGTGATTATCCAAGACCAAGGTCAATTCTGACCTAAGAGAGGTGACGATCGAGGATCGAGGTCAATTCTGACCTAACTAAGGAGAAGATCCAAGACTGAGGTCAATTATGACCTAAAAGAGGTGACGATCTAGGACCGAGGTCAATTCTGACCTAAGAGAGGTGATGACCCAGGACTGAGGTCAATTCTGACCTAATTAAGGTGACGATCCAAGATCGAGGTCAATTTTGACCTAAGAGAGGTGACGACCGAGGATTGAGGTTAATTCTGATCTAACTAAGGTGATGATTCAAGACCGAGGTCAATTCTGACCTAAGATAGGATAAAGATTGGATTTCGAGTTCCGTTGAGGAATAGTGAATGAGCTGGGGAGAATTATTGCTGGGGAAATTTTGTGATTTTGGAGATTTTGCGGAGGGATGGCTAAAATTCCACTAGGGAAGTGATTAAGTGGTCCAGGTTTTGGACGTATTGCTCGGGAAGGTTTGAGACCTTTGGGGAATAGGAGGTGATCCTTAGAGATCCTCCAGGGGCTTCGCCGGGAGGAGATTCACTTGGCTTTTGAGAGTTCCACTGGGGATTTTCAGGTGACTTTTTACCCTTGGGGGACAGCCATTCAGGATACGGGGGCGACTGGGGTGAACACGCAGATGAGGCATTTAATGGCGCATGAGTTTGGCCATTCTTGGTATCTTGGGGAAAGGGTGGTTCGACAGATTGCTGAGGAAGTGATGGTGCCACCTGTAAGGCCTCCTATGTCCATGAGGCGGGAGCGGCTGCTGTCGGAGGATGCGAGGATTTAGGGGATGATCGACGAGTCCTACCTGTTGTACACTGATACGGCTGTTCTGTATGATTACATGGACTTTGTAACGAGCTGGTTGATGGAGCCCAGCATATATGATGCCTTGCCTTTCCCTCCTGCGGGTTCGAGTCGGGCGGTGGGGTCTTCCCACAATAGCGGTGGTCCGTCGACGTCCGCGGCGACGACGACTTCGCAGGTTCCTTTTATGAGGTTGCACACTCCTTTATACAATATTCGGTGGGCTGATGGAGGGATGGTCCCCATTTTGCACCGTCCTTATACGGTGGATCCGAAGGAGCTGGGTTTGACAGAGGATGTTCTTCGACCTGAGGTATATCTTTTCCTGTTCCTTTCCTCTTTTTTTGCTTTGATCCTTTTTGCTTTGATACTGATTTTTCCTTTTACTTGCAGTAAGTCCGGGTGTCGACTGAGGGACATCCGAGACTATATATCTTCGGTGACTGCCCAATTCGGGATGCGATCTTGGTTCCTTATTTCTTGGCGCCGTCTGCTTCGTTCGGGGAGGACTCTGACTCGGATAGTGGTGGTGCGTCATCTCGCCGTAGGGGAAAGAGAGCGCGTCGCAGGGGTGGAAGCTCTTAGAGGGGGATGAAGGGTAGATGAGAGAGAGAGAATGTGGGTTCGAGCTGAGTCTCGTTGTTTTTTTGATTTTTTCTTTATTTCCTGCAAAATTTTATGTAACACAGAAGAATATATATATGCAATATAAATGGAGTTTTTTATTATGTTTTGTTAATGATGAATGAATGCATGCACATGCGCTTTTTACTTTGCTGCAGAGATTGTAAAAATAAATATTTTTTCTATTTTGAAGGAAAGTTTTAAAAATGAGAAATTATACAGGGGTGGAAGAGGATTTTTGAAATTCTGTTGAGAATATCAATTTATTTTTTATTGAGCTTCTGATTTTGACAAAAGAGGAAAAAGGAGAATTTCCAAAAATAGGGGGTTGCCGATCGGCAAGCCCCTTGTCCTGCCTATCGGCAGTCAAGTCTAGTTCCATCAATTAAAAGCTTTGATTAGTGCTCTCTTCAGCCTCTTGTGCTTTGTGGGGTAGGATTTCCTCTGATTTTTGCAGGGGTCATGTCTTTTGTGAGGGTTTTCAAGTATAAAAAGGGGTAAGGGTGGAGTGTTTTAATCACACCTTCACATTCTTACTTACTTGCTTATTATTTCTAGTCTTGCAAGATGGATCTCCATGGTAGCATTATGTTTTCTAACTACCTCGAAGACTTGGAAGCAATGTGCTCTTATAATGTCAACTACGATGCTTTCAATATGCGTCGAGTTTCTTTATGTCGCAACTGAATCGTTGAGTGAAACATGTTGATGGCAGCGGTACAATTTTGGTACCCCGAAGACCATATATTTTTCTTTGGGTTGGATGAAGTTTGTCCTACCTACGAGGAATTTTCTGCCATGCTGGGGATAAATCCCAATGTTGCTGTAGCTCTTCCTGAGTTTTCCTGTTCACCCAGGGATTTGTTGGCCGGGATTCTTCGCATTTCACCTTCGGTGGTCAGACCATTGGTTGCTGGGGGAATGATCTTCCTTTCGACGGTGTTACAGTCCATGCATTTGCAGGAGGCTGGCGATGCCTGGATACGTCGGAGCCATTGTTCTAGGCTTGGTTTCAAAATTTCTGCTGGTGGACCCACAACTTGCAGCTATTATTTCTTGGATATCATACCGTCGCAATCCTGTGGCGGTGATACTGGCAGAGACTTTGAATGGTCTGGATGCCTGGTGAGAAGGTCGTTCTGACTTCTTGAGGGGTAGCCCCGTGATGCTGTTCATGTGGTGGTCTGAGAGACTCCGTCTGGTGACTCCTCTAGAATACCTTTTGTCGGTTGTACCCAACCTCTTTTCGTGCTATTTTATCAACGTTGGCTTGGACATCGAGAATTAGGAGAACTGGTTTGTGGAGCACGGGGCTCTAAATTTGTACTGGTCAGTGCCTTGGTAGGGACAATTACTGCTTATTCTGGAGCTGGGAGAATACCCGTATGTCCGACTGGTTGGTCTCAGACAGAGCTCTTTCTATTTCCTTTGGCGGCTTCTATTTCAATTTGGCTGGGAGCAGGTTGTGCCACCTCGAACACTAGACTTCTTTTCAAAAAAAGATTTGATTGAGCATCTACACATGTGGCTTGGCTCTATGTGGGAGAATCGATGTCCGTCGACCTGTCCTTCTCAATCTATTGGGTGAGTTTGGCATATCCCCCAGGGATTATATGAAGTGGTTATGAAGGAGAGTGGTCAGCAAGATATTGGCAGTGGAGACTGGACAAAGGTGGCTTGTCTTATTTAATACCATCGAAGGAGGTGTTGTGGTTTTTCAGAAGCTGGTTCGAGCCTATTGGTCCATGGAGCGTCTGCGGCACTCTATTCAGGCAGGGGAGGCTTGGGGACCCCAGGATGCAGATGATGATGACTGAGAGGGATCCTCTGGTAGCTGCGGATAGGACTCTTGGAGAGTTTATAATAGGGAATAAATGTGGGAATTTTATTTGGCTTTTTAGGAAGGGGCGGGGGAAGGGAAATCTGTTCCTTTTCTTATGTATTCTATACCAAAATTTCTTATTAATGAAATAAACAAGTTTTTGATCATCTAGCTGTGACTTTTGATGAAATTTTATGTTTTTGAATTATTTATACCGATCGCTAAGACATACATAATCCTTTTGGTCAAGTATATGTTACAATGGACTGTTGTTCTCGGAGATAAGAAAAGAATAGTATTTTATGAAAAAGAAAGGTGCCGTGCTTATGTAAGATGTATGAACTGCCTACGTACCTCTGGGGTTTTTTGAAAAATCTTTAATTTGTTTGAAAATGGTTTATTACAGAGGATCAGGCCCATGTAGTTATGGGTAGAGGGAAATGAAGAGTTTTTTTTAGAATAGAAGGGAGATGAGAAGAGTCATAGCGCGCCGAGATTTCAGACTAGGGGTAGAACTTCTTGAGACGGTCTAGGTTGACTGGATGAGCCATCTCTTCTCCATCTAAGTCAGTGAGCATGGTGGCACCGCCGAACATGATCTTCTTTACAATGTATGGGCCACTCCAATTGGGCTTAAATTTCCCTTTGGGGTCCCAGATGGGTTCTATGATCTCTTTGAGGGCTAGGTCCCCCTCTCGGACACCGCGGTCCTTAACTCTCTTATTAAATGATCATGCTATTCGGAGATGGTATCCTTGTATTTGGTACAACATTTTTAATCTCCTTTCGTCTAGGAAAGTCAGCTCGTCAAGACGGCTTTGGAACCAGTCTTCTTCACTGACCTTGCTTTCAAGCATGATGCGCAATGAGGGTATTTTTAGCTCCACGGGTATGACTGCTTCTATGCCATAAACTAAAAAGTAAGGGGTATCCCCAGTAGAGGTTTGGATTGAAGTTAGGTAGCCCCAAAGGGCATACGGTATCCGATCCGCCCAATCTCGACAGTTTTCGATCATTTTACTGATGATGGCTTTGAGGTTCTTATTGGCGGCTTCAACTGCACCGTTGGTTTCAGGTCGGTAGGGAGAAGATTTGTGTCTCTGAATCCCATACTCGTTGACCACTTCTATAACTTGTGCCTCAAAGTGTAAGTCGTTATTTGATACTTTCTCGTATGGGACCCCATACCGGCAGATGATGTTTTTCTTGATGAATTTGGTCACTTTCTTGGCATTCATCACTGCGTATGACTCAGCTTCGACCCATTTGGTGAAGTAATCAATGGCGACTAGGATGAACTCATGCCCGTTGGAAACCTTTGGTGTAACTTTCCTTATGATGTCAATACCCCAGGCGGAGAACGGCCAGGGAGAAGTCGTGTTGTATAATTCACGCGGAGGCAGATGCTGAAGATTGGAGAATTGTTGGCATTTGAGGCATCTCCTAACATAGGCGGTGCAATCCTGGGCCATAGTTGTCCAGTAGTAGCCATGTCGAATGATTTTTTTGGCAAGCATGTGACCGTTCATGTGGGGTTCGCATTCCTCGCTGTGGATCTTCTGCATTATCTTTTTAATGTCAGACCATGCGATACAGTGCATATGAGTTCCATCAAAGTTCCTTTTGAATAGTGCTTGGTGATAAATGATGTACTGGGAAGCCAGTCTTCGAAGGGTTTATCGATCTTTCTTGTTGGAACCTTCGAGATACCTACCATGCTTGAGGAGGTGCCAAATATCATAGTACCAGCAATTGGCTAACTCGAGATCTTCTGTGGA
Source organism: Sambucus nigra (assembly GCA_949130495.1). Taxonomy (NCBI): domain Eukaryota; kingdom Viridiplantae; phylum Streptophyta; class Magnoliopsida; order Dipsacales; family Adoxaceae; genus Sambucus; species Sambucus nigra. The sequence goes on along the minus strand of OX422211.1, from coordinate 632,229,788 downwards.
GACAAGCTCAATGTGGTAGCAGTGGGTTGGTTTGTCTTGCTTTTGACTAATGAAGGGGTCATTGTTATTCCTTCGGGCATGTCAACCATGGAGGCCAAGGTAGCAAGGGCGTCGACTAGGTTATTCTTTGCTCGAGGTAGGTAATGAAAGGTGATGTCTTGGAATTGGGAGGCTAGTTCTTCTAAGCAGGAATGGAAAGGTTAGAGTTTCTTGTCCTTAACTATCTATTTCCTCAGCACTTGACCGATGATGAGGGCGGAATCCCCGTAGACGTTCAGGCATTGAATACCTTTCTTGAGAGAAACTTTGAGGCCTACCATGCATGCCTCGTATTCAGTCATGTTATTGGTATAAGGGAAATCCAGCTTGATGGTAATGGGAGTGTGGGAGTCATCTGGGGTGATCAGAAGTATCCCAATGCCATATACCTTTTTGTTAGTAGCGCCATTAAAGAATATTTTCCATCAGATATTGTCCTGTGCAGTGGAGAGGATGTTTCCATCTGGGAATTCAGAGATCCAGACATCGGCTTTATTCATGGGGTAATTAGTGAGGTAGTCAGAGATGTCTCTTCCTTTTATGGCTTTCTGTGTGATGTACACGATATCAAACTCGGCTAGGAGCATCAACCATTGGGCCATTAGGCTGGACAAGGCAAGTTTCTCAAGTAAGTATTTGATGGGGTCCATTCGGGATACAAGTTTGATGGGGAAGGAGAGCATGTAGCGCCGCAACTTTTGGGTGACCCAAACAAGTGCGACACACGCCTTTTCTAAAGAAGTGTAGTTGACCTAATATCCGACCAATTTGTGACTGGCATAATAAATGGCTCTTTTTTTGCAAAAATCTTCAAGGTATTGGGCTAGCAAAGCCCCAGCTGCAGTGTTGATTATGGTTAGGTATAGGAGCAAGGGGAGACCAGGCTGTAGTGGCATGAGTACCGGGGTTTGGGATTTGGTCAAAATCTTTTTGGCAGTCCTCATTCCAAACCTTAGTTGAATCCTTTCGGAGGAGTTTGAAGATAGGTTCGCAGATGGAGGTTAGCTGGCTGATGAACTAACTGATGTATTGTAATTTCCCAAGGAAACCTCGGACTTCTTTCTCTGTTTGGTGAGGTGGCATCTCAAGTATGGCCTTTAGCTTGGCAGGATCTGCTTCTATCCCCTTCCCACTGACCATGAACCCCAAGAGTTTTCCCTTTGTAACGCCGAAGATACATTTTTGCGGATTGCATCTCATCTGATATTATCGCAGTCGTTTGAAGAACTTTCAGAGAGAGGGAACATGACCTTCTCTAGTCTTGTATTTGATAATCATATCATCCATATAGACCTTAATATCTTTGTGAATCATATCGTGCAGGATGGTTGTGGTAGCCCTTTGGTAGGTAGCCCCAGTGTTCTTGAGACCAAATGGCATGACAGTGTAGCAAAAGGTTCCCCATGGGGTGATGAACGCGGTCTTTTCTTAATGATCTGGGTGAATTTTGATTTGGTTGTATTAGAAAAACCCATCGATGAATGACTTGAGAGCATAACTGGGTGTGTTGTCCACGATCATGTCGATATTGGGTAACGGATAATCATACTTTGGAGAGGATTTGTTTTAGTCCCGATAATCTACACACATCTGAACCTTCCCTCCTAATTTTGGCACAGGCACTATGTTGGCTAGACACGTGGGATATTCGATCACACGAATGAAGCCCACGTTCAACTGTTTGACCACCTCTTCTTTGACCATGAGCGACCATTCAGTGCAAAGCTTTCTCAACTTTTGTTTATTCGGCTTGTAATTTGGAAGAGTGGGAATCTTATGTTGAGCTATTTCAGGATCAATACCGGACATATCGTCATAGGACCATGCAGAGACATTCACGAATTCTTTTAGCAATTCTTTGAGTTATGCATGCTCACGCTCGTCAAGGGTAGCCCCTATCCTAATCTCGCGCAGTTGGCTACAAGAACCGAGGTTAATAACAACAATCACTTCTTCATTAACTTAAATGCGGTTATGTTGTTTATTATTAACCTTATTTAGATCAATTAAGAATTATTCATTTGCAAAATCATCATCATCAAAAGTTTGATTAGAATCCAAACAGTTAATGTAAGGCATAGAAAGATACTCAAAATCTTCGTTTATTTCATTGATAGGAAAAACAACATTGAGCACCTCATCAAAGGAGGACTCGATTACATTTGAGCAAGGATAGACAACAGAAGAAGAAATAGGGTAAACATTGGGATTCGGGGAGATTTCAATAGGTAAAACTGGCGCAGTATGCCAGTTGAGAAGAGATTTATCAGTAGTTTTAATCAGTTGGGATGGATACGATGATGTAGTGCCTGAGTGAACCATGCAGAATGTCAGCCCCAGTGTCTGTAAGTTGAAGGAATCTTTGGAGTCACTTTCCTAAGTCCCTTCAGTATCTTTGATGGACGGTTGTACATGGTGTGGGAACTCTCGGCCCATGGGTAGCTATCTTGGAAAAATATCTCCATTCCAGGCTTCATCTTCTTGTCTGTATGGTCATACCATGGTTTTGAAAATCCACAAAAGGGGAAGTCTTCGCCCTCTTTGATGAATCGCCCATTCAAGGAGTCACCTGGGATAGTCTGGATGCAGTCTAGTCCTCTCTTTAGTTGAGACTGGCAGATCATTATGAGCTCTTATTCTGATGGTTGATACCCCAAACCACAAGGAGGGAAAGCTTTCTTCAGTTCAATAGGCTCAAGTATCCCTTGCTATCTTTGTCCTAGACTCAGTCTGAGCATGAAGTGCATATTTATGAACATCTGAATCACATTGAGGTTGCCATGAGGGTCATATTCTGGAAACACCCTTTCTCTAAAGTCGTCCCCTGTCGGGAGTAGAGGTGTCTCAACTCGAAATCCTGATAGGAGCATATCATTTGACCCGTGCTGTATCTCAAGGATTGGACTGCTGGTAATTTCACCCTCGGTATTGTCGTCGTCGCCCAAAATATTAATGACTCGTCCATTGGCGAAGAACTTTAATTTATGATGGAGTGAGGAATACATACCCTTGATACTGTGGAGCCAAGGTCATCCTAGAAACATATTGAAATAAGATGGGATGTCAATAACTTAGAATTCGACGACAGGGTTTATAGGGCCAACCCCTATTACAAGATTTATGGATTCCATTACCTCCTGACGGGTATTATCGTAGGCACGTACAACAACGGAGGTTGGAGCGAGATCACTTTCTTTCAGTCCTAAGCACTTAAAGGTTCTCAGTGGGCAGACATTCAAGGCGAATCCATTATCGATAAGAGAGAGTGGTACGACCTTCCCCATAACTTCGATGGAGATGTTCAGTGCATGATTGTGGTTTGGCCCAAATTTATCGCTTCTTCTGGTGTGGTAAATGGAGGAACTGTGGGTCAAGTGAGCAACTTGATCAAAGAATTTCTGTGCAGCTGAGAAGACATGAAAAGCCCCCATAGAGTGGTGTTAGCTTGAGTATTCTTTAGTTGATCGAGGATCTTACTTTCCTCGATGGTAATTTCTGGCATAAGAAGGTTTTTAACGCCCTTCCCCTTGTCATTTGCTGGTAGTGAGCTTGGAATATGGTAATGCCTCCCTTATCTGGTCATGTGATTTACTGAAGAAGGGAAGAACATGAATTTTGTTTCCTCGTCCACCTCGGGTTATTCCACCACCTTGTTTATTTCTCTGAGAAGTTCTTCAAATGATATCATCCCACACATGTCAGCTACTGGGCCAGTTTTCTCTAAAGCTTTCTCTTCATTCGAATCTTCGAATTCTTCCCCCCATTTAATGGTAACAATTCTGTCTTTCCATGTAAAGCCGATGCATTCCACAACTTCAACGACTTCTTCATACATGTCTTCCCATTCTGTGGGGATATGTAAGGGTGGAGGGACCAGGCGCCCTTGCAGCTTCAGAGCATCAAGTAACTCGGTCATACTAGTTTGCCTGAATATCTCTGCCATAACCTGGATTAAATCATCTAAGTTGACTTCATCGGTTGGTGCTACCTAACTGTCTGACTCTCGAGCCCATTTCTGTGCCTCCAAGACCAGTGTACTGAATCTATAGCAATCAATGATCATCTGTGAGAGCAATTTCAGCTCGAACTCTAGGAGTTGGTTTAACACTTCTGATAATTCCATACTTCCATTTTCAGAATGGGTATGGACAGCGATGCACGCTCTGGTAAGGCGTGATAGTGCCTGATGAGCAAGGCTAGTAGGGTATAGGAAGAAATATGGGAAAATTTGGAGAGGTTCAGGAGAGTATATGGGTGTGATTTGAGTCGAGGGATCAAATTCTGGGTTCTCTTCTAGAAAGATGGCATTGGCATGATTTGGGAGTGGGCTGTGAGTATTGTTTGGCTTAGGATTAGCTGGTGGGGCAATGGTACCCCGATTAATTAGACCTTGGATTACGTTTTGGAGGTGAAAGCATTGGTTAGTGGTATGGACAGCGGTTTGGTGAAAAGGGCAATGGGCATCCTCCTTGAAGTTTCTTGGGAGTGGATTTGGCAATAGACGGGGATCCAAGGGCTTGATAAGGTTTCGGCTTAACAGGACTTGATAAACTTTTGAGAGGGGAGCATGGAGCTCGGTGTATTCTTTTCGGACGGGACAGGGAGGCTTTCTGGTGCCCACTAAGTAGTTGGTTGAGAGATGTTGTTGATGGTTGAGACTGCAGCACTGGCAGGCTTATCATATTTCTTGGGGGTGAATTGTACGGACACCTTCTTTGGATCGAAATTTATTTTAGGAAGACCTTCCTCGATTTCTACACCTGCTTCTCTAAGAGCTCGTAAATGGGGATAGTATTTTCCTCCCATCGTTGCTCGAACATGGGGTAAGAAGTTCTTCTTCACTATGCTGACTTGTTCTTCCTCGGATTGCCGATTGGTCATGATTGCTGTTTTTTCCCTCCATTGGGCTATGAAGTTACTGACTGATTCCCCAGAGTTCTGTTTGAGTAGCTCTAAATCATGACAGGTGACCTCAAGATCTTCATTGTATTTGTACTGTGATATGAATTCTCGAGCTACATCCTCCCAACTACAAATTCTAGACTCTTCGAGAGACAAAAACCATCGGAGGGAGATATCCTTCAGAGTTTGCTGAGAAAATTAGGCCATCACTTCTTCAGAAGCCCCTAGTAGAGTCATGGAATGGTGATAGCTGCGGAGATGAACAATTGGGGGTCCACTTCCTCCGAATTTCTCGATATTTGGCATCTTGAACTTCTCGGGTAACCTCGCTTTAGGATAAGGAGACATGTGGATGTAGTCCATGTAACTCCCCGATATTCTGACTTGGTCAAACTTCTTGGTGATCATCTTGAGGTCCTCTTTGACTTTGTTTAACTCTTCCTCCTTCGGATCAATGATCATAGGTAAATTATCCCTATGCTGGGTGAGGTTCGACATCGAAAGCTAGGCAGGTGGTGACCCATTAGTAGGAGGGGCACGTGGAGCGTACTGATACTCTTTGGGAACCCATATAGGCTCAGGTGGATACATAGCATGAGGGAATAGGGCCTCGGGCTCTTAAGGAACGGGAAACTGGTTTCGTTGCATCTCTCGGACCTCAGTCTGGAGGTTATCAATCTTGGAAAAGAGCTGAGCTAGGACTGCCGTCAGATCCGGATGCACAAGTGGTACTTGATCTGTGGTATCCATAGAAAGCGGATGGATTTCAGACTCGAAAGAAGTCACGGGGGAACGGACGGAACTCCGGGGTGATTTGACTGAAGACCGAAGCCAATAAGGAGCCAGGCCAAGGATTTTCGATCGACTTGAGAAGGCGCAAAAATGGGATTTATTTTTGAGAAAAAGGGATGAATTTTTTTTCTTTTTCTTTTTGATATGGAAAGACAAAATATTTTTGGATTTTTGATAAAGAGAGGATAAATGTTTTTGGCTTTTTGATAAATAAGGGAGAAATATTTTTGGATTTTTTAGGGAGATGGATCTCAACAAGATTATTATAATTATTATGTTCTCACTTGTATTAAATTCTCCTAAATGCAAAATGAAATGCCGGACGGGACCCGAGCCTGGAAAAATTGGGTTTGTGACATATGCAAAGCTATGGCTGGACTTGTGACCAGGCTCACAGACAGGGTCCCGTTTTAAAAATGCACGAAAATTTAGGCGACAGGCTGACCAGGAATTTCGACAGAGTTTTGCGTAGAAATCGGTAATTTAACATGTGTGTCCTAGGATTGACACCTATATGCGGGTATGCAGTGGGTTGGGTATATCGGAAAGGGTTGCCCTATTTGGCGTGACTTCCACGATATACGTCTTGCTCTTACGGGCAATCGGTACGTGTGGACAAGCCATTTGATATACCTGAGTGTACGAGAATTACCTCACCATATCCCTCATGGAGATGGTATATGTGAGAGCGAATTCGATATACTCGACGTATGTGAATGAGTTCCCTGTGATATACATCCCATCATGACTTCGATTAAGCGTTACGATGCGGGGGAAGCGTTTGATATACATCGAAGCTATTTGGCTAATGGAAGGTGAGAGTCATATCGCTTAGGTAACTGCGCCCTGACGGACCAGCGCCCATCACGAAGTGACCCTCCAGTTACTGGACAAAATTTGGTCAATAACAATGCTCTTTGGTGATGTTGTGTGAATCATTCATGACTCTCTTATTAGTATCTTATGAGAATGTCCTTTTCGATCATGCTAAACAGGGAGCAAAGTACGAGTACCAATAGTACACCAAGTATGGGTGATGCGTGCAGCATGTGGATATATGTGATCCTAGGTGCACGTGGTGCGAAATGTACATGGAGAATTTTCTACAAGTGTGTAAATAGAAGCATAAGCATGGGATACACATGGAAAAGGGGAACATGCAAAAATAGGGGAAAATATGAACAAACATAACACCCATGTAAATAGAGTCCATCCCTCAAAATAAAAATCCCCAGTGAAGTCGCCACTGTGGCCATCCCCGATCCTCGCAGCAGGCGAGTAGGGTGAGGATCCTAGGTCCCGCGCATGCCTCTCGGAAGCGCTTCGGCCGACGTCATTGAAGAGGTGAAAAATGTAGAGAGATGGAGTCTCCAGTCTATTTTACTCAAAAGAGATAAAAGAAAAGGAGCCATCCCGAAGGATAACATCCAAAGACATACTGATTCATACGAAACCAAAATAAAAAGGGTCCGGAGGCTAAGTTACGAAATGGGAAGGTGTTAGGCACCCATTTCGCCCTTACGGTCTCTCATGGGTTTTTGCTATTTTCCTTTATTTTCCCCGTGATATGTGTGCATGTGTATATATAATGGAGATAGGAGTCATCGACTCGTACCATGGAAGAGATAAAGTGAGTCATCCGTAGGAATGTAAAAATAATATTAGAAAATAGGATTTACGCGATTATCCTTTCGTTGATCGTTACGATGGGACGATAACGCATATGGGATAATACGCTGCCAAGAACAAATAAATAGAATATAAGAGAATTGAGATTAGAGAAAAATAGAAAATGAGAGAAAAAGTAAAAATAGGACTCGAATCACGGATTTTACCCCAAGAGACCTACGTAGCCTATAGAGGCATCAAAGTCTACATAGCCTATAGAGGCATCAAAGTCTACGTAGCTCGCATGCAAAATGAGGGGTGGGGTTTATCCCATAAATCCAATCCGGAGATTATCTTATTTGTGTGTGTATGTGTGTAAAAAAGTGTTTTAGTTGTGAGAAAAGTTTAAGAAAAGTGTGAGAATTCCCTTTTGGAATTTATGAGCAAACCCTCTTTTTCTTGTTTTTTTTAGGTTTTTTATTTATATGAAAATAAGAGATGTGCAATAATACTAAATAAAAAGTATATCATGATATGTTAGAGGAGATAATAAAAGAGCTAAGTAATAAAAACAAGTTAATATGAATTTATGGGAATTTATGGAGAGAAATGACAAAATTGGACCTTCTTGAAGATCTTGAGATTGATCTTGAATGTTGGAGAGCATCCCTTGCACTTGGATGATGATGGAGGGTAGTGAATTCACCAATTTTGATGCAAAGGATGATGAAAAGTGAAGGTTATAAAGGGATTTGGATGTGGAAATCACGCTGCCTTCGAGAGGGGTTTTCTGTATTTGCTGAGAGTGATATGTTTCAGATCTGGGCTCTTTTTGCAAATGAGGACAATACCTACTTTTTATAGGACCAGGGCATTACCGATCGACATATCCCTGGTCCTGCCAATCGGCAGGTGTGTTTAAGCACACTGTCGATAGGCAGGGTCTGGGACCTGCCGTTTGGCAGTGTCTTTCTGGCCTTTTCGAAAAATCGGCCGCAGAGTGCAAACCGTTGATTCAAATCGCGCACGGGGCGAACCATTGGAAATTTAATTCAGAGACCTTCAAAAATTCTTTGGACCGCTCCTGATTTGGGAGTTGACATTGGGTCAAATATGGCTCGAAAGCGCTCGTCGGTCTTTTGGAGAGGGAATCGTCGGACGCAAACGAATCGTTCGTCCGTATGGTAAGTCAAAATCACTCATGGGGAAGATCATTGGAAAGGTTAGGATATGTACTTTGACATTCCAAAGAGTTTGATCTGGTTCGGAGAGTTAACTTTGGTCAACCGGGCCCTGAAAGCCTTTGGTGACCTCTCGGAGTAAAATGAATCGTTCGTCCGTACTGTAAGTCAGAATCGCACACGGGGCGGACCGTTGGAAAGGGGTTTCAGTGCCCTTTGGAGATTTATTTAGTATCAGGAGAGATGAAGAGTTGACTTTGTTCAAACAGATCCCGGGAGCGTCCGGTGGCCTCTAGATCAAGTTTCGGGGGAAAATGGGTCGTTCGTCTGCATGGTAAGTCGGAATCATGCACGGGACGGATCGTTGGAAAGGGGATTCAGGGCCCTTCAAAGATTCATTCATTCTCGGTTGAGATGAAGATTTAGACTTTTGGTCAAATGGAGCCTGGGAGGTTAGTACTCGGGGTATGGCCTGGGTCTGTAGTCATAAAGGGAGGTGCTAGGGACCTAAGGAGAGTTTAAGGGGTAACAGAATGGGGTGTCTACACTTTGCATATTTGGGAATTCGCTTGATAGACTCAAAAAAGATAAATTAAGCTTAACTTAGTTAAGCACTTCTTGAATGTCATCACGGGAGGCCCTTTTAGGAGGAGGGACCAACTGTTGAGGGTAAGGTGCGATAATAGGAGGTTTCACTACCATGCCAGGCCTAATTGTTTCGTCTTTGTCACTCTCTTCCAAGGGTACATCTTCGGCCTCTTGCTTGTTAGGAAAAACCTCCTTCTCTTTTTTCACGTCGTGTGGGGGAGGTAACAAGTCAATGACTCTCCCACTACGCAGAGTAGTTACTGCTTGACATTGCTCTTTATTTTCATCGGGAGTAGATCTCACACAATTTTTGCCTTGGGGAGGTCTTTGGACTTGGTGGGAAACTATCCCTTCTCTTGGACATTTAGTGAATATTTTAACTTAGAAAGCGATGCCTTTAAGTCCGCAAAATTTTGAGCATTTTTTGCATTTATCTCCGACTAAGTTTGCATAAATTGATCAAGATTTTCCTCGAGACTCTTTTGTTGTGGGATCACATAAGGTGCGGGAGGAGGTGCTTCCATTGGTGGAACATGCTGATAAGGTGGGTATGGTAGTGATTGTTGTGCAACGTGTATATTTCGCTTCATCGTTGTGTCCGGTTGCCCATAACTAAAATCAAGATTATTTCATCACGAGGGATTGAAGGAATTCTCGTGAGGGGCATTAAAATTACCCGTATAAGCTCCCACCGCCTCAACTTGTTCTTGAAGCATAACTTTGTAGGTGGGTATAATCGAACATTCCTTCGTTAAATGTCCCACCTCACAAATCATGCAACTTTCCTCTGGTATATCTTTAGATGGGACGGATATATCTCTCCTCCTAGATTCCATCACGTCCTCTAGCTGCTTGGATAATTGTTTAATTTGGAGTTTCAACTCGGCTTTCTTGTGCAAAGGTAGAGTCCAGACAAGGAAGGAGTTATGGATGTGTGTCTATCTTTGGGTTGGGAATCTGAATTCTATGTGTACCACACTTTAGTAGTCTCAGAGACATACTTTAAGTGGGACTCCACATCATCTGCATCTAACCCAAAGAACTCTCTCGGGCACATAGTCTTAACGAATTATTTTGATCTTAGGCTAAGCCCGTGATGGAATTAGGAGAAGAGTCTCCACTTGTCAAAAACATGATGTGGTCACATGTTAACTAACTCATTGAACCTCTCCCAACATTTATCAAATGGATCATTATCATTTTGCTTAAAAGTTTGGATTTGAGCCTGAATAGAGTTGGCCCTATGTGCGGGAAATAACTTCTTGAGAAATTTAGTTTGCATGTTTTTCCACGTAGCTATCGAGTTCGGTGCTAATGAACAAAGCCAAGTCTTGGCCTTGTCCTTAAGTGAGAAAGGGAAAATCTTGAGGCGCAATACATCTTGGGTGCAAGCTTGATCATTAAGCGTATTGCATGCCTCCTCGAACTATCTAATGTGGAGATAAAGCTTCTACGACTCCATACCATGAAAAGTAGGGATAATCTAAATCATCCCATTACTAAAGTGGAATTACCTTGCATTATATGAGAATATAATGCATCCCGAAGTGACGGTTCGATCGGGGTATAAGAGCTCTCTTATGGGGTGATACATCATCACTCCCTCACTCGTTCCTAAACTAGCATTATCCAACATCGCACTCACACTTATAGAATCACTTTTCTCATTGTATTTACTTAACTTACGACTCATGATGTGACTACTCGGTGTAAGAGTTGCTACCCGGAAATTTGGAGTGTTATTTGTGGTGTTATTACTAAAGAAAGGTAGTTCTACAATTGGATTGGGATTTGGATAGCGCTGAGTATTTTGCATTTAACGTTCGAGATAGTACTTTTATTTTTTTATTTTTTGAATTTTTGGGATGTTTTTTTTGACTTTTTGGGATTAAGAGTCAAATTCTTATATTGATTCAACCTAACCTAGCGTGTCTACCTAATTCCCTGAAAACGGTGTCAAAAACTTGACGCAACGCATAATGTGTGTTCTACATGTATACCTACGACTCAAGTGCAAGTCGATCGTTCAAGTAATACCCGGTAAGTCGGGGTCAAATCCTCATGGAATAGGACGAGAAATTTTTTGACGACATCAAGGTAGGCTTCTAAAATATAGGTGACGACTCTCGAAAGAAAAAAAAAAGGTGATTGATTTCTTAGAAAAATTCTACTCAATTAAGAAAACCTAACTAGCAATTGCAACTTTAATTTGAAAGAAATCAAAAACAGAGATTTGGATTTTTGAAAACTATTTGGAAAAAGTGGAGTCGGGATCCAATCTCCCAAATAGTAAGTATTTTTATTAGATATATATTTTTCAATAATTATATATTTAATTAAAAGAAAACACTAATTTAATCGAAGAACTAAATATGTGAGAATATTACTTTGCGAGATATTTAGTCAACAATTAAACTAATGTGAATGACAAATTTATTAACACGTATATTGTATTCTCAAATAGTTTGGCTGCCTACGACAAATGGAGTTCAGAGATCTACAATATTAGTCTCAACAAAAGTATTAAACCATAGTAATTATATATATGATTATATTAAATTCTATATCTATCATTCATATCTAAGTTGGGTTCATGTTCCCCAACTCCCTATAAATCTAACTGGACATGATCATAATAGCTATGCATGAGATTATTGAATTTCATGTAGACATGTTGAAGAACTAATGATAAGTATGCAGAAATTTAATGTTACCAATAATGGAGAAAGTAAGGCATGCACAAGAACAAAGCTTGAATGAAAATCCGAAAATAATAAGCTCTTCTATTGAATTTTTACTACAAGAATGTATGAAAATTGCTCTAAGAAGTTCCTAATGTTTTCTTGACTTAAAATGAGTGAACCTCATGAATAATAACTTTTAATGCCTATTTTCAAAGGTTGGAAGTCATTTTAAGGAGTCCTCAAACTCTAAAACTATTGTAGTTAAAAGTTAGGCAAAAACTAAAAATCTCGTCCATGGGTGAACCCATTAATAGAAACCATTACGAACTGAACCCATTAGGCAAACCGGTTTGTTAAGGCCACTGAACCTGTTTGGTTCTTATCTCTACCTAAACTTCCCTTGTTTGCTCGAATTTACCAATTTTCTAGTGGATTTGCTTCTCAACTTTGAATGCGCATAACTTTCTATCCGTAGATTGGATTGGGGTGCCGCTTCTTCCAGCGTACTCATTGATAGTAAAAATATGGCAACCTACCGCGGAGGATACTGCATGTACAGAAGCTCATAGGCCGCGGTCCCTACTAGGCAAAAGATAGAGCCCTACTCAGCACAGGGTGCGATCCTATCAAGTACAGGGCACGACATATGCCACTTGGCCTTATATACAGGCCGCAGCCCTACCTCGTATAGGGTACGGCGCCGTTGGGTTTAGCCTCATGCAGGATGCAACACTTAATATGTTTGCCTTACAGGCCACATCCTTATCTATTACAGCAACTCCAAACTTGATATACGTCACACGCTCAGGGCACGTGACACAACTCATATGCCTCCTATAAATAGAAGACCGCACCTCGAAATAAGGGATCGATTCCCCCTTGGGAAGAATCTACGATACCTGGCAGTACCTTGCCAAATTCTATTTACACAACCTCAACATACAACTTGGGGGTTACACATCTACAACGCAGTCACCTCTCCGGCACACCGGAATACTCACTACTACCATGTATTCCCCTTTATACTCATACTTGTAAGCCTCTTTAGGCACGATTATATTATACAATGCAACAAATATAATGATAATGGAGCAACACAGTGGACGTAGGCCTACTTTAGAGGCTGAACCACTCTATATCTTTTCTTCTCTCTCTTTACTCGCTTTATTTATTTATTATGCACATTATACTTGATTTGCTGATATGAGAACGAACTATGGGCGATTTCTCGTATCAATAATTTGGTTCCATTTGTGGAAAACGAAATATTTTAATCTTGTCTTCTCTCTCTTTACTCGCTTTATTTGTTTATTATGCACATTATACTTGATTTGATGATATAAGAACGAACTGTGGGAGATTTCTCGTATCAACAATTTAGCGCTGTCTGTGGGAACGAGATATTTCAATCTTGTTTCTCTATGTTTTGAGTTATTAAACACCTTATTCTATTCATGGGGATCCTTTGGATCATCATCTCATGAGTAAAATTTTGGTTATCTGTTTTATATTCACACCCTTAAATGGATATTTCTTATAATCAGATATGTTCTTGGGTCTTCATTTTATGACCTTAGATCTATTTTACATACCCCTGTGACATCATATCATCTAGATATTGCTGAAAAGCATGATGGGATTTATCCCCGAAATGGTGAATGGTTAGGGAAGGATTGTATTAATCCTATTTTTGTTATTCTCGACCTATGATCTAGGGTTTATCATTAAAACTGTGCCTTTTTGTGCACCGTGAGGTTGTCCTCTCATTAACAGACCCCAGTAGGTATGTCCTCCACGTGTTGGGAAAGAAAAACTCGACCTGGGCTTAAAATTTTAGGATTTCTCCCTTTGCTACCTGGGGGGATGCGGCCAGGCAGTTCAAATGCCTTTATGGCTGTAGCCTCTACTAGTGCGGCTGCATTATAGAAGCTTCAAAATATCAGGGAACGAACTCAGGTGGTCTCCAGCTCAACCTTGGTGAATATCATACAAAGGCCACGACAGTTCATCTATGTGACTTACTGGCCGCGGCCTCAGCAATAATACCATGTAGTAGTGCCAACGCTGCATCCCCATTTCCTACTTGGTTACTCCAATATTTTTGATATTACTCACTTCCGTTAGTTTTGCATCAGATTATATATACTTTGTAAAGACTAACAAAAGCAGAAAATGGAAGGAAAGTCCAGCCAGGGCACAAAAGTCAAAGATGAGATTGTGCAGTTGTACAATCACCTCAACCATCTTTACGACAGTCATGCCTCACTCTAGACCCAGGTCAACTATTTGACTCAGAGGGTCCTCATGCTAGAGGTCGCAGCCGCATCATTGCTTTAACAGCCTTAGCTTCTATGATAGTACCGGAAGATCTGTCCGCAAAAGCAATCAGTAGAAGCTAGAAAATGAAATTAGAGAAGATAGAAGGGATCTTTAAGGCCTACACCCCATTGGCCTTCCCGATTGAAGACATCCTTGAGTCCATCAAGGAGGACAAGCTGCTGAGGTGGACAGAGAGGCTTAAAGCTCCACGCCATAAGAGGAACAAAGTCAAGTGGTGCAAGTTCCATCTGGACCATGGCCATGACACTGAGAAATGGTATGCACTGAAGGATGAAATTGAAAGGCTGATTAGGCAAGTGATGCTGCAGAGGTTACTCAGAGATGTTTAGGGGATGCAGCCTAGTCTCACACACCACATGCCCATTTTTCATGCTTATGCCTTCTATTTCATTTTTTTTTATTTTATAGTGAAACTCTCCCTATGCTATTTTAAATTAAACTTTGTAGTGTCCTTACAAAGTCATGAATATATATATAGAATCAAGTTCACTCTTATAGTGCCATGTTTTGATTTTCATTTCCATGAAATGCTACCTTATAAACGACCATTTTATCTTAAACAAATCTCAATTCAAGACAATATGTTATATCAGGAATGATAATAGTTAAATGGGCCCACAACGCCCGCCGTGACGCCTGATTATACGCGACAATTAGAGAATGATATTTGAAAATGGCAAAAGCAACTATTGATAGTTGCGGGAAAGATTGGCTTATAATGCCACATGTGGAGACTATATCTTGGCGTACGATGATTACATCATTGAAAGCGTCTATTGGGATGCATCATTAGCCGCAAGGGCTTACAATGCCCGATCTTAGCGTTCGTTATGCGTCATTAGCTCAGGGAGATGACTCCCTTGGCAAACATCATTAAATTGGTGGATAAAGACAAAACATCATTAACTTGGTGATCTCATATTAGCTTGGGGAAGGTTCATAATACCTAGCCCGGGAAGGCCTGAAAATAACCCACAGGGGCCGGAGACTTAATTGTCTATGGATAATCCTATATTTGAAGGGGACAAAGACTTAATTGTCTGCGGATAATCCTATTATAGCCAGGGAAGACTTTATATATATTTATATCCATATAAGCTTGGGGAAGTTTTATAATACCTAGCTCGGGGGGCCTGATAATAACCCGATCGAAGCGACCAAAGGAATGCCGTAAAAAGAAATCAAAGCGATATTAGGATTAAGCTACAATCATAAAGCTATAGCCGATGGGATCCAAACATCCAGAGGTGCCGTGACACTGTTCAGGAAGAGACTGCAACAACTTTCAAACATTCATGAATGTAACAATAAACAAGAATTACAAGTGGAAAGTCCAAGGTGAAGAAAAAATCTTCTATGCTTAGATGCCGCCCTCAGAACAAGATATTGAAGTGCATTCTTGTCAAAAAGCAATTGTATGTTCAAGCATTCGTTCAAGTGTTGATGGAAGCAAAGCAGGAAAATAAAAAAGCTATAAGAAGAGGAGGCAAAAGTAAACATTGAAGGTGTCCGCAGCCACAGACATAGATACAAGTATTGCAGTGGTTCAAAGATCTAATTATGAGGCAAGGGATAAAATTCGATAAAGAAACCTGGACGCAACCTATAAGAAGGAAACAATTATACTGTGATGCCTCGGACTTAATCTGTTAGTCAACATTCAAGAAAGAAAGCGAGCAAAAAATAAAGTTTGAATCATTGGAAGTATTAAAGTATGTAAAAGTGGCCGCAGCCTTGGAAATAAGTGAAGATTACAGAGAACATTAGATACTAAACTGTTTGAGTGAGACAAGTGTTAATATTACAAACAAGCGTTAAGGTTATAGAAAAAATGCCCAATGATGGATCATTACAGGAAGGCTAGGAGGTGGCATCATCATCTTCATTTCCATCTTCCTCATCTGCATCCGTCTCCGTCTCTTGCCCTGCTATCGCGGCCTTTGCCTTATCCCTCATCCTGGCTCTCTCCTCGGCGGCAACCTTCATTTCGGCTATGCAGGTGTCATGTTTGGTGTCCACAACACTCTAAGATTTGATTATAGCCACAACATCAGGGAAATTCTTTATTACTCTATACCTCAGCTCCTGGTAGCCGCGGATATAAGCCTTGTTGTTGACAAGGAAAAAGTCCTCAGAGCCTTTGTAAGTTGCAACAGTGTTATCAATGGCTAGTTTGAGGGCTTCACCATTTTTTTCATCTTTTTTGACAAAGGCCGCATAGTGGTCATCCTCCATCCTCTTAATAGACGCTATGCGATCTTCCTCCATCTTCTTCATCGGTGCGACATGGGCCTCAACATCATTAGCAGCTTTAATATTTAACTCCTTTTTCTGCCTCTCAAGAAGTCACAACTTGCTGTTTGCAAGCTCCACGGACTTGCAAGCTTCCACAGTTTGAGCTTGGGAAGCCTTGAGAGCCTCCACGGCTTGCTTAAAATTATCTTCAGCTTTGCCCCTGGATTTGACAATGACCTAAATGTCCATTTGAGCCGCCTAGAGTGTCGCGATAGAAGATTTCCTTCCAGCCAAAGGTTCAACTCTTGCTTTCTCCAAATCAGCTGTGTGAACAACCTTCGCAGATTCCTTAAGCCTGTAAAGACCCTCATACTGCATTCTTTGGGTCGCCATAGCTTCCACAGCCTGTAAGTGTATTGAGAGTGAGAATAAAACTCAAAATTATGAAAAATATTGGTAAGCCGTAATTATTTACCCTCAGAAGGTTGTGAAGGGCATAAGACTCCACGACCTCATGGTCCTCATATGCTAATCGATCTAATTCAGCCCCATCCATTGCCCTCCTTATCTTGTAGACGACACAAGCATTATTATCCCAAGAGGACTGGGGATCCGTTATGTGGAGTTTTGGACGTGAACATCTGCTTTGCGGAGGAGGAAAATTTTCATTGACAACCATTATGGACGGAGGAGGAGGAGAATTTTTTTCATGTACCAAAGAAGTGCCACAGACACCTTGATCAGTTATGGGCGGCATCAGACCCGCCACGACAAGGTTATCCCCAATATAATCATCAAAGGTGCAGGCCTCTCATTAGCGGACAAATACTCTTGTTATGAGGGCGCGACAGTAGTTTTTGGATCCGCAACAAGATTTAACGGCGCGGCAGGCTTAGCTTGGCCATCGAGGGCGACTGTGGCATGAACCTTGGACTTCGTCCTTTTCCTCTTCCTATGCCTAACAGTGTTATTCAGGACCACTGCGTCCTCATCCATCTCAGATAGCTAATCTTCTAGCCGAGACCTATAAATCCACGCACCTAATAAAAAATGAAGCAAAGTTAATGTCCAGTTAAAGATAATTGTTGCGGAATCAGAAAATTAGATAGAAGAATTACCTTCAGCACCCATCTCTTTAGGAATGGATTTACCGGGGAAGTAGCCCGCTTTAAAAATAGATGCATAGGTTATAAGTGAGCTGAATTTCTTATGTTCAGCAGGAATTGTCGCGACCTCCCCAACTCTCCTCTCTTACCGCTTACCTCTTACTCAGCTGCAAGTTGTTGAGAACTATAAAAAAATGTGAAGTCAGTACAAAAGAATAATGAGAATAATAATAAGCTATGAAGAAAGGACGCGACCACAGTTCAAAAGGTATTTACCAGTTTTGGAGGGACACCCCCATTTCCACGACATCCTAAATGATCTCTCCCTCTCATTAT
This sequence comes from Sambucus nigra, assembly GCA_949130495.1. Lineage (NCBI taxonomy): Eukaryota > Viridiplantae > Streptophyta > Magnoliopsida > Dipsacales > Adoxaceae > Sambucus > Sambucus nigra. The sequence continues at coordinate 632,211,977 of OX422211.1, read as the reverse complement.
CATAAGGGTGGATCTCCCACCCTTCACTAGATATGTATAAGTATTTTCCCTTCCAGTTATTTACGATGGTGGGCCTTCTAGATTAAAGGGTCTCATCCCTGTCACATACGAAGAAGTAGTAATACCCAACGAATTTCACGGAGTTTTCCTTCGAGGGACAAAAGTGGAAAAACCCCGCGGGAGTAATATCTCTTTTGAATTGATTCTTCAATAGCACCACCTACAAGAATGGCCCTCTAGACATTAGGATCTAATTGGGCTGAGGCTAGCCTTATTGTCTTAATAATTCTCCTAATAGGAACAGGGAGAGGCAGTCGTAGCCCGTAAATAAAGGCGTGCAAGGGGAAATATACCCCTTCATCAGCAATGACTGTGTAGGGCCTTTGTTCCACGACAGGAGCTGAGCACATTAAACCCTTAGTAAACTCAAAGGCCTCAGCTACATGTTCAACCCATTCTTTGGGTCATAGCGCTGCGAATGCTAAGTGAAACAAGAGGCCACTCAGCCCTCCCAGATGGTCCAGCTGGTTTGCCCTAACGTTAGTTTCACCCCTTGTAGCGGTGTTATCTTCTATGTCCATTAGTTGGTTACTAGAGTTGGCTTCCTCTTCCATTGGCGTGGTCTCAAAATCCTTCTTATAGGTAGAATCCGCGGAGTCTGAGTCTAGTATTACGCAGTTGGGGCAGTCCTTCAGTAGGTAAGGCCCTATTGACTTCAAAGGAGGCACGAAAGGAAGTTCAGGAGGAGAGGCTCCAAAATGTTTTGCCCAAAAGCCTCTAAAAAATTCGTCTAGGTTAAAGTTCATATGGATGCAGCAGTACGTGAAAAGCATAATCTGCAATTAGGTGCCGTAGCCAGTATGATATTGAGGACTTTTATAGGCCGCGACAAGTGAAATGATATATCAAGTTGAGGACGAACAAGAAATATTAAGGCCAAATGGGCAATGTACACCAAATGTTGAGTTCTAAGGCAAAATGCCCATAGTCATCAACTATGGGCAAAAATGTTGCGGAGTCTAAATCTAAGGCTAAGAGCCGCAACCAAATATCCACATGCCGCAGCATTATGTTAAATATCTACCACAATAACATTTTCCATGCATGGGGATAGCCATATTTGAAGGTTGCATTGATTCAGGAAAGCCCTTAATTACTAAAGGGATTTTACCATGCCGCGGCTACTCACTCAAATAGGTGATTACTTAACATTTGTAAACTCAAAGATCAAAACCCTAGTATACGAAGAGTCCCCCTCAAGAACAATCAATAACATAATGGGAGTTCAGAAACCCTAAGGTTTAACCCTAACCAACATGATGGTTACCTAATTCAAATCCAAACAACTACACATTATCATTTGGGTTCGATCAGTTGATGAACTAAGAGAAATAAGTATATTCAAATCGGGACAGCAAATATAGTTACAGATTCAATAAAATACATTCGAATAAGTGAAATTCGTGATGAGTAAAGCAAGATTAATTCAAGATGGGAAAATTTAGAAATGAAAAAATTCAGGTGTTCAGCTACTAAAGCTATTAAAGAGGTTGGAAATTGAAATTTTTTTTACTTGAAAATGAAGGAATCCGGTCGATCAGCTTCAAACCACCTTGACTCGCCTCAAAACCACCATGCGCAACCTTGAAAAATCACCGAAAAGATCAAGAGAAGGAGAAAACTGAGGTTGACTATTGACATGCTCTCAAAGATTTGGAAAACCTAATAAAGTCCAAGTCTAGAAAAATTTATATAAGAGGGCACGAGAAGACGAAGTGTCGCCCTGAAAGTACTTTGGCACCTTAAGAGGATTTTAACAACTCAATCGCAGCCCCAATCTCGATCTCTTGGCACTACGACTTGGGGGCTTATTGATAGTACAAATATGGCACCCTTTTGTGGATGATACTGCATGTACAGAAGCTTAGAGGCCATGGCCCCCACTAGGCAAAAAAGATATGGCCCTACTCAGCACAGGGTGCGACCCTATCAAGTACAGGAAGAGGCATATGCCACTTGGCCTTATATGCGGTCCGCAGACCTACCTCGTACAGGGTGAGGCGCCTTTGTCTTTAGCCTCATACAGGATGCATCACTCAATATGTTTTCCTTACAGGCCGCATCCATCTCTATTACAGCAACTCCAGACTTAATATGCGTTACGCGTTCAGGGCACATGACACAACTCACATGCCTCCTATAAATAGAAGACCACACCTCAAAATAAGGTATCGATTCCCCCTTGGGTAGATTCTACGATACTTGGCGGTACCTTGCAAAATTCTCTCTACACAACCTCAACATACAGTTTGGGGGTTACACATCTACTTTGCAATCACCTCTTCGGCACACCGGAATACTCACTACTACCATGTATTCTCCTTTATACTCATACTTGTATGCCTCTTTAATCACGATTATATTGTACAATGCAACACATATAATGATAATGGAGCAGCACAGTGGACGTAGACCTATTTTAGAGGCTGAACCACTCTATATCTTGTCTTATCTCTCTTTACTCTCTTTATTTGTTTATTATGCACATTATACTTGATTTAATGATATGAGAACGAACTATGGACAATTTCTCGTATCAACACTCATGACTTCAAAATCTTCAACTTTTATGTTGGTTCCTCCTCCGAGTTTGATGTAAAATTACTAAATTTTCCTTGATTTCCCTTTCTTTTGGCTTTTTCACCGTTTCGGGTTTTCTCTCACATCCACATGCATGAATTACCTATAAAACATGAGAGAAATACACAAAACATGAAATACTCGCCGAAAAGGGTTAGTGGAATGAATATGAGATAAATACGGGCTAAATGCATTGTACGAGAAAATAAAAATACCAAAATTAAGGGGATAGATATTGAATATTTATGCCTAATCAATCACCGACATAAGAAAGAGAATTGAATGGCGCTTAAGTTAAATTTAAAAGAGTTGGCCTAAGTAGGCCACTAGGATTACTTGTGGAGAAGAAGAATGACAAAGGTCCTATCAAGCGTGTTGGACAATTGATCCGGACTCGTTCTTGATATACTCTGAGTAAAATACTTGGTTAACCTTTTGAAATGCACAAACAAATGGCTCATCGCTCACGTGGTCGTTGCTCTTCAACTTGGACAAGTCAACCATGATCAAATTGGTGACAAGATCAACTTTACAAGCATTTTTATCCTCAACTCTTACCCAATAACTGGTAAAATACAACATTGTTTAAAGGGTGAGTGGTCCTATCCCATTCAAGACCGCATTTTTCTGTAATATACTTGACAGATCATGCACATTGTTACGATTTGAAAAAAATTTGACAGCATATCCCCGTAGTTCTCCAAGTACACGACGTAGATTGGCAAGTGTGAGTATTATTTCAATTGATCAATTGAAATAACAACCACACTTGTTAATCTAGTATGTACCCAAAGAAAATTAGGATACGACTGTGGAACTTTCTATAAAAGTAACAACTTTAAGCCACTAAGAATATTATACAGAAATTATACAGTCCCAAACTGTCGAAATGGGACAATTCGAGAGATCTCATTACAGGGGTAATGACTCTCGAACGGGTCTAAGGGCTATTGAATGCGTACGCATAAGAACTAGAAGGGTAGTATCTATGCGCACAATATGTAATTTCAAGTATGTTTCATTTAATTATCATACTATATATATATTGTTCGATATACAAAGTAATTTTCAAAAAAAGTTGAAAAATCCCACCCCCATATGGACAATAATCCAGTGGTCATGCCACTTTTAAAATTAACCAACCCAACATCGATCCACTATAATCTGACAACAATGTCAACAACAAATGTGTATCCCGTACTCCTTCTAATTCATCTACTCAATTAATTATTTTCATAAATTAAACTAATAATTAAAGTATACAATTATTAATTTACTAAAGTATAATGAGGGGAAATCCGGCTTTCATAATTAATCATATATTAATTTAGTAATTTACAATGAGGGGCAATCATATATTAATTTACTAAAAAAATTAATAACCAATCAATTCGTTTACAAGGGACATTACGCACAAACACGCACACTACACACACATATACACACCCGCGCACATACACACACACCACACACCCGCGCACATTCACACACACACACACACACGCAGCCCCCCTCCCCTACCCCACCACACACCCACCCATCCCTGCCCCCCTCCCCCTCCCCCCACCCTGCCCCACCCACTTCCCCCACCGAGCCCCACCCCCTTCCCCTACCGCACACACACATGCACACACATCACACAAACACACAAACATGCCCCCATCCCCCCTACCCCACCCCCTCCCCCACCCTGCCCCACCCCCACCCACCACACACACACACACACACACACACGAACATATATACACACACACACATATATATACACACACACACACACACATATATATATAAATGGAAGAGAGAGAGAGAGAGAGCAGCGTAGAGAGAGAGAGAGAGAAAAGGAAGGAAGAAGTCGGTGGGGAAAAAAAGGAGGGGAAAGGGTTTTTTGCTGTAACATTTGTCACGGACGTGTAACGGTCCTTGACCGTGAAAATATTATAAGGATTGTCACGGTCATTGACTCTGAAAAAAAATGCGTGGTTTTTTGTCACGATCATTGACCGTGACAAGGCTAGCCGCTGAAAGAGTGCTAATTTACCCATTTTTGTGTAGTGCAAATCAAAGAATGTGTTATGAGAATATAATTGAAGAATATCATTATAGTAGTGGAGGCCTTCCATAGTTCTTTGACCAAACCCACTATTGGCACTGACGCCGACAAAAGGTAATAGACTATGCAAGAACCCTAGTACATTTACCGGATAGAATGCTAGCTTTTGAATTAGAAATTTGATTGGAACCCGTCTTTATTAATCCTAAGCATTACAAATACGAGGGTACTAGCCCGCATCATACATAATCAAAGGTAATAATAAAGAGGTGTCGAATAGCGAACACGTGCGTCGCACTCTTAAACACTCCGGTTACCTAGGGATAATGAGGTTAATAGGTTTACGATGGTTGTGATTGCTACACAACACGATTCAATTAATTTTCAATTTAAAACCTATTTTCTACACATGTAAATTACATTGGATCGGGTTCGTGCATCCCAACCCTTGGAAATTTAGCCGGACATAATTAAACTAAGTGTGAACACAAAACCTACTGTGCATGAATTCATAACTACGTGAAAACTTGGGAAGAAATTTGGAAATAAGACTTGCAACCTAAAATTTAATGACTAATCGAACTAAACTATCAAAGCAATTAAAAGCATAAAATAAATAATACTAGCAATGAAGAAATTCTTTTATTAAAGCTTGAATCTTGAATAAATGTTGCAGAAATTAAAACCTAGGATTCTTAGTTGCAAAAGATCTCCAAAACTAACTAAAAGAGAACTCCCTAATGTTTGGGAAATAGTTCGAATAAATACTCAACGAAATTACAGGAGTTTGAGCTTGATACAACTCTAATTTGGAAAAAGATAATGAAAACGATAGTTTTATACACTTAATTGTCTCATACCACTCGTTGGAAATGTAGACCCCAAATATTAAAATTTTAAAACTGAATTTCCTAAAAGTGCGGAATAGGATGGTTCAAACACATAAATAACATACAAATTTTAATTTCTTACAAATTAAAATTAAACTAAACTAAACTAAACTAAAAGTGACATTAAATTAATCAACTAACAAATATTCACTTAAACAAATTAACTCAATTCAAGTCCTAAAATTTGCCTACACAAATTAATTCATTTTTGCAAATTAGGCCAAACCAAATTTTACCAAATTAAATTATCTTGACTTGAATTAAATAAATCTAAAATTTCACCCAAACTAATTTTAGCAGCAAATTAAACTTTAATGTCATAAAAGCCAATTTTATCTTGAATTACCTAAGCATGCATTCTAAGGTGATTTTACAAGATAAAAATAAACAATGTCACACTACGCCACAATGTACAAGAAAAACCTAAATGGAAAAAATCTCAGACGGCTCTAGCCTTAAGTCCACTAAGTACGGAATTTTACAAATACAAGATAGATGCCGTACACAACTCGACTCGACACCTTCAATCCCTTGACGCATCTTCTTGTACCAACCTCTGTTTAACTGATAATATTGGACTCCACCGGAACCTTGGCCTCCTCCAATGAAGCTTTTGGGCCTCCCTCAACCACACACGGTGCCTTTCACCGTATGAGCACGCCGCAGCTAAAATAGACTTCTTCTTTTGTGGGATAAAAAAGCCAACCCAAACTTCTCCTTCTTTGTGGTAGAGATGAACCAATGGTGCCAAACCACACTCCAAGAAATAGGTATATATGCAAAGATATTTGGATAAACAAACTGAACTATGGGTGTAAACACATGTGTATGGAAGAGTTTTCCTTTAAAATTTGACACATGAAAACTAAGACTTTTGGTTGGAAGAATTTTTTATCAAAAGCTATCTAAGAATGTTCAAAATTCCTACTCAAACATTTGTCCTAAAATTGATTTAATCTGACATAAGGTAGTGGGGACAAAGTAGTGGGAAAATGCCAAAAACTGTTCCCGCTAGAAATCTTGTTTGAACAACATTTTCAGGTCATTCGAACGAGATTTCTGGTTAGAATTATCATTGGAAAAGTTTGTTCAAACGAACTCGTTAAAACGAGACTTCTAATGAAAAACCAGTGTGCAAATTGGGAACATGTTGGAAAACTCGTTCGGACGTCATTCTCGTTCGAACGACAAGTCAGAAAGTTAAAATTTCATTTTTAAGCCCAAAAACTTTTCTACAAAGTTCTAAAAATATTTTCTGAAAATAAAAGTCATTTGACCAAAAATTACACCTATTAAAATATTCAAGTCTCCTACATATATAAAATTGCATTCATACCTTTTGGAGACCTTGGAACAATGTGATGTTGATGATGCATAAATGAGGCACACAAATCGATAAATGATGTCCACTTGAAATGCTGGCCGCTACATCTTCAACTTTGTGTGTCATAGGCTTGAAGGATAATCATGAACACTATCCTATGACTCAAATATTTTTGTACGAAATTGAGTCAAAACTACACAGGACTTAATTGGAAATTTGTGTCCTTACAAATCTCCCCCTCGGGCTATTCCAGGGCAAAAACCAAACAAAAATCCTAAAGGGCCGTCAAGCTCAACTAAACTCAAAAACATCCCACCCAAAATAAAAAATTACAATACTTGACTCAACCCAAGGATAATTATCTTTGCCGAAGAAAGTTGCTTCTAGAATAATTCCTGCACACTTAAGAAAAATATTAAACGCATAGGGAATATCCAAAAAATTATATGCAACTCAAATAATTAATCCCCCTAAATTAATTCTCCACCTTTATCCAATATGATCTACTTAAGAAAGACGTCTCCCCCTAAGTTAAATCTCCTAAACTAAAGGTTTAAATACCACTTCTCCCCCTTTTTGTTCAGGAATAGACAAAGGTGATAGAATTAATTAATTACTCATTTCTCCCCCAATTTAACTAAGTACCATTTCTCCCCCTAAAAACTACATAAGGGATATAAATATGGGAAAACAAGTTAACATGATGGTGCATAAGGTGATATGAACATTTAAGGCATAAGGGCAACAATAAAATGACTAATCCATAGATATATTAATGAATACCAACCATGATGCGACAAAAATGATACCAATTTGAAAAATAAGATACGAATCATGTGATATCAAACAAAATACGCAACAAAATAGATACCAATTATGAATTCGAAGCATATATGGACTAGCAAGCAAGGAAAAATCTCAAAAACAAAAAAATACCACATATATATACACAAGAAAAATCACTAACGCACACACACATATACATAGGTATAAACACCACACACGATACAAAAATACATTAAGTATTTCACACTCGTATGACAAAAATGTGTCCAAATACATGTGGTAAACGGAAGTGTAGGGGTGTGAACTAGTAACAATAAAATTTTAACCCAATCACTTAAAATATGTTTATGGAGTTCTCATTTGATTGGAAAATTTTATCATATTTAGATATAGCATCACGTGACAAGATAAATTGAACTCAATGAACAAACATACACAATGCACATAAGCCTAGAGTTTTGATGATTATACAAACCAATAGAGTCATGACAATAAAAGGTTAACTAGAATTCAAAGTCATTGTGCAAACCCATTAATATATCCAACCAAACTCCATATAAATTTCTTTCTCCTTTTCCTTTTGAACATATTAACTAAACAATTTTGGCCTTGGCAAATATTCTTTTTAATGCCACATTTTATGGGCCTTAAATTCAATAGTGTCTTTTCACGCAAAGTAATTTTGTCTTTCTCAGCCCGATTCCATTGATAAACAATTACACCGGATAAACATATTTTTCTATTTTTAAATTAGGAAAACGGTTATTACATGCACAAATCCTCCATAGTCATAGAAAAATGTAGATGACTAAATTGATGGGAGAGCATATCACTTAGCTCAAATATATGTGTGACGATTAAATTTCAAATGAGCTCGTGCATGTGTGAATTGAGGCATATAAAAATAGAATCCATTAAGCAACACAAAATCCAACTACTCAATGCATGCATGACAAAGAACATTTTAAGGATTGACAATCTTAACCAAAAGTTCTAGACACATGGAAGCGAAAAAGGAAGGGATTCAAACACAAGTATATGCCACATAAAGTGTGTTAAACTAAAATACACATTAAAAAATAAAAAAATATTTTGAATTTTTTGAAATTTTTTAACCAAACACACAAAAGTATTTACTCAAAAGAAAAACAATAATCATTGTGAATTTTTCATTAAGCCTAAAATACTCATAAGATAAAACCCAAATGATAAACAAAAACTTTTTGTATTTTTCAATTAATGCAAACTAAAATAAACAAATATAATACAAAAGATAAACAAATATCATAATTCTAGCATGTGATAAATCATGGAGCATAGACTAGAAAAATGATAAACAATGCATACAACTAGAAAAAGAATATATCAAGATGAACAAAAGTTAGACTATGCAAACTAGTTTAACACATTCAACCTTTAGATTTTACAAGGGAGGAAGCATGTGAAAGCAAATAAGAATAAAAAATCCTATTTTATAAAGCTATCAAGTCGGTTTAGGGATCTTACCTACCTCGGTTACCTTACTCTTGGATTTCCTAGAAATTCTTTGAAGATAAAAAAAAACTTCCTGAGATGACATTTTCGACCACAATGTGAGCAAGTAAAGACACGTCGAAAAGTAGTACCTAAGGATTGACCTCTAGAAGTGTTCCTAGGTGATTCTCCCAAAACATTGGTTTTGGATTTATTAGTGGAATCGTTACAAGAATCGAATCCTAAACCACAAGTGTCATTTTTTATTTTAAGTGTGCCTAAGATTTTATCTAGTTTTTCGAACGTACGCTCCAAATCGAATTTGACGTTAGTAGAGTCTCTCAATTTTTCTTCCAATTCTAAAATTCTAGACTCTAGCAAAACATTCCTCTCTTCAGACATAAGAAGCTCATTTTTCATTGATTCCATCAAACATCTAAGGATATCTCTCTCGCTTTCTACATACTCAAGCTTTTCACGAAGAGCTCTCTCATGTGTCCTAAGGCACTCTCATCAACGACCTTGACACGTTCCTTCAAACTAGCTTTTAACTTCAAATTTTCTCTTTTTAATTTAATTAATTCGGCATATAATTCTTGAAAAGTATTTTGAAATTCACTCACACCAACCTCTTCTTCATTTTCACTATTTCTCTCTCTTCTTCACTCTCACAACCTTCATCTTTTGGGGATTCATAAACAAAGGCCTCGAAAGAGTCATGTAAATGTATATCTTCATAGGAAGGTGCATTATAGGTGATCACATAACTTGCCATAAACGCGGTAAAGTTGCGTTCAATATGGGAATTGGGTCCCTCTTCCTTATCACTATCACTAAGGGTAGCATTATATGAAATTGGTTTCTTTCCCTCTCTCCTTAGTTTAGTGGGACATTCAAAAGCCCTATGACCATACCCTTCACAACCAAAGCACCTATTTGACTTATCCCTATTAAGATTTTCACTATAAGATTTTGGGATCTTTTCGGCTTTGTCATGCTTAGAATTTTCAAATTTCTTAAAATTATTTTCAAACTTATCTTTAATAAATTTAATAAATTTTTAAAATTTCCTAGCAAACGTAGACATGTCCTCCGAGTCGCTATCACTCTCATCAACCACAACTTGTTTTTCCTCCTTTCGGGCTTTCAAAGCAATGGCCTTATCAATTTTCTTTTCATTTTTGGAGGGGAACATATCTAGTTCATAGGTTTACAAATTACCTACTAGTTCCTCAAGTTTGGTAGAGTGCAAGGTGGGTAAAGAATTTAAAACGGTCACTTTAGGAATAAATCTCTCGAGTAAGGACCTTAAAATTTTCTTTACAACTCAGTCATTAGGTATTTTCTCCCCCAAATTAAAAGATGAATTAACTATATCAAAAAGTGTAGCATAAAATTCATCAAAGATTTCATTCTCAAGCATTTTGATGGTTTCAAATTGAGTGGTGAGGTTTTGGAGTTTCAAAGATTTAATGACACTAGTTCCCTCGTGAATGAGTTGTAATATATCCCAAACTTCCTTAACGGTTTCAAAATTCATGATACGACAGAATTCATCCGGTGTCACCCTAGTGAATAAAACATTTAAGCCTCGAGAATTAAAGTTAGCTAGTTTAAATTCATTCTCACTCCATCTGTCTATGAGTTTGGGGACACACTCATTTTCTATCAAACATGTGGGTGGGGACCACCGTTAACAACTGACAACCAAACCCTCTCATTTATGGACTATAGTATCGATTTCATATGCGCTGTCCAATACGGGTAATTGGATCCATCGAAAATAGAAAATTTTGAAAATGGGAAAAATTCCATTTTTAACAAAAAATATTAAAAAGGACCTTAACGCAATAAATTAGCTCTCCGGCTCTGATACCAATTTGAAAATGATAGTTTTAAACACTTAGTGCTTTGATACCAATTGTTGGAAACATAGACCCCAAATATTAAATTTTAAAAATTGAATTCCTAAATGTGCGGAATAAGATGGTTCAAACACATAAATAACTTACAAATTTTAATTTGTTACAAATTAAAATTAAACTAAACTCAAAATGACAACAAATTAATCAACTAACAAATAACACAAATTAATTCATTTTTGCAAATAAGGCCAAACCAAAATTTACCAAATTAAATTATCATGACTTGAATTAAATTAATCTAAAATTTCATCGAAACTAATTTTAGAACCAAATTAAACTTTAATGTGATAAAAGCCAATTTTATCGTGAATTACCTAAGCATGCATTCTAAGGTGATTTTTCAAGATAAAAATAAAAATGTCACACTACGCCACGATGTACGAGGAAAATCCAAATGGGATAAACCTCGGATGAACCTAGCCTTAAGTCCACTAAGTACGAAATTTTACAAATATAAGACAGATGACTTACACAACTCGAATTGACTCCTTCAAGCCTGACGCGTCTTCTTGTACCAACCCCTCTGCTTAGCCGACAATCTCGAACTCCACCGGAACCTTGGACTTGTCCAATGAAGCTTTTGGGACCCCGTCAACCACACACGGTGCCTATCACCGTATGAGCACGCCGCAGCAAAAACAAGACTTCTTCTTTTATGGGATAAAGAATCCAATCCAAAATTCTCCTTCTTTGTGGTAGAGATGAACTAATGGTACCAAACCACACTCCAAATAATAGGTATATATGCAGAGATACTTGGATAAACAAACTGAACTATGGGTGTAAACACATGTGTATGGAAGAGTTTTCCTTTAAAATTTGACACATGAAAACTATGACTTTTAGTTGGAAGAATTTTTTCTCAAAAGCTATCTAAGAATTTTCAAAAGTCCTATTCATAAATCTGTCCCGAAATTGATTTAATCTGACATAAGGTAGTGGGGACAAAGTAGTGAAAAAATGCCAAAAACTTCCAAAAACTGTTCCCGCCTGAAATCTCGTTCGAATGACATTTCCAGGTCATTCGAACGACAATGTTTGAACGAGATTTTTGGTGAAAGATAGTTAGAATTCTCGTTAGAAAAGTTCATTTGGACGAAGTCATTAGAACGAGACTTCTAACGAAGAACTAGTGTACAAATAGGCAACTCGTTGGCAAATTCGTCCGAACGACATTCTTGTTCGAATGACAATTCGAACGAAAATTCAGAAAATCCACATTTCATTTTTAAGCCTAAAAACTTTTCTATAAAGTTCTAAAAATATTTTCTGAAAATAAAAGTCATTTAACCAAAAATTACACCCATTAAAATATTCGAAGTCTCCTACATATATAAAATTTCATTTATACCTTTTGGAGACCTAGGAACAATGTGATGTTGATGATGCATAAACGAGGCACACAAACTGGAAAATGATGTCCACTTGAAATGATGGCCGCTACGTCTTTAACTTTAGGAGTCATAGACTTGAAGGATACTCACGAACACTATCTCAGAACTCGATTGAAAATTTATGTCCTTATAGACAAAATAGAAATTTTTCACCCAGACCGGCTCGACCTGGTTCATTTGTTCAGTCCGATGTTTACCAGATCGGTTCATTTTTGCTTGAAATCGAATCGATCTGGCCTTTAAATCTATGCAGGAAATTTTAAGCTTTCGAACCAGGTCATTTTTAAGGATAAACAGATCGATCCGATTGTGCGTTTTATTCAGGAACTCAACCTCCTCTGAACATGATAATTTTTGCTTCATGCCGATTGGTCTGAATGTCCTTTTCTCTCTGCTCTTATTGTGATTTTCTCATATTTTTGAGTCTTCATAACTTTTGATCCGGGACTCAGATTTGGACGCCATTTCTTCCTTCTTGATTGTAGAATCGAGGTCTTTAACTTTCATGTTGGTTCCATTTTCGAACTCGAGATGTAAAGTTACTATTTTACCCTCTGAATTTTCTTTATTTATTCCTTCCTTAGTTTCTCGATTTTGAGTATCCTCTTCTCTTCACTTGTATAAAATACCTGTAAAAAGCATAAAGAATACACGAAACTCGATGCACTATATAAGAAATGTCAGTAGAAAGGATATGAGATAAATCAATGCATTTTACATGTTATGAGGTGATAAAAGCCTCTAGATTAAGGGAATAAATTGAAAGAATTATTGCCTAATCAAACATCATCTTCACATAATAGGTCCTATTAATGGCTAGGACTCTATATCATGATGCACGAGTAATCGCACTCAATGTCTTTAACTAGGATGTGGATAAGCTACTAGTGAACCAGGTAAGTTATTCGGAGGTGATTTACCTCAAGATTTTCTACTGACTTAAGTTGCGAATGGAATATCCAAAAAAGGTGATCATCCCGTCGGTTGAATTTGTGGTAAAAATGATAATGCCGCTAGGAAAGATTGTGCTTCCAGTACAAATTGGGAGTATATAAAAGTCGATTGAATTCCTAGTCATGGATACATAATCACCATATAATGCGATCCTTGGACGAGGATAGATCCATGTGTACAATCATAAGATCAACTACATTCCTAGTCGAGATAATGAAGATACATAGAAATCAATCTTATAATCGACAATGGTTTATCATGACCATCAGACCTAAGAAGAAAAAGTAGAAGGTGGTGGAAGACCCACAGGGGGATACCCCCTTCCAAATAAAAATTATAATATGGGTGTCCATGGGCATAAGACACAAGTGTGCCCCCCCTGCGACAGAGTCATAAAACCTTTGCAGGAATTTGCATTCGAAAGAATTTCACCCACACAAAATTTACCATGGTCACTTTTCTCACTGATAGTGAAAATGAAGAAATGGTGTACTTCCTTAAAGAAAATCAACACTTATTTTCTTGGTAGCTCTATGATATGCCTGACATTGATCCTGAAGTAATGTGTAAGACCACAAGTATTCTCAAGTGACTTTTCTTTTAGATTGTCTTCTTCCGTTACGACCAAACTTTGAGTCGTAGTCTAGATTATTCTAAAAATATTTATGTTCAAGTTTTCAAGAAGGGACTTCTTCATCTTCATTTTGAGAGATACCTCATGTAATGACCAATGAGAATGCCGCTTTTGGATAAAGATAAACAACTCGAATGAGTTAAACACTCATGTGTTAACATAACTCAAATTAAATTTTCTTAAATTGAAAAATGTGTTAAAATTGTGATTGTCTCTTTTGGAAATTTTCTTTATACATATGCTATATAATTTTCTTACATAAAGATATTTTAAAATGTGCATTATGTGTTATTAGGATAATTGGTTCTAGTTTCAAAGTAACCCTTTTTAAGTTTTTGCACCCTTGCAAAAATGAGCAAATTTCCTGTTTGACTTAGAGAATTTTTTATTGTTTGCTTTCTTGCAACACAAATTTTTTTCACTATAGTGAAGGAATTCGTTACTATGACGAACGATGCTGTTAAAACACAAAAAATCCCTAGAACCTCCCGCAACTTATTTTATCGCAAGTTCGCTGCAATGAGGGTTATTTTCTCTTTAGCGAAGCTCCAGTGAATGTACCAGATATGGCATGAAAAATAAATATTACAAAGGATTACTTTTAAAAATGTGTAGATTCTCTTTTGCATCCATATCTTTTGGTGTGTTTGGGAAGAAACTTAATTGTGTGGATAAGAATAGCTTAAAGGACTTGAGATCTTGTATCTATAAGTTTAAAATGCTCATTTTGTTCATCTTCTTCCCACACACATGTTAAGTTTTTTTAAAGATTTTTGCCTCAAGATTTTATCATAATATTTCCTAGAGAGCAAAAACCTTCTTTGTATTTTTTTATATATCCTTGTTGTTATTACTATTCGAAGTCATTTGCAATTTTATTACTTATTCTCAAAACTTCAACAAATATTTGTATTTGTGAGCTTATTTTCATTAGAAAATCACTTTTATAACTTCCATCAACCTTTAGGAAACTCACATCCTAGGAAGCTAGAAATTTCATTGGTGGATTATCATAGTTCGATTCCATTGGAATACAAAAGTTTACTTCAACTTTAAGGAATATTTGTTGGCGTGAGATTTGAAGGCGTATGAAGAGTTAAAAATCGATGGCGGTTGTGAAGCGTTCTCTAGATGTCACTTTCCTCAGAGGATATGGTGGGAAAAAGTTTCGAGTCACTCACAGCATTGTGAGATTTTAAGTATATGTCTTCTAGTTATAATACTCTACCATTTTTCATTCATTTAATCCCGTTGTGAGATATTTCCTCATATAAATCCTCATATCAATTGAATGATGCACTTTTCCACATTTTGATTCCCTTACTATGCTTCATGAACATATAGTGATACGTTAATTCAATTTATAAATTACATTTTGTCACTTAGGCATTAGGATTCAATTTTTCCCGAATTTGAATTAAAGAAATATACTACCACAAGTTGGAAATAATTTTTAATTTGGGTAGTTTCTCTTAGTGTGCACTTTTCTCCTTCTATTTGAGCTTTTCATATCTCTACACAGAATCTCAATTGGTATCAGAGTGGTTACTCATAGTTTTTGTTCAACCACTTAGAGGTGATCTTTTTTTATGGAAATGGATTTGGGGTAAGATATTTTGAAGATGTGCATTCTTATGTCGGACTTTATTCTCTCTCCAATATTACATGTCATCTTTGTCTAAAAAATGAATATGGATCGAGTGAGGATGTATGTCATGTAAAAGATTTCTCGACTCTTGAATCTCAGTATGATAAACTTTATGAAGAATCGTTGAAATTTTTAATGAGAATACTTTAGTCTCCACCAAATTCGAAGAATGTAAAATGGAGAACATTTATGTACAACTTAAGGAATCCATTGTTAACCAACTTCAAATTGACCATGCTCACATGTGTGAGAAAATTAAGTTGTTGAAAAAAGAGTCTTCAAATGTTTATTTGAGTTCAACAAAATTTTTCTAATAAGAAAATGAAGATCTTTGTTAATAGGTAAAAATTATTGAAAATGATAATTTAGAGTTTTTAAATGAGTTTACACTTTTAAAAGATCCAAATGAATTTTTATATGCTTTGGAAGCTCAATGACCTATCCTCTTTGAAAGACTAAATTTTGGTGATGTTTCTTTTATTGGTCTTTTTCACTTTTTAGAGGAGTTAAAAAGATAAAATAATATTTCAAAAGAAGATGATGCAAGTTTTATCAATTTTAAAAAAGAAAGAAGATGTTTTGATACATCTCTTGAAACATTGTATGCTGGATCTTCAAGTTTATGAATAGTCAAAATATTTTTGAAAAGAAAAGTTAAAAGACTTCAAAACAAATTTGATCTTGGCTAAAAATGTGAAAGTGGATTTAAAGGCAAGGTCACAAAAACATGTGTAAGGACATAAATTTCCAATTGAGTCCCTGTATTGTTTTGACTTTATTCCGTGAACAAAACTGTGTTTGTAATATGTCATAGGGAGAAATTTTATTTTGTCATGATCCCACTTGGTCCATGACGTATTGAAGAAATTGAAGACGTTGCGGCAAAGCTTTAAAGATTTAATCCTGCCGATGTTTATTTGGTGAAAGTTTAATCGTCTTAAAAGTTAATTTCATTCCGAGATCACTCAGGTATGAATGCGTATAATCAATGGTGCTCAGAATAATTTTATAAAAGATAAGGATGTAATTTTGTAAAGAAAAATGTTTTTAAATGTTTTAAAAGTGTTTTAATGGTTTAAACTTCGTTTTATGATGATAAACTCGAAATAGAGTTTGACTAATTTGTATCTCTTTGCTAAGAAACGTTTTTATCCGAAAGTCAAACTTCCGCGAGGTCCCTCGAGCGACACTGGATCTCATTCGAACGAGATACAATGTCGCGCGAACGACATGCTTAAGTCGTTCGAACGACACAATTTTCGAGGTAGCGTTTAAATCCTATTTAAACAGTGTTTGCATCATAATTTCGCAAGGTGTGCTTTCTGGAAAATTGTTTTACAAACCATAACCTTGTTTGCACATGTTTTCTAAGGTTTAAAAGTCTTAAACACATCCTTAGAGTTTGCAAAGATCCGAGATATCATTCTTATATGTTCAAGTGATCATGCGGCACCAAAGTTGTTTGTTCTACACATTGAACACAAAGGGTTTATCGGTGAAGAAGCGACGGACATCGTGTTCGACATCGTAGACGTATCAAAGCCATATAGGAGGACACCGAGACATACGTGGACACGTGTGTTATGGACCGAGATCGTGGAAGACGGAATTTCTGCATGGGCACTATTGAAGAACGGTTGAAGATCAGAAGGAGCGTCAAGACCCATGGGGATCGTGTCTTAGTGTAAGGCTAATATGTCCTTGTAAAACCATTGTTCAAAGTGATTGTCTGGCTTGGGCCGTCCGAGGTTGTTTTTTCGTTTGGGTTTTTTCCTCGTACATCCGGCGTTGTGAGTATTCTTTACTTTGCTTTAATCACTAGATGCATGTTTAAGATTAATCAAGATAAAATTTCTTTAAAGTAAGAATTGCAATTTCACAACTGGGTTGATGCATAATTAAAAGTTGGATCTCTTTCGAAGAAAAATTAGTTTTGTTGAAAACACACATATTGGGCATTCCACAAATTGGTATCAGAGCTAGAAAACATTTTTATTTGTTTTGTTATCCCGTGTGTTTTCAAAAATGAATTCTGGATATAATGAATTTTCTCGAACTCCTGTTTGTGATGGCACTAATTACACTTATTGGAAGATGAGAATGAGATGTGCTTTAAAATCTATTGATGAGCGAGTTTGGCTTGCAGTTGAAAAGGATGGACACCCCCTGTCACTGTTGTAGGTGAGGTCACTAGTTTAAAGCCTGTTGAGTCATGGACCGAAACTAAACAAAGACTTGCACAATATAATTTTAAGGGTTTGCACGTTATTTCTTCACATGTCACACAGGAAGAATATAATAGAATTATGACTTGTGAAACATCAAAAGAGGCTTGGGATATTTTGGCACTCACTCACGAGGGCACTAGCACGGTTAGGGTGTCAAAACTTCAAAATCTCACTACACAGTTTGAGACCATTAGGTTGTTAGAGAGTGAGACATTTGATGAGTTTTATGCTAGGTTGTCCAATATTGTCAACTCGTCGTTTAACCTAGGTGAGAAAATTATCGACAACCGTGTCATTAAGAAAATCCTTAGGTCGTTGCGTAGTAGGTTTGATGCGAAAGTGACCATTTTAAACTCCTAGGGTAGGTTTGAGTCAACGAAACTAGAAGATAGGTGACTTACAAACCTATGAAATCAACATGATTACCTCTAAGCAAGTGCCTAAGAAAGAAAAGGGTATTACTTTGAAAACCCGGAAGGAGGAAATTAAAGTTTCAGATTCCGATTCCGATTCTGATTTTGAGGATGTTGCTTTATTGGCAAAGAAATTTAAAAAATTTATTAAGTTTCAAAAGCACTCGAAAGATGCCAAGAAATTTGAAAAATTCAAGAACAACAAAGTTGATCCCACCTCTAAGGATAAGTTTGAAAGGCCTAAGAGAGATGAGTCGGATAAGTGTTTTGGGTGTGAGAGGTACGGTCACAAGGTTAAGGAGTGTCCCACTAGAATTAAGAAAGAGGGCAAGCAACCCATTGTCTATAGTGCCACCTTAAGTGATAGTGAACCGGAAGAGAGAGAGAGAGAGTTCCCCCATTGAGCGTAACTTTACTGTGTTTATGGCATGTCATGTGAGCGACGACGACGATAATTATGTGAATGACACTTTCGAGGAGGTTTTGAGTGTATCCCATGTTAGTGAGGGTGAAGAGAGTGACGAGGAAGAGATAGATGTGAAAGAATTACAAAATGCGTTTAATGAGTTGTATGCCGAAACGGTGAAGGTGAAAAAGGCTAACTCAAAATTGCAATCTAAGTTGAATGAGCGTGCCAAAGAAAATAATGATAGTTTGATTGAGGATATTAGGGCACGAGAAAAGAAGTTTAGGGAGAAACTAGAGTTTGTGGAGAAAGAGAGAGATAATCTCCGTGGTTTGATGGAGTCCTTGAAAAAGGAGATTTTAGAGTTTGAGGAGACTAGACGTTTACTCGAGTCTAGGATTCACGAGTTGGAGGAAAGGTTGAAAGACTCGTCTAGAGTCAAGTTTGATTTGGAGGCTAGGTCGGAGAAGCTAGATAAGATCCTAGGCACTGTCCAAATTAAGGGAGATAGGGGAGGTATAGGTTTTGATGAGAAAGTTGTTCCCATTCCCCCCGCACGTGTGAGAAACACTAGGTTGGTTATAAAAGGTCCACATAAAGGTAATCATTCCCACCACCGCTACACTTGCACATTTTGTGGCAGGAAAGGTCACCTTAAGCGTTATTGTTACGACCTTAGACAAGCTCCTAGGAAGTTTAAGAATAAAGTTGCCCCGGTTACCCAAACTCCCATGCGTCGTTTTACACCTACTTGGGTTAGGAAATCGTATTTAGTGGCTTTTGGAATCAAACTTCATGATTCTCGTTTGGGTGCACTTGATTCCTCGCATGCTAAATCTAAAGGATGATAGTGTTGCTATATTTGTCATATGCTAGTTTGCTTCATGATGTATTAATTGCTAGTATTATGACATGGGTATCATTTTATATTATAGTTTTCATTTGTTTGAGTCCTATTTGAAAAATACAGAAAGATTTTTTTTTATAAAACTTTTGAAAATACAAAAAGATTTTACTTTTCTTTGAGTCAAAATATGTTTGAAAAGCCAAAAATATTTTCGATTTTTTTTTTGTGTTTGAGTTTACATGTTTGATGTGGCATATTGGTGTGCTTGGACCCCCCCCCCCCATCGTTTCATTATCCATGTGGCTAGGACATTTGGTCATTATTATCGATGCTTAGAATGATCTTAACCATTGTTTATATGGGGTTGTTTCGAAGTTGATATGCATCTTGATTCAACTTTGTATATATGCCAACATTGCACACATGCACGAGTTTATATGGATGTTTGACTTCTCTTGCATATTTAAATTTGGTGAGGCGTTCTTATCTCAATCTTGTCATCTATGCGTAAGTAAACTTAAGGAGAAGTGTGCATGTAATAACCGTTTACCGTGAGGATTTAAAATTGAAAAAATGATGAGTGATTCATGGAAAAGGGCTACGAGAGTTCAAAATTAACTCGTCGTGAAAGCCACCGTTTAAAAGAGCCCAAAAAAAAATGCAATATGCTAAGAAAAGGGACAATAAGATTTTCTCTAAGTTGAGAATGCTAGAAACCTCAAAAGAACTTGAAAAAGTATGTTTCTATGAGGGTGTTTGGTTGGAGAAAATTTAAACGGGTTTGCACAACTAATCCTAATGTTGAAACATTGCAATTTGACGCTATTATTTGTAGAATCGTCAAAATTTTGGATTTGTGTGCATGTAGTATGTTTAGTTCATTAAGCTCACACTTTTATTGTCATATGGCTATGATAAAGTTTGATGATTTATTGCTATCAATTAGAGCTTCTTGATCATTGCGATGTGTTGGAATTCTGACTCATTTGTTGTAGTTTCACGCCCATTCATTCCATGTCCATGTTTGAGAACATCGGTACTATATTTGCATGTAACTCACATTTTAAGTTTTTATGAGTTTTTAAGTTTTGTGCGATCAACTTACTGTTTTAGCACTGTTTTGCATCTGTCAAGCCATTCCTGGAATTTTTTTGCGAATTTTTTTTTACTGGGCAATACTTTATAATATTTCTGGGAAACTGGGAAATTTTGGCAGGTTGCGTGAAGTCGTTCTAAAGACATCTCATCTCGCGCGAACGACTTCTATACTTCGTTTAAGCGACTTCCTCATCTCGTTTGAGTGAAGTCCCTGGCTCGTTCGAACGACAGGTTGAAAAAATGCCTTCTGATTTGTTTGCAGTCCTCAGGTTCATATTGGTATATTCTTGGTACTGCAGGAAGCATTTTTTGGATTAATTGGTTTATATGCAAGTCCTTCTATGTTCCTATTTGGTATTTTGGCATATATATATATCCGTTTATTACACTTGATTTGATTGGCACACTCTTTGTGTGATTCCTTGGTTTACTAGCTACTGATTTGTCTTTACATGATCTTTTTTAGCTAGTTGTTTCATGTTTATCTAGCGGTTTTTCATTTTTCACAATTGGTATCAACTTGATTCTATTTGGTATCATATTCTCATGCTAGATATTTCATATTGGTTTATCTTATCACCGGATTGTCTATTCGAGACAAGAAGGGGGAGAGAGGTATGTGATGTAGGGGGAGATTTGTTGAGTGTTTCTTTATGATATTTGTTTCAAATTGGTAACAGATTGGTATCAAATAATTGCTCACATGTTTCAAATGATATGTTCTTATTGAATATAAAAATTGGTTTCATTTGTTCCTCCATACTTCACTTAGTATTTGTTTGTCTATTTCATGTGTGTAAGTATGCTTCAGCGATTCGAGATTTCAAGACTACATCGCATTCAGACAGTTCATGCTTGCCGGTGCTACATATACTAGTCCGTATCCTGTACTTTTTGTTTTTGGGTTTATGGGATGG
This sequence comes from Sambucus nigra, assembly GCA_949130495.1. Taxonomy (NCBI): domain Eukaryota; kingdom Viridiplantae; phylum Streptophyta; class Magnoliopsida; order Dipsacales; family Adoxaceae; genus Sambucus; species Sambucus nigra. The sequence continues at coordinate 632,190,347 of OX422211.1, read as the reverse complement.
GATTTAGGCGTCATACGTCTTGACGGCCTGGTTAGGCATTTCACTAGTTTAGTTTTGTCCCGAAATAGTCAAAGGGGGAGATTTGTAAGGACATAAATTTCCAATTGAGTCCCCGTCTTATTTTGACTTTATTCCGTGAACAAAACTGTGTTTGTAATATGTCATAGGGAGAAATTTTATTTTGTCACGATCCCACTTGGTCTATGACGTATTGAAGAAATTTAAGACGTCGCGACAAAGCTTTAAAGATTTAATTATGCCGATGTTTATTTGGTGCAAGTTTAATCGTCTTCAAAGTTAATTTCATTCCGAGATCACTCAGATATGAATGCGTATAATTAATGGTGCTCGGAATTATTTTATAAAAGATAAGGATGTAATTTTTATAAAGAAAAATGTTTTTAAATGTTTTAAAAGTGTTTTAATGGTTTAAACTTCGTTTTATGATGATAAGCTCGAAATAGAGTTTGACTAATTTGTATCTCTTTGCTAAGAAACATTTTTATCTGAAAGCCAAAGAAAGTCAAACTTTCCGCGAGGTCGCTCAAGCGACATTGGATCTCGTTCGAACGAGATACAATGTCGCGCGAACGACATGCTTAAGTCGTTCGAACGACACATTTTTCGAGGTAGCGTTTAAATCCTATTTAAACAGTGTTTGCATCATAATTTCGCAAGGTGTGCTTTCTAGAAAATTGTTTTACAAACCATAACCTTGTTTGCACATGTTTTCTAAGGTTTAAAAGTCTTAAACACATCCTTAGAGTTTGCAAAGATCCGAGATATCATTCTTATATGTTCAAGTGATCATGCGGCACCAAAGTTGTTTATTCTACACATTGAACACAAAGGGTTTTGCGGTGAAGAAGCGACGGACATCGTGTTCGACATCGTAGACGTATCAAAGCCATATCGGAGGACACCGAGACATACGTGGACGCGTGTGTTGTGGACAGAGATCATGGAAGACAGAATTTCTGCGTGGGCACTATTAAAGAACGGTTTAAGATTAGAAGGAGCGTCAAGACCCGTGGGGATCGAGTCTTAGTGTAAGGCTAATCTGTCTTTGTAAAACCATTGTTCATTGTGGTTGTCTGGCTTGGGCCGTCCGAGGTTGTTTTCCCGTTTGGGTTTTTTCCTCGTACATCCGGCGTTGTGAGTATTCTTTACTTTGCATTAATCACTAGATGCATGTTTAGGATTAATCAAGATAAAATTTGTTTAAAGTAAGAATTGGAATTTCACAACTGGGTTGGTGCATAATTAAAAGTTGGATCTTTTTCGAAGAAAAATTAGTTTCACACACATATTGGGCACTCCATAACTTGGAATTATGATTTTGATACCAACCCAAAGTTCAAATAATAAAAGAGGGTTGGGCTTTGATAAGTTTAATATTCCGTCTTCCAAAAGAGAGAACAATTTGTAAAAGCTTATTTTCAAAATGAGGTAAAAAATAAAAAAGCTCCTTTGAAATTTCAAGATAAAGGAAAAAAATGTTGTAAATAATTTTGAAAAGAAAAATAAACTTGTGCATCCCAAGTTTGGGTAACAAAAAGGATGTGCTTAATCACAAGAAACCTAAAAAGGATTTTTTTTTTGTTCTTATTGTCTTAAAAAAGGTCACAATACAGATTTTTGTCACGAGTTGAATAAGCTCAAAATTTTTAAAAAGTTGTTGCTAATCCCAAAACCCAAATGACTAGATCTAAAACTTTTAAATGTGATCATTCTCACAATTTTGGTCATTTGAAGTTGTTTTGCTTTTTGTTCAAACCAACCTTACATTTGAATCATGGTAGGAATGATAAGAATTTTGTGAAGAACAAAAATGATGGGAAGGTTTTTTATCCTGAGAAATTTGGTCCTAAACCCATTGAAAGACAAATTTGGGTGAAAAATAATCAAAAATATTTTTATAAAAAGGATCATGGCAAGAAAAGTAAAGCGGTAGAAAATGCGCATAATGTCCGATTTAAACCCGAGGCTCCTCATGTAAGTCAAAAATTGATACTAAGAGGCATTTTGGATAGGATTGAAATTGAAATTAAAAAGAATCCAAAGTTGATTTTCTCTACCTCCGAGCAATAGAGTTGATTTTAATCCATAGCCTATGTTAGCTCTTTTTTTCTTATTTCTTATGCTAGGATATGTAGTTCTATTCGTATATGAGTTTGTATTTCATATGTATTGTTTAATAACTCGTATGTGAATGTCTTCTAGATTTCTTCATGCTTCATATCTTTAATGAATGGAAAAGATTTTGGTTTTTAGAATACTTCGCTTTGGTTTCCCAAAATCATGCTTTTAGGATTGTCACATCTAGTTGATATTTTTATTGATCCATGTGTCTTATATTCCATACATATTAGAGTGTTTTCATTTTACCTTGAATATATATTCTTTTCATATGATTATTATCCTTGTTTTGCCTATTTTGATTTAGCCATTGCACGTTCTTACAGTCTTAACCTTTGTGATTTCTCTAGATTGATTATCTTATAAGCTCATTAATTATTTTCATGATTGATTGAGTTTGTGTGAACATATTTAGGATTATGTACTTCATGTATATATCTTAATCATATGTCATGCTCTTTTGTGGTTGTATGCATCCTTCAATAAAAAAATTACAAATATTTTTTTATACAATCATGTGTATACTTTTTAGATAATATAATCCATGGCATACTTTCGTATATCTAAATGGCTTATTTGATCATTTTTCGTTATTTGGGAATATGAAATGTGAACTATGAGATGGATTCTATCTTCTTTTAAGTCTTATGAAATTTGATAAAACTTATTCTTAAGAATACATGATCATAAATTGTTTCACTTTACATTGGACTACACATTGTTAGCTGCCACTTTATGGGTAATGAAAAAGATGTATGGTCTTCTATAAATATTTCTGTAGAGGGGGTTGAAGGTAATCCTGAGATTATAGATAATTCCCCCATTAGCAACAGTGTTCAGGATTAAGAAGCCGAGGCAGCTTAGCGTGGTAACTCAACGTGGCAACTCAGCGAGGCAGCTTTGCTTGGCAACTCATACTTTAGCTTGTTGTGTTTGTCATATTGTATCTTTGTTTATATTGACTGTAAGCTATAACGATTGTAACGAGAATAATAATGAGTTTTAGTATGAGGTCAAACGGTACTCGCTAGGGACCAAGCTTGGCAGGGCCTGGGAGAGCTTTCATGCTCTACCGAATGACCTCACCGTGAGAACTTTAGTGGGACTTGGCTTGGAGGATTGAGAGGTGAGGTACCATTGGGGATTATCCTGACCATCTTAGATACACCTGGTAAAACACCGAAGGACCGTAACCGTGGAACCGTGGGCGGAGCAACTTAGATTTCCATCGGGCATTGAGTTGTGAACCAAACAACCCTCTACTTAATGTCACATCTACTATAGGTGATGTCACTAGCCAGCTAAACAATGTCAGACCTACACTTGAGTAAACCACCTTGGTATTTGGGGTTTTCAGGAAGTTGGTGATCCACCTCTGCGATAACAACCCTCCTGACACACAGTGGTTAGGCAAAAGGCATGTCTTGGCATTTAATGTTTATGACAAGGAGACAACTAGTGCATCAGGCATTTAATGCTGTGACATAAAGTATGAGGGATTTCTTTCATAGTCTTTAATGACTGAGTTTCCTCGGGGATGGTGTGTGTGTGTGTGTGGGGGGGGGGGGGGGGGCTATTTATGGACCTCAACCACCCTTGAGTAGTGGATGATCTTTTTAAGAGTGGAGGAGTTATTGCTAGAAAGGGGACACATCAGAGAGAGTTATTGCAAACCAGAGGGGTTTACTCACTCACCATTATTATTTATTACGAAGCTTTTAATACTTGATAGAGATTCTTAAGGGTTTTTTGGTGTGTTTATACCTGCCTACCTAGGTGTATCTAGGGTGCTTACTTCTCTCTCCCTCTAGCCGAGTTACTTCTAAGTTCCACTACCACTTTCTGAGTTATACACGAGAGATTTACGAGTTTATACTGAGCTTATCTTCATTAAGTTTGTGTTTGCATGACCTATCATTAATCCAAAGCTTTGGCCAATTAGCTTATCAGTACCATACTCAAATAGGGGTTACGCCTCCATCTATAATCTAAACTACCCTCTTACATTTGGCAACTCTGCTAGGGAGGCATTCTTCTAAGTAAGGAGTATGGCGCAGGATAATGCTAATCGAAGGCTCAACTTTGTTGACATCCAATATAATGAAGAACAAGATGCGAAAGAACTGGAGGCTCTAAGGGACGGGGTTCCTCGAATAGAGGTACCTTTGGTTCAGGCGACGACAGGCATTCCAAGGGTGAGACAAGCTTCCACGAGTGCGGGGTTGGGACCCACTCAGGTGGCGCTCCTCATGAGTAAGTTTTACGAGTTTCTACAAACTCCGGTAGCTTAAACAGTGTTGGGAGGATTTGAAGCCAATTCCTTCGTAACACCAGGGGCAGCCCCAACGGCCCCACCAAGTGCAGGTGTAATGAGAACAGTCCCAACGAGTATACCCTCTGTTGTGAATCCATCCGTGGGAACCTCAGGAGTATCAACGGCCCCAACTGTGACGATTTTTCCAACTGCAATGGGCACTCAGCCCATGGTTTCGTTGGTTGGTGCCCCAGTAGCATCACCCATGGAGGAAATGAGAAAGGAGATGCAGAAAGAGATGCTAAAGTTCATGAAGGCTTCCTCACAATCTGCGGGCGTGGTGGCTAAGATTTATGATGACTTTCGAACACCTTACCCTCAGGAATTCAACGACGAGCCCTATCCAAAGGACTATATTCCTCCTATTTTTGAAAAATACACTGGGAAAAGTGGGAACCCGAAGGAGTATATTAAGCGCATTGTTGAACACTTGGGAGCGCATTGCAATAATAAGAAACTTAGGTTGAGGGAGTTTTCCAAATCCTTAACCGATAAAGCATATACCTGGTACTCCCATTTTATTCCTAACAACGTTTCTACATGGGAGGAGATGCACGTATTGTTTGTCCAGAAGTTCTTTCTGGCAGAAGATGAGTTTACTTTGACCCAACTAGGTAGGGAGAAGCAAGGACCTGGGAAAGAAGTGGTGGCTTATGTTCTAAGGTTTAGGGAAAGATCCCTCGATGCGAGGGAGGAGGCCAAAGAATCCAAACTATTGCAAATTTGCACTGAAAGGCTGCTTCCTGAGTACATCTGCCATCTTATCAATGAGATGTGCGAGGGGGCTTTTACGACATTCTTAAAAGCGGTGAGGAATATCTCCTTGGTGGTGCTACCCAATCCGGTGGTGGTGCCCATGATGTTTAGGCAGCCGATGCAACCTGCGGGGGGGGAGGTCTCAGCCCCCACGGGTAGGGTACACCGAGGGGGGAGATAGGGGCCAAGCACCGAAGAAGGACAGTTAGAGAAAATAATAGAGTTCATGAAAATATTAACAAGTGTTTTCATTGTTAAGTCATCGATATAGGTGGAGTTTATGAAAAAACAAGTGTTTTCGTTGTTAAGTCACCGATATAGGTGGAGTTTATGAAAAATCTTAACAAGTATTTTCATTGTTAAGTCACCGATATAGGCGGAGTTTATGAAAAAAACCTTAACAAGTGTTTTCATTGTTAAGTCACCGATATAGGTGGAGTTTATGAAAAATCTTAATAAATGTTTTCGTTATTAAGTCACCGATATCGGTGGAGTTTATGAAAATCTTAAGAAGTGTTTTCGTTGTTAAGTCACCGATATAGGTGGAGTTTATGAAGAAAAACCTTAACAAGTGTTTTGTTGTTAAGTCATAGATATAGGTGGAGTTTATAAAAAACCTTAACAAGTGTTTTTATTGTTACAAAGTGTTTTGACAGATGAAAAGACAGCTCCACGTCATTTACGAAGTAACGCATGGGGAATAGAAAGGGTTGCCTTCTTCAGCAAGTTTGAATTTTGGCGCTAGAATTTTTGTCAGACATATCCAATAACTCCCAACGGAGAAGATGTCCCAACGGTTAAAAAAAGCTACGATATTCCCTCACTACAAGTCCAAACGTTGTTTAAATGGTGACTCGGCTGCATCGGGGAGAATTTTTGCTTTTTTGAACATAGCGAAGCATTATAAGGGAGAATTTCACTTACCAAGAATCAAAACAAGTATTTGAGAAGGTTAGCAGGCCTTTCGGGAGAATTTCAAATAATAAAAAGCTAGAACGGTTGAAGCTCAGTATATGGAAAAAGTGGCGATGTCCCTTCGTCAAAGCACCAATAAGTCGTGGCTCTTCGGCTCAAGAACATCGGGGATAATTTTACTTTTTTCTGGAGATTATAGCACAGTGGTTCTAAAGAAGGAAAGGAGGCCAAAATTTTTACACACAGAGAAGGTTCATCGGATTGAGAAGTTTTCGTGCAGACATTTCTTGTTCCAATAACAAATCTCTCCACGAAGGGGTAAATGTAGAGGGGGCTTAAAGGTAATTCTGAGACTATGGATAATTCCCCCATTAGCAACAGTGTTCGGGATTAAGAAGTCGAGGCAGCTTGGCAACTCAGCGAGGCAGTTTAGCGCGGCAACTCATTCTTTAGCTTATTGTGTTAGTCATATTGTATCTTTGTTTATATTGACTGTAAGCTATAACGGTTGTAATGTTGTAACGAGAATAATAATGAGTTTTAGTGTGAGGTCAAACGGTACTCGCGAGGGACTAGGCTTGGCAGGGCTTGGGAGAGCTTTCATGCTTTACCGAATGACCTCATCGTGGGAACTTTAGAGGGACTTGGTTTGGATGATTGAGAGGTGAGGCACCGTTGGGGCTTGTCCTGACAATATTAGATACACCTGGTAAAACACCGAAGGACCTTGACCGTGGAACCTCGAGCGGAGCAGCTTGGAGTTCCATCGGGCATTGAGTTGTGAACCAAACAACCCTCTACTTAATGTCACATCTACTGTAGGTGATGTCACTAGCCAACTAAACAATGTCAGACCTGCACTTGAGTAAACCACCGTGGTATTTGGGGCTGTCAAGCAGTTGGTGAGCCACCTCTGCGACAACAGCCCCCTGACACACAATGGTTAGGCAAAAGGGATGTCTTGGCATTTAATGTTTATGACGTGGAGACAACTAGTGCATCAGGCATTTAATACTGTGATATAAAGTATAAGGGATGTCTTTCATAGTCTTTAATGACTGAGTTGCCTCGAGGATGGTGTGTGTGTGTGTGTGTTGGGGGGGGGGGGGGGTATTTAAGGACCTCAACCACCCTTGAGGAGAGGATGATCTTTTTAAGAGTGAAGGAGTTATTGCTAGAAAGGGGACACATCAGAGAGAGTTATTGCAAACCAGAGGGGTTTACTCACTCACCATTGTTATTTATTACGAAGCTTTTAGTACTTGACAGAGATTCTTAAGGGTTTTTTGGTGTGTTTATACCTACCTACCTAGGTGTATCTAGGGTGCTTACTTCTCTCTCCCTCTAGCTGAGTTACTTCTAAGTCCCACTACCACTTTCTGAGTTATATACGAGAGATTTACGAGTTTATACTGAGCTTATCTTCATTAAGTTTGTGTTTGCATGCCCTATCATTAATCCAAAGCTTTGGCCAATTAGCTTATCAGTACCATACTCAAATAGGGGTTACGCCTCCATCTATAATCTAAACCACCCTCTTACAAGTTCAAAGCTTCATTAAATTTCTGAAAGAGTGTCAAAACTCCTCAAAATGTGTACATTATGATTTTGGTTTATGATTTGGAGAATTCGAAAAATCTTAGGCTATCTAAAAAATCATGATTAAAGAAGTGGTTAGGGATATAACTTTGATTGTGTGATTTTACCTTTGAAAATTAAAAATAGTATCCCATATTTGTGCTTAAGTGAAAGTCGCCATTGGCAAAAGAAATTTAACATATCAATGTCTATTCAAAATTGGGGTACACCAAAGAAATGAGGAAAAAGGTTTTAACCATTTGCTTAGTTGAGGGGGGAAGGTGGTTGTTAAAATAAATCCTAAAAAGGGTGTTGGAGATTTCACTTGAGTCGAAGCTACGTATTCTTTATTTCATATTTCGTTATCTTAATTGAACTTAAGCTTCGACCTTCCTCTAAATAGTGTTCACTTTTTTTGCACAATCGAGATATGATCTTATTTTCTTAGTTAATGCTCTTGTAATGTTATTAGCCTTCTAGAGATATTTTTTTCTTGATTATGAATATTGGACATAAAACTCAAATTTTGGTAAGTGCGATAATATTGCGTATATTTTTTACTTATAAAAAATGGGTCTTTGAGTTGTTATCTTATTGCATACATGTTTGTATATCATTGTAGAACCTTTTATCGAGTTAATATACTAGAAATTTACATGGCATCATTTAATTGTCATCTTACGCTTTCATGATGTAGTTGTGACTATTTGTCGTTATCTCTACACATATTCCCCACATGCATATCTTGTATGCTCCCCAATGTTGGATTAAATGTTCATATCTTGCTGACTCTCTTTGTTTTGTGTTTTTTATACTTAGGGTTTCACATTTTAGTAAGGGTTTGAAATGCATGTTAGGGAATATCGCTCACTTGTGAGTGGTAAATTTTGTACGTACATACTCGCTCTATTTTGGTCTTAATTGGATTTAGACTTCATGTTTCATATTCGTGTTCTTAGAGTATTTTATATTACTCTTTGATTTGATATTGATACTAAATTGCAATAAATGTTAATATCATTGTTTTTACATTTGGGATAATTTACTTGTGGCATATGATTACATGTTTACATATGTGCAACATTTTTAAAAACTTATTCCAATGTTGTTTATGATCAAATTTTATGTTGATGATATTTGATATGATGCTAGAATGAAATATCATTATATCTTAACGTATTATATATCCTTGATGGTTTCTATTCATGATATTACCCATGCTTCACATTTGGACGTTTTTATGACCAAAACCTTGTCTTGCCACGAGTTATCATTTCATATCAATCGTTATGCTTGTGTTTTAAGTTTTAGCATTAGATCGTAGAATATTAACTAGTTTCAACTAGTATCTTTTATATCATATTCTCTTTGCTTGTTGTGTTTAAGTTGATGTTTATTACATTTTGAGTATTTATGCTAAAATCTTGATGATGGTTTCTATATTTGGTTTGTTATATCATTATTGATCATTTTCCCTTTATATGTTATATCTAGTGATTCGTATCCCGTATTTATATCATCTCTTTATGCTTATTTTCTCTAATTATGTTATATAGATATATTCCTTATTTCCTTATTGATTTGGTTTCTTAATCAATTCCTATTTCCTAAATAGGGATAAGTTTCCTATGGGGAGAGAAGACTTGATTAAGGGAGAGAATCAATTTGTGACTAAAGAAATTAGCTATAGGCTAGAAAAATAGAAAATTTATGTTTTTGGGTTATATTTTTCACATGAAAGTAGTTTGTGTTAGAACATGTTAGGGAGCGCTTAGTTAGGGATAATTTACGTTTTGATTTTTGATGACATATATATTAAAATCTTTTCTCATATCCTAGTTATCTTTAATGCCTTATATATTGTTAAAACACCTAAATTAGGAGGAATTCCTCAGGTTATTCCGAGTCCATACTCATTTGTTTTTTCAAGTTTGGATATTTTATTTAAAATATTTTTCTTGTTTCAGTGAAATACACTATTGTCTTGCTTCATTAAGTTCAGACTCATTCAAGACTCAAGACTCAAGACTCAATCAAGATTAAAAATCAATGTAAGGGTAAGAAGGTAAAAATAGAAGCCTCTGGACTCCCAATCACAATTTGCGTATTTTTTACATATTCATTAGACTTAGGCACATATTAATAAATATGATTTAATTTGATTATGTGTTTAAAAATTCCTTAAAATTTAAATTAGGTTGATATTTTGATAAAAATAATTCCTAATTTTTTCATTTTTTTTTGGATTTTTTTAAATTTTAAAATGATTTTTTTTAGTTTAATAAAATTATATTTTGGCCTAAAAATTTGAAAGAAACACACTTGTGTTTGTTTTCTCTCACATTTCTTGAAGAGAATCTCAGGCGTAGATTAGATCTAAGATGTAAGAGCAACCCTTACGGGTATGCTAAACAGGTATATATGCCCTATACGTGTATGCTATGGGTAAGGCAGAATGCTAAATATAAACATTCGTAAGGCATAAAATAACAAAGATGTAATTGGACTAGTTGGTTTTTTGTGGGACCTGCACCCAAAACGGAACATCATGTTCCGCGCAAGGAAGAAAAAAAAAGATATTGTTTCAATAAGATATCCGCCCAAGCATTTGACTATTTTCAACATTTATATTTTCATCCCCAACTGTTTCAAATAGTTTCAACGGCTATTTATTTATCTATACAACGGTTACATTTTTTTTTTATAAATACGAACACTTATCTTCATTTTCATTTATATTTGTATTCTAAATACTCTCAATTTGCATTTATATTTTTTTATTCAAAACACTCTCTAGTATCTTCAATATTATTATTACCAAAATTTATTTTTTTAGGTAAGTAAATATTATGTATTTACCCATAAATAATTTCAAAATTTTTATATTTGCTTAAAAATATTTTGTGATTATTTTACAATGGTTCGAGGTCAAAATATGTCTCAACACGACGATGAAGTATTATGCACCGCTTATGTAAATCAAACAAATGATGGTTTACGAGGAACTAATCGACCTAGCACATTATTTTGGGATGCAGTCGCCGAAGAATATAATACATCGACGGGTATCACTGAACGTCGGACGGGACCCAGCCTACAAACCCGATACAGTAAAATCTCGACGCACATAATGTTATATGTTTCTAAATTGAAAGATGCATCGATGAAAAATCGTGGTAGTGGGACAGTTAACACAGATTGGGTAAAATCACTTATATCTTTTGTAATTTTTTTTTTTGAATATTATTTCTCTTAAATCTGTTTCTAACGAGTTAATAAAATTACATTGTCATTTTATTTTAGGTTATTGCAGCTAATCTAGCATTCTAGCGAGAGAACAAGGGAAAATCATTTAATTTTGAATCTTGTTACCAAATTTTAAAAGAACTCCACAAATTTCAAATTTCCCAAACATTTTTAGACTCTCCTCAATTTCATTTTGATTCACCAATGACGGGTGCGACAGAAAGTGAAGGAAGTCCGAATATTGGGTTTCCCCTAGGAAATTCCAAAGATGGGGAAGAAGTTAATATATAAAGGCCTTATCCGAGGCCACTTGGAAGGAAAGAGATGAAGAAACGGGCTAAAGGAAAAGTGAAGGCTACTAACATTGAGGTGAACCGATAAATACTGAATATTTGCTCTTCATTCAATGAATCATTTGAGCGATCATGTCATGCTGATCGTGTACGTGACGAAGAGGCCCGTTTGGGGCTTAACCGTTCACTGCAACTTAAGGAGCGAAGTTTGGAGCTCAACGAACGCAGTATATTGGCTATGGAGAGGAAAGATATGCGTGAACAAATATTGCTTGATCAACAAATTATGAGCACTGACATCTCAAACATGAATTCAATCTAGAAGGAGTACCATGAATACCTCGTGCTTAATATAATCAACAAAGAACGGGGCCAATCAAACTTTCCAAACTATCCACCACATGGAGGTCATTCTAGATTTTAAAATTTCTATGCTTTTGAGTATGTAACATGTTATTTACTATTATCCTTGATCTACTTTGTAATATGATTTTATGGGTTGTGAAATGCATTTGTTTCAAATTTCCATAGATAAACATTAGTTCGGTACAATATTAACGATACAACATTAATAACAAAGATAACAACAGAACAACATTAGAAAAGAAGCATAAGTTGGTTAAAATCACACACTGTTATTGGCAAACTTTTCCCAAACATGTTCAACGAGATCTGCACGTAGCTGTAATTATTACACAACGAGATCTCCTCATTTGATCCTCTTGGGAATCGCATACTATGTTATGAAGGGCCATATTTTGAATTTGTTGCATATGGCCCATAGCTATTTTCTTTTTCTTTTTGGCTATATTTGACTGGGCGGTTTGCGTGGCTTGTATTTCTTCGTATTCTTCCATTTATATTTTTATACTGAACACTCTCTAAATTTATGAAATGAATTTGTGAAATGAAGCTTCAAATTGTGAAACGAATTTGCGTCAATCTTAACAATACAACATTAACAATAAAGATAACAACATAACAATATTACAAAAGAAACACTAACTGGATTATATTTCTTAATTATCGAAATCCCAATCTACATCATCCAAATTTACAGCATCAGACATGTCATAATTTTGCGTTGACGGACCAGGTTGGCTAGTATCTTCTTGGGCACCAATATCATCCATGTGCGGTCGATACACTATGGTCGTAGGTCGGGGATCTTCTGTGGGGTTGTAAAAGGCCGAGGTTGTACCACTAAAAAAATTAGGCGGGGGAGGAGTCCGCTCGTGAGATACACCCAACTCTTGGAGCTTCCTTGTAGCTATATCCAACTCATGACTCCAATAGTTATTAAGATGCATGGATGCACCTAGAGCGGTGGCTCTCGAGGATTGCCAATAATCAGAGAATTCCCGACTAGTAAATAGGAGGTCATCGTATGTGGGCAATTCTTCATCGACCGCAATCCTGTCCGGCCGTGGAATCGGAATCAATATGGGTACACCTGAAGGACTGCAAAATGGTAGATCCCAAGTCATTTGGGGTTGAGTGGGATTTACCCGACCAGTGGGAGTCTCATAAGCGCCAGGTGCCTGTGAAGGGACAGTCGGTATTTGGATGTGGTATGGAAGTGCGCTGGGACTTATGACATCCGTGTTGACTGCTCGATAGAGGGGTGGCATTACAAGGCCTAGGGACACTTGCTTCCAGTAATGGTCATACATGGGTTGAGAAACAATGGATACGCTGGGTTCCATCTCGTCAATAATAATCTCATGCCTATCAGGGTGAAAGGGTATCCTCATCATTTGCGCGGGAGGGTCATTTGGTATGAAAATTTCACCGGTGATCTTTCGGCGGCATCGATCACCAAAGTAATATACCCCCCCATATTGAGGATCCATAAGAACGCATCATTTCAGTGATATGTACTTCGCATGTTGAACGTAGGCATGCATCTCCACAGTAGACCCCGAGTAAGGTAGCCAATTGATCGAACCTGGCGATCGCATTTGAATCTGACTCTGGGCTGTGGGAAAATTATACTGGATTGAGCCCTTTGTCTCCTTATGATTTAACCGATTTTGTTTCTTCCATCGATTAATCCTAGGCCAGCAGTCACCAGTATCTTCCCTCAATAAGGGACACGCTCGTTGTATGTATTCAAACCCGAAAAACTGCAATACAAAAATGAGTATTATTGAACCATAAATTTTATATTTAAAACATTGTATATCACTTTTTAACACTTACCAATATGAGTTGCCAAAAACAATTCATAGAGTCTACGCGACATCTTGACAAGAGATGGAGAGAGTAGTATATGCGAGCTAGAATTGTCGAACCCCAATCGTATGATCCCACAATCTCCAAATCCTCCAAAGCAGCCAACCAACCAATAGGAACGCTGTCTCTTGCGTTGGAAAAAAAATATGTCCCACACAAAAAAATAAAAAAGCCCTAGCAATGTCTTCAGGGCCAACAATCACAATATTTAACTTTATGGCCTCAAACCACTTATTTAAGCTCGACACTTTCACCTCGCAAGAATCACTGCAATTTGGTTCAATGGTTCAATGCCGGGAAAATATCTATGTATAATGTCACCCCGGATTTGAGTTTTTCCATCAAGTACAATCAAGTATTTTCTATCATCCATCGGTACCATAGGACCGCTTCCGATGGGAATACCTGCAAGATGGGAAGGATAACAATTAGTTGTAAATAAAATTAATGTACTAATCAATGTTAATATTGAAGTAATTTTTTATATACAAAAACTAACCAGTTAAAATCGTAAAATCATAAGGAGTAATGGTCAGCTCCCCGGTTGGTAGTTGGAACGTGTTGGTTGTGTCCCACCAACGCTCACCGAGCGCTTGTACCAATCCCCAACTTGTCTTGGGAATTTGAGCATCCAATAATTCTTTCCAACCGCTACGGTGTATAAACTGTATAACCTCAGGATATGTTTTTAAATATTTGTGTGTGGCTCTAAGACTATGCCAATTGCCACGCATCTTTATTGAGTTACCGTTTGTGGCCGTGTCCGGAGAAGGTTTAATGTGATCTCCGTCGTCCACTATACGCTTATAGTTCTAAAAAACTATAGGTCGCTCGGCATTATTAATTTCGGCCTCTCGCGTACCTTCTCCCATTTTTCGACACTTTCTAGCCCGAACAACCCGTCTAATTTTCTTTCCAATTTGTTCCATTATGAACATTGCAATTTCAATAAAAAAGTTATTAATTTTCTAACATATTTGGTAATGAATATAAAAAGATTATATATAAATATATGCCACTTTGACTATGCAATATAGTTTCTGTCTAAATATATGGCTAGAATTTGATTACATGATAATTACTAATTAACTATTAAATACATCACTTACAAAAATAGAACATGTAATTATTTAAAAAAAATAACAAAACATATAATTTCTTGAAAAACATAACAAAACAGATAATTTCTTAAATAATTTTTTATAAACATTCACTATTTTTTTATAAACATCCACTTAAATAGTTTCTTAAAAACATAAACATAAAAAAAACATAACCGAACAAAAACATTCACTTTAATAACTTAAATAATTTCTATAAACATTTAAATAACTTATAAACACAACAAAAATTAAACAGAACAAAAACTTTTACTAATTAGTTTACAAAAACATTTATAGAACATTCACTAATCAGTTTTTTAAAGAACAAAAACATTTACTAATTATGTAAATATATGCCACTTTGACTATACAATATAGTTTCTGTCTAAATATATGGCTAGAATTTGATTTACATGATAATTACTAATTAACTATTAAATACATCACTTACAAAAATAGAACATATAATTATTTACAAAAAATAACAAAACATATAATTTCTTAAAAAACATAACAAAACAGACAATTTCTTAAATAATTTTTTATAAACATTCACTATTTTTTTTATAAACATCCACTTAAATAGTTTCTTAAAAACATAAACATAAAAAACACATAACCGAACCAAACAAAAACATTCACTAATATAACTTAAATTATTTCTATAAATATTTAAATAACTTATAAACACAACAAAAATTAAACAGAACAAAAACATTTACTAATTAGTTTACAAAAATATTTATAAAACATTTAGTAATTAGTTTTTTAAAGAACAAAAACATTTAAAGAACCGAACAAAAACATAACCAATAATTAGTAAATAAATAATACATTAAGCAATAAATAATTAAATAGAACATTAAAATTAACAAATAAATAATTTACAATAAAACGTAATAAAAGAGATGATTTACCTAATATAGTAGCTTGATATAGTAGCTAGAAGTTAGTGTTTTTTTTAGTGATAAATTTTTTTTTACCGTCGGTTGATTTAAATAAAGTACTTGTATTTAATTTTGTCGTTGGAAGGTAGGTGGGTAGATGAGGTAATAAATATGGGGGAAACCGTAATATGTGAAATTAGTTGGGGGTGAAAAAAAAAATTCGGAAGACCCTTAAGCGGAACATCATGTTCCGCCCAAGAGTGCTTCCCCTCCCCCCAAAACGACGCCGTTTAATCTCTTTTTCTACCGCCTATTCCATTTTTGCCTTATCAGTTTTTTACCCACAGCAATTTCGTCTAATTTCATCCGATCTGGTATGCTGTTTTTGCCCTAGTTAAATTGAAATTTGAACTACCCGTAAGGGTTGCTCTAAGGACCATATATGTGATACTTGTGCTGCGTTGACCAACCAATAGAATAGTGTTGTCGGTTGGACCTGTTATTATCAATTGGATTAGCTACTAGGTAGCATTACCAGTCGTAGATGTAGGCGGTAGTAGGTGACTCTGATCTTAGGCGTTGGTTTCATTTTCTTGCGATCGAAGTCTAGATTTTTCTGTTCATTGTTATTTAAACCATGAGTTGTAAAGAGAAAAATTAGGGTTTTGTCTCTTTAACATACAAAACTAGAGAGAGTGAGAAGAAAAGTGTTGGGGTTCCCACAATAATAACCTAGGTTTTTGTTGATCTTGACATTTAATTTGATAAATGTTAAGAGAAACATAAAATCAGTCGCCACAGAATTGATATTATAAATTAAAATATCAGAATTTCAAGCACTATGGAACATCAACCTTATACATACAATGTGATTGAGCAAAACATTAATCGCTGCAACGACAAGCCATTGCCAGCTTTGGATGAATTTCTTATCCAACTTAAAATTATAGAGCCGATCGTGGACCATTATTATGAAGATGATTTCTCTCTGGTATCTACCGAAACTGAAGCTACAATACGAGTAATGCCATTTAGATTCCGACATCAAGTGTTGTCTAGAAAAGAAGTTGCAAAGACGACCATAGTTAGGATGTTTGGTTTTGTCGAAGATCTTGACGAGATGGATATCCATTCACCATTAGTAGAAAGCATCTACGCTGCCGCGGTTTTTGTGGTGGAGAAAACTTGCGGTCGCAAGGTTGTGGTAGAGATTAAGTTTGCGCCCGTACACTATTTTAATTACATCCGAGACTCGTATGAGGTTTTAGATTTGTTCATGGAAGATCAAAGGGCATTGACAGTGCCCGCAACGAAAACGTCCATTGAAACATTAGAGAAGGTGAGACTTCAAAGTGCGGAGACATGTGCAATATGTTACGAGGAGTTGTTGATTGAATCAAAAGTTACTCGTACGCCTTGTTCTCCGGGTCGGCGCGGAACATGTGATAGGTGGGCAACCACCCATCTTACAATAAATACTAATATATGTGTAGTTTAAGAGTTTAAAAATATTTTACATATATTAAAAAATATTTATTTTAAATGAGTTTAATTGTTTAGGGACCCATTTTTTTAACTATTAAAAAAAAAGAATAATACAACTTCTCAAAAAAATTTCATCCAACTCATTTAAGATTATCATTTTTTTAGGAACCATTTTTTCAATTAATCACAAAATCTTTTTGGTTCCCGCTCTCTCTTTTTTTTTACACGCACGCCTACTCTCTCACTCTCTCCTCTCTCCTTACGTCCCTCTCTCTCTCTCTCTGTGCAGTGCAAGCTTTTTTTTTTCTTCATTTTTAATGAAGTTGGAGCTGTCTTTGTCTTCATTTTCTACTGGTCTACGCAGGGAAGAAGCTGTCTTCTTTTTTCATTTGGGGTTGTTGTCTTCTTTTGCAAAAGGCAAGTTGTTGTCTTACAAGTTGTTTTCTTTTATATTATTTTTTTGTACATATGCTAATCTTTTTTATTACTATTTTTTTAATAATCTGTTTTTTTTAAATTCATCAATATTTTACTAATTTGTTTTTTATGCAATTAATTTTTTTATCAGGTTGTTTCTTTCTACATTAATCAAGTCGATGAAATTGGAGAGGGAATAAAAGGCTCAAACCAGGTGACATTTTTCCATTTTTTTTATATTCAATCAATTGAGATATTTATAGACTAAAATTATCTATTAGATTAGTTGTTAATTGCGTGTTTTATTTTTATTTATAAATTTATAATTTTTAGAAATGTTACCAAAAAAACAAGCATCCGGATATCAAAAACGAAAAAAACAAAAAAGAATAGAAGAGGTGACACAATCTTTTAAGCGAGGGCTTGATAAATTTATTATTAAAGAGCAACAAAATATAAATTCTGTAAATGAAAATACAAGTCAATCAGAAGAATTAGAAAATAATGCAAAAAACAACAATGAAACAGTGAATAATGTAAGTCCAACGAAAAATGATGAAAATGAATTATTGGAGGATGAACAAGCTAGTAACACGATTTTAAAAGATAATGTTAATTCTACAAACAAAGGATTTCTTTGGGATTGTACAATCCATTTATAAACTATTTGCTAATTCTACAAAACGTTGGAAGATTTTAAAAGATATTGTTAAAATTAGTGTAAAGTCATTATTAGTTACACGTTGGGAAAGTCGCATTGAAGCTATTAAAGCTATTAGATCTCAATCTCCGGATTTAAGAGAAGCTTTACTACAAGTTGGAGATACTGATAATGAATTAGACATACGAATTCAAGTCAAACAATTAGTAGAAAATTATCTTGGAAAATATGAATTTTTATTATCCATGATTATTTGGTATGAAATATTGCATGCCATTAATTTGGTTAGCAAAAACTTACAATCTAAAAACATGCTTATTGATATTGCAATTGAACAAGTAGGAGGGTTGATTACTTTTTAAAAAAAAATATAGAGAAACTAGGTTCATAGATGCGATAAATACTGCTAAAATTTTTTTATTGAAATGGAAATTGATCTTATTTTTAGTGTAACGCGTCAAATTCGTAGGAAGAGACATTTTGATGAGACTGCAAATGAGGAGAGTACACAATCACCTGAAGACACTTTTAGAATTAATTATTTTCTACGTATAGTAGATGAAGCTATTGGGTCATTAGAAAGGAGGTTTGATCAATTCAAAGAATATGAAAAAAATTTGGATTTTTATTTTGTTTTGAGAAGTTTAATTCCATAGATGATACCAAATTGAAAAAATATTGTGATAATCTCGAAACAATTTTAAAACATGAAACTTATTCTGATCTTGATGGAAAAGATTTATTTGAAGAACTTAAAGTTTTGCGAGATATATTACCAAAGGAAACAAAAACGACAATTGAGATACTAAATTTCTTAAAAAAACTTAATTGTTTTCCAAATTCATTTATTGCTTATAAAATTTTATTGACCATAGCTGTTATAGTCGCATCTGCGGAAAGAAAATTTTCAAAATTAAAATTATTAAAAAATTACTTACGATCAACTATGTCACAAGAAAGGTTAAACGACTTAGCCTTGTTATCTATTGAATACGAATTGGTAGATAAACTTGATTGTAAAACTTTAATTAGTGATTTTGCAAGTCGAAATGCTAGAGGAACAATTTTTCAATGATTTTTTTAGGTATTTAATACTTTTGTACAATATTTTTTTGGAATGGCCCTAAATTGAGTATCGCACAGGGTACTACAAATCTCAGGACCGACCCTGCTTGTTCTCATGTTTTTTATGAAGAATGTATTGTTCCATGGTTGGAGACGAGTCACTTGTGTCCGTTGTGCAGGTTCAAGACGCCTATAGTCCAAGTCAAATAATATAGATATTTCTTTCTGCCAACCTCGGTTATTCTGTCTGCGTAAAGTTTTATTTCTTTTTGTTCATTTGGTTGATGTATTTGTTCTTTTTTTCATATGTTTTTTAATCGTGTTTTTGCAAACTCGTATATATAATCCAACATGCCCTTTCATGTTTAGTAAAATCAATAACATGCCATATTACACTTCACATGAAAATGTAGTCGTTTGGTGGGAGGAGGGGTGGAGGTTGGGGCGGTTTGGGCTTGTGGGTGAACTAGAGGTGATTTGATAGTGTGTGGTTTCGGGTGGAAGTGATGGTTGAGGAAGGAGGTTGAGGTTGCTTGTGGGTGTACTGGAGGTGGTTTGACAGATATTGGTGTTCTCTTTTGTTTCAGTATTGGCCGATAGGATTGATGGGTTTTCTTTGGTGAAGAATAATTTTGGAGAAGAAAATATGAGGATCGATATAGGTTGGTGTTCTCTTTTGTATATGGTTCTTGATTTCACCATTCCTTCTCATATTGTTCATATATTTAATCAATGTTAAAAAGAGGAATCATATGGTTTTTCAACTATATGAGAATTCCATATGGTAAAAAAATTGAGTTGGGTTCAATTAGTTTTTTGGATTTTGGATGGTTTTATATGATGACAATTCAGTCTGATTTATTAGATGTTTTTCTCACAACCTTTTAATTTTTTTCGAGATTTAATTGGGTATTTATCAAACTGAATCTCTTCCATCAAGTGTGCTTGGATTAAACCTTAATAGTATCAGGTGAGTTAAATCATTTTCGTACTTCATATCAAGCAAAATTCAATTATTATAACTACTAAAATTTGGGTATTGTGAATATTTATTAAGCGTTGTTTATTTCTTGAAATTAATTAGGTATTGTTTATAATGGTTGAGAGTAGGTTTTTAGGCATTATAAAGCTATAATTTGTATAAAACTCGAAGTAAAAAAAAAATTGCCTCGGGGGCTCCCGCACCTGAAACCCCGACATCAATCCAAACTTTCACTCCTCTTGACCAAAAATCCTGGATTTGCCACTGAGTGTGCATTTAGTTTTAGTGTAGTTTTAGTGCATGTAGTTCACACACATGTTCACAAAATACACGAACACTAGCACATAAGTCCATTGGTTGTTATTTTTTGGAGAGATTTTAACTTGACTTACTGAAAAAAAGAAGGATGAGCATTTAGAATAGAAGGATCAATGAGGAAGCATAAGCCATAGTGTTTCTTGAAAATTTTTAGTATATTTTCCATATTTCCTTGAGGTTTTCTTCATATTTGTTGTACTTGTATTCTCTTTTTTATTTAGTGGATTTTTGTTTGCCTTGTAAAGGGGACCGTGGTCGTTTGTCTAGTATGCTAGAATTTTACCATGCAAAAAAAAAAAACGTCTGATGTGTTGTTTATTTCATATATGTTTGATATTTTTAACTACACAAGTAGTTAAAAAACTTTTGCAAAGTCTTAATTAAATATTCTCAAAATAAAAGAAAATTGGGTTATTAGAACAAGACTTTCACATTGTTACACCTTGTAATACTTTTTGTTGTTCATTTAATAAAAAATATAACTCAAAAGGGGAATATCAGATATAAACTCATTTATAAATAAAACGTATTGATGATGCTGTAAACATCACCACCAGATAAAGAGGTAGTAAAGCTCAAACAAGCATAGCAATGACTGCAAATAACAACACACATATGTAGAAGGAGATAAGGAGAAGAGGAGAAACACATCAATATAAGTGGTTTGACAATTGCCTACGTCCACTGTGCAAGTGAGTGTAAGTATCACTATCAGAAGAGGGCTCTAATGGCCTTAACAATACAATCACTCCACTTTCTCTGTCTACTGTAAATGCACCAGAGTTTGGTTAGGGTTTGTAATTATCGATCCTTTACAATGTTGAGGATGACCTCAATATGTAGTACTTGGGGGGTGTAATGTACCCCTAAGCATGCAATGTGCATGTGCATGGAGATACAACTAGTGCAAGGAAGACATCTGGCTGATCTCAACTAAGTAATGATGACCTCAATATTCCCTCACGTGGAGGGAATGATTCAGTTATAACGAATTTGTCCACGTGTTCCAAGCCATACATGTTCACATAGATGCTCGACTGTCTTTGCTTGGTACCAACCTCAGCCTGAATGAGTACGAGGTTGGTGAAGTACGACCCCTTTCTTGGCCGGGGATTATATGATGACCTTGTCTAGGATGCCAGCCGAGGTTAGATTTCTGGAATGTCGACCAGGACCGATGTTGTCTTGACACTCGATGCTGAGCCTACAAGGCCTTGCTTATCTTAGGTGAAACTTATAACGTCGTCTATGGACGATGTTGATGTTGATGGATAACCCATGTCCATACTTACCTCGGATGATGTCCTCACCGAGGTGATACTTGTAACGTCGGCTGTGGCCAACATGATGGATAACTGACCCCATGAGTCATGTAGACCTCGGTTGATGCCCAATCACGGTGGTACTTGCAATGTCGGCTGTGGCCGACCAGGTGAAGGAATACATCACTGGTGGGTAATTCTGATCTATTATTACCTCGACCGTCATACAAGCGAAGTTTAATTCCTCTGAGCTGGCAGGTGCACTTTGGGCATATCAATCACCCCTAACCCTTAGCTACCTATGTAAGTAGGTGACTAAGGGATATGTATGTTCGAGGTTGTATTTCCTTATGTACAAATATCTCCTTGACAGGTTTCCGCTTCTGAAGTGGGTAGCATGCCTGACAGTGTCATGATGCTGATTGTCTTTTGGGCTCCCAAGGCAATGATGGGCCTTGGGATGCGTGCAATTAGATTTGAGGGCTTAAACCCTTTCCTTTCTCTTTCTTTTTCATTTCTCCCACTTGATCCTCCTGTATTTTCTCTCTCTCATCTAGAACTTGATCGAGGTTATTTATGTATTTCTTTGCTCAATCTTCCTACTCTTCATCTCGTACTCTATCAGGTATTGATTGTTACCTTTCTTTTGCCATTTTTCAGCCCTGTATTTCCATTTCTTGCATTTTCTAGTGTAGTTTATGTTTTTCGGTGACCCCTTGAGTTTTCTGGTGAACTTGTTCTTGACTGTTCTTGGTTTGAAATTTCTCAAAAACCAAGTTTGATCCTTAGTTTAGGTTGTGCCCAGTTGTTTGTCTGTGGTTAGGGTCCCAAAGTGTAGGGTCGTCTGACTTATGCTCAGACCTCTGTACAAGCTCATAGAATATTTCCCTTCTCCTAGAGAGAAGACCTTTGCAAAAATTAGGCAAATAGAGCTAGCCCAAGAGGAAGCTCGTAGGGCTGAGACCTTCCCCCTCAGACCTATCTTCCCTTCACATCTAAAGGTGATATACCCTGAGCCAGTCGAGCCTGGTAGGCCAGCCAAGGATCCAATTGACCCTTTTCCAATATCTGAGTCTGAGTCATCTACCTCAGACCTTATGTCTATAGACTCATTCCAAGAGGCTATGGACTTCTCTATTAGGCAAGATCAGGTCCCTGATTAGGACGAGGTCCAAAGTCGTGCCTCGTCCCACAATGGTGCTAGCACCTCACAGACTTCTTCTGATGTCGAGA
This sequence comes from Sambucus nigra, assembly GCA_949130495.1. Classification (NCBI taxonomy): domain Eukaryota; kingdom Viridiplantae; phylum Streptophyta; class Magnoliopsida; order Dipsacales; family Adoxaceae; genus Sambucus; species Sambucus nigra. The sequence goes on along the minus strand of OX422211.1, from coordinate 632,167,458 downwards.
TTGTGGGGACGAGCATGGATATTATCCCACCCATCGATTATATCCCTCTGTCGGCCTCCACCAGGGCTGAGTTCGCTCAGAGATTTCCTGATGGTGTCCCTTCCTAGGCCGACGTTACCAGGGATGAGGATAATGGTCATGAAAGTGACATTGACACCTTTGAGGCAGCCGAGATAGAGAGCTCTGTCACCGAGTATGACCTCTTAGCCTTTAGGAAACTCTATTCTATAGGTCCTTCCATCAAGCTTAGGAGACCTATGAGGAGTGAGAGGGCCTTTGATGGTCGAGATGGGGAGATCTGTGTCTATACAAAGATGTTCAAGTTGGGCTTCCGTCTCCCCATTAATTCTTCAATTAGAGCAATACTGTTCCATATTAACCTATCCCCTTCGTAATTATCCCCAAATGTATGGAGGGCAGTCCATCACTCAGACCTTTTAGTTAGGGTTTTCACAGGATGCTATGTCCCATGCTCTGCCAAAAACCACCCCAGCTACTATCACTTCCTAGCTAGGAAGTCAAACAAAAAGATGCTGCTGGTTACATAGACCTCCAATCACAACAGGAAACCACGGTATTTCTTTACCTCAGGGGCACGGGAATTTAGTCCTTATGCCACCTCTTAATAGTTGGAGCCGAGGATACCCCTGAGGTGGGGAAATGTGTCACTTACTTCCAAGTCCGACCCTGGGCTTAGCCAGGATAACTTACAAAAGATTAAGGATCTTCAAGATCAGGGGGAGCACGGTTGGCTAGTCAAGTACGAACATCTAATGACCCCCTATTACCTTTTTGATACTGGCCTGGGGGAAAGTCCTCTGACCGAGCTCCATAAGTATTATTCTTCATACTTGTACCTCTGAATTTTAATACCTCTGATTTACTAACTCAAATTCTTCTTTTTGTAGAACGCCCAGAAGGCATCTCTGACGACTTGTGGGAGATTTCTGCCCCCAGTCTCATTAAGCTGATGAAGAAGGCATGGCATAATACAACCCCTCCCCCCAAATAGAACGTCGGCACGTCTAAGGCCGATGTTACGAAGAAGAGGAAAACTACCAATGATGCGAAGGATCAGAGGCCTTCCAAAAACCAAAAGGGAGATCGCGCCATCCCTATTTCATCAGATAATGCTTTAGCCGCTCATCTGGAGCAGTTGAAGATCAGCGATAGCCTGATAGGCCATGGTCTGAAGGCAATGGATGCCATCAGCTCAGCAATGATCGACGCAGATAAGTGTTTCCTATGCTCTCTTGATACCCCTCTGCTGGTCGAGTTTAGCCTTCACTGGTCTATCCAGGTAAAAACTTGTGGTGAAAATTAAGTTCAACATATATTAATAAGAAAAGGAAATCACCAAAACAAATAAAGAATGTAAACAACGCCAATCACATGACACAATATTTACGTGGTTCAGTAAGAATGCCTACTTCCACGATGGTGCTCTCGATATTATTTCTCTATACTACCGGGAGTGTTTTACAGGAAAAATAATACATGCCTTTTTCCCCAGGCTTAGGGTTTGTTATATGCATGTTTGTTCTTGAGGAGTGGGGGTGTTGGACTCCCCCACGTCAATCCATAACCCCTAGAATATCTGCATACGAGATTTTAGGAACTTGACTCGTAACTAAATTGATTGGGATACGAGGCTCCCAGACTTTGGCCGTTTTTATTGGGCTACTCGTCTTGGGACAGAATGATAAATTGAGGTACCCATAATTGCCCCTAAAGTTGTTGGGCCATAATTCTAGCTCAATAGTTTTAAATAATTTATCATAATGGCATTTTTATAAATTGTGTAGCACTTTCCAAGATTGAAGCACCTATTCTGAACTGATTTAGGCGGCTACCCCTTCATTTTCTGTGCGCTATGATTAGAAACGTTTAAAAATCCTTCAGAGAAGTGTTTTCTTGTTGTCGCTTCAAGTTTTTCCATATTACTAACCTTTTCCAAGCTCCCGCCGTTGCGATTTTCATTCACAGGTCTTCGTCTTCCAATTGCACTATTCTTCATCGTCTTTGCTTGTGACTTTGCATCGTCCCAAGCTAAGCTTTCACTTCGTAAGTTCCTCTTGCTCTTTCTCTTTTCTTTTTCTGTTGACATTTCTTCGTATTTGTAATTAGGGTTTGTGAAGGGCTAAAATAGGCAATAGAGCAGTACCCGAATTTAGGAAGTTTTATAACATCCCAGATTGAGTAGATATTGAGTGTGTCCCGGTCCCTCGTAATGTTAGAGAGATTGAGGATGCTCACTGGATTCATGTTCTCCTATTGTCCCGAAGCAATTTGTTTTTGCATTTCTTTAGTTATTTCAATACTGTCCCTGCACAATGTTCGCCAAACGTCTGGAAGATTGTTAATGGTGTCTATAGAATAAATCAGCTTTATGGCACCAATCTAGGGCTTGCTGAGATCTATTTTTTTTAGTCTTTCTCGCGAACAAGTTTTGGTCTTCTTTACCTCAAGGCCAGGAGTCTTGATAGGGTATTGGTAGTAAATCTACTTGATTCCCACAAGGATAACTGGCAAGAGGGGTTTCTTACTAGAAATTGGCAGTTTCCTCCCCATACTGAGGGGTCGAGGTATGATAGGTTCATGGTCCCCTTTTATGGGGAGGAGTTCATAGGTAGGCTTAGTTTTTGCTCTGCTCATCGATCCTCTTATTAATGTATGATTTATCTGATATTCTTCTTTCTTTCTTCTTAGCGAGAACAAAGAACTTAGAACCTGCTCTCAGTGAGGTTCGAGCTGCTGAGTTGGTCAAAGACTGGAATATCAGGGAAGTCTTGGCTGACGGTGAACATCCTTGATCAGCGGATTTTCTCTTAGATTACAAGAACGCTGGGTCCAGATTTATCGCGCGACTTGTGGACATCATCCCTGAGCTAGACATTTTTGAAGAGGCTGCTACCGACCCTATCTAATTGGACGAGGAATAAAGCAACTTTGGTGAGGAGAGCAGAGGTGCTAACAGGGGCGGTACTGAGGTTGGTTCTGGTGAGGATAGCTTTGGTGGTGAGGAATATTCCAGCCCGAAAGAAGTTTCAGAGGCTCAAGCATCTTCAAGTGAATCGAGCAGTTCCAGCGAGGAAGATATGCCTCCTCCCAGGAAGAATCTGATTCGTGATGATGATGATGATGTGCTTATCTCCCGCCGATAGAAGAAGAAGAAGCGGAAATCTAGTGGAAAAGAGATTGCAACTGGTTCTCAGTCTGCTTCTCGTGAGCAGGAGAAGAAGAAGAGAGGGGAAGAGCAGTTGAGAGAGGGAGAAAAAGGAGGAAGATAGGAAGAAGGTAGAGGAGAGAAAGTAAGGTGAGAGGGGAAAGAAGGAGAGATAAGAGGAGAGAAGGAGAGAGGAAATGAGAACAATGGCAGGGCAAGAGCTAGTTCCTGTGTCCACTTTGCCAGAGGGGGCCTCTGTCGCCATCTCTCCTCAGTTGGCTCCTGCCTTGCTCGAGAGAGAAATTTTGCCTACTAATCGTCAGAAGGCAACGGGGACCGACTAGTTAGCTCTGCAGGCGAGTTAGAGGCTAGCCTTGGTAAGTCTGTCTTCGCTTTTCCATGCTTGTAATATTCTATTCAATGCTTCTCTTTCTTAATGTTTACTCTTTTTTGCAGTTCGTGACTGACTTCGTCGTCCTTTATCGCACTCGTGACGATCTAGTGAAGAGGAAAACAAAATGCTGAGATGAAGGGGAAGAGTGTTGAGCTGGAGTCCAGTTTGAAGACTGCCAATGATGCTCAGCAGTCTTTTGATCTCACCCTCACTGAAGCCAATTGGGTTAAGGAGGCGGCGGTCAAAGAGCTCAGCGAGCTGCAGCAGTCCTACGACTTGGTCTGCACGAGCAAGTTTGTTGTGGTTGAGGAAAATAGGATGCTAGCATAGAAGGTGAAGAAGGCGAAGGAGATCTCGTACAATACCGGGTGGGCTGCTGCGTATGAGGATGCTGAGGTTCAGATAGGCTATATCAGTCTACATAACTTCAAGAAGGGATAGAACAAGGCTTTTTTGGATGCTGGAGTGGACATCGGTTCTCCACTATTTGACGAGCATGATCCAGGCCCAAAGTGTGTTGTGGATGAGGCTCCTGCCCCAGCCATTGACGGTAGTGTCTCTGCTTCTCAAACCGTTCCTGCTGGTTCTCCTTTTACCCAGGGAATAATAGTTGCTCCATCTGAGGGAGGTGTTCTTACAGCTGCAGACAAGGGAAAGCAACCAACGACCTCAGAGTCAATTGAGGTTTCTAGCTAACCTGTTGTGAGGACTTCTTTTGTATGTTTGCTTTGTTTGTACTGTTTTTTTTATTATCGATGTACTTGGACCTCTCTATTTCAATGAAATGAAAATAATTGTCTTTCTACATACTGATCCTTCTGTTCTTTTAATGCTTTTCATGGCTTGTAGTCGATTGATGTAGATGAGTATATACTTGCTAACTCTCATCTGGGAGGGATTCTCGGTCCTAATGCGAGCAATCAAGTTTGCCAAGCCTTTATAACGATTTGTAAGTCCATTAGGTCGACGAACAAGAGCTTTAAAGATCAGTCCGAGCTCGTCGCCAAACTGAAGGATAAACTTCAGGAGATGGAGGCGGTTGGTGCTTCTGTTAAAAAAGAAGTGAACCTTCTGAGGGCTAAACTTCTGAATGCCTCCGAGATCAATCAAGTCGGTGAAGTTCTTCAACAGGAGAATGAAACTCTGAGTAGTGAGGTGTCGAGAGTCAGGGAGCATGCGCCGAGCATTGCACCTAAAGTTTTATGAGGTTCCTCTTCATCGGTTGGTCCGCGAGCTGGTACATCGTCGAGCGCCACTCCTTAAGTTTTGCGAGGTTCCACTTTATCGGATGGTTTGCGAGCTGGTACAGATGCCGGGGATCTATCTAGGGAGATGAACGAGCTTCGAGGAGATGTTCACCGAGCTTATGTGATAGCTGTTGGGCTTCAAAGAGATGTCACGTAGTTGAGGCATCTGTTCAAGAAAGGACCTCGGCAAGTGTGGGCTGATGGTTATGACCAAAGTTGGACAGATGCTTCGACGAGGTTGGAAGAAGTCGAAGAGCTATCCTTTATTAGGGGATGGTTAAGTGCCCCCAGGGAGATGTAGGTCACCAGGAACTCAGTGATCTGGTATCGTCTCGAGATCTCTCCTTCAACTCTGAGGCCTAATCCTTTCAGTAAGGATGACCAGTGGGTCCCTATAGATGCTATCCCCAGGCAGTTATTGGAGCTAGATGCGAATGAAGTTGAGAAAGAAGTAGCTACTCATTCGGACGACGGACGAAGAGCGCAAGTGGATGATTGTCTTGCTCAGAGGACTAATCCTTATTAAGATCTACTTAATTCATTCAATGTAACTATGTTGTAAATGCAGTGAAGTAATAAAATATTTATGTTTTGGGTGATATGCCGACTACACATGCGTTGTGTATTTTCTACTTCACTGATTTTTATTTGATTATCTTGGGCTCTTCGTAGCCGACTAGATTTGATGTGGGTAGAGTTTTTTTATTGTCTCAGTATCCTCCCAGTCCAGTATGCTTATGAGATACCATTTTGCCCTACTTTAACTTTTAGGTCGTGTCGTCACACTCCCTTAGGCCTAAGTTTGGCAATGGTGAGGACACACCTGGTGTTGGATGTTATATCCGATCAGGTTTTCTGAGCCAAACATCGTTTGGCGACCAATTCAATTTGGCCGAGCTGCCTAAGAGTCCCTTGTAGGGCTTTATATATTGCCAGGGGCAATGCTAAGAGGTTGTTCTTATTTCATAACGAAAACCTGAGGAGGGAGGCTCCCTGCTTTTAAGTATTGAGTAATGTGCCAATCGCTTGGAAAAGATGTGCAAGTTATAAAGTTCATAATACACAATTAACACTTTATGGAACGCTACTGTCAAACAATCTTTTATTAATCAAACACAATAAAAATGAGTTGCCAATTCCTGTAATGTGATAAAAGATTAATGAAGAGAAACTAGAAATAGAATTTCTTCAGGTTGGCCGCGTTCCAAGCTCGGGGAATATCTCGGCCCTCCCTCATTTCTAAGTGATAGGCTCCTTATAGGTCGTCTCTTGTCACCTTAAATGGTCCCTCCCAGTTTGGACCTAGCTTGCCATCAGATGGTTTTACTGCGCTGCCAAGAACTTTCCTTAGAATGTAGTCCCCAACCTGGAATGTTATTGAATTGACCTTCTTATTATAGTGCTTTGCTAGATATTGCTGATAGCTCACTAGTCTCATTAGAGCTAATTCCCTGCGTTTGTCAGCTAGGTCAAGTTCAACGAGTAATACTGCATTATTATGGCCTTGGTCGACCAAGGTGGACCTCATGGTTGGGATGCCAGCTTCTAAAGGGATGATGGACTCAATTCCATATGTTAGTGCGAAGGGGGTTTCTCCAGTTGCTCGCCGTGGGGTAGTGAGATAAGCCCATAAAATATGGGGCAACTCGCTCGCCCATGCCCCTTTGGCTCGCTCTAATCACTTCTTCAGTCCATCGATCACTGTTTTGTTGGAATCTTCATCTTGGCCGTTGCTCTGAGAGTATGCTACCGAGCTGAAATGGTGCCTGATTCCATGGTCGTTGCAGAAACCCTGGAATAGGCCACTTTCGAACTGGGTTCTATTTTCAGTGATGATCATTCTGGGGATCTCGAAATGGGTAATTATATTTTTCCATATGAATCTCATCATGTCTCCTCCCCTGATGTTCGCCAAGGGATCTTCCTCAATCCATTTGGTGAAGTAGTATGTGGCGACCAACATATACTTACGATTACCGACAACAGTAGGAAGAGGGCCGACGATGTCTATTTCCCACTGGGTGAAGGTCTAGGGGTTGGTAAGTGATTTTAGGTCGCTCGAAGTTTGGTGGACTATAGGAGCATGTAGTTGAAATTTCTCGCACTTGCGAGCATATACTCCAGAATCTCTCTGCATGTATAGCCACCAGTAGCCTTCATTCATTGCTCGAAAAGCTAGCGACCTCCCTCCAATATAGCTCCCACAGATTCCTTTGTGAAGTTCACGCAGAACTTGCTTGACGTCCTTTGGGTGAACACATTGGAGGTAAGGCCCGGAGAATGATCTCTTATACAGATTACCGTCAGGAGATAAGTGAAAGCGGGCAACTTTGACTCTTATGTGATGAGCGTCCTTCTTATCGTCTAGTTTTGCATCATCCTTCAAATAGTCCCTCAGGGGGTCCATCCAACTGGGTACTGATTCAATCTGGAGAACATGGCCCATGTCTGGAAGCTCTTCGCTCCGGTTGATGCTCGGCTGGGTGAGGAAGTCTATAGGGATTGTTCTTTTTAAGTCAGAGTCAATTGCTGAACTCAAGGCTGCTAGGGCGTCGACATGACTATTTTGTCCTCTGGAAAACTATTGGACACTGACTTCCTCAAAGTTGGACATTAACTTTTTTGCTAAGGATATGTAGGCTGCCATTCTTTCATCCCTCACGTTGAAGTCCCCACTTATCTGATTGGAGACCAATTGTGAGTCGCCGAACACCTATAGCTGTTTTTCACCCAATGTCTGTGCCTTCTGCAGGCCTGCTATCAAATCCTCATATTCTTCTTCGTTGTTAGAGGCTTCGAATCTAAGTCTGATCCCCTGCTCGAGAATTATATCTTCTGGGGTAACGAGCACAATGCCTACTCCTTCCCCCTTTGAGTTGGAGGCTCCATCAACAAATAGTCGCCAGATACCTCCTGTTTAGTGATCTTCCCTATAATCCATGGATTGAAGTTGGTCACAAGGCTGTTCGCCTGTGAACTCTGTGATGAAGTCAGCACGGACCTTCCCCTTGATTGCCTTCCTTGGTTGAATATGGATGTCAAATCGTCCAAGCTCGACTGACCACTTCGATAATCTACCGGACAAATCCGCTTTTCGTAGGACTACTTTAAGGGGGTGTGACGTGAGGATGATGATAGAGTGAGCTTCGAAGTAGTGCTTCAGTTTCCTCGAGGCTACCACTAGTGAAAAGGTGAGCTTCTCCAGCGGTAGGTATTATTTCTCGGCGTCTAATAGGGTCTTGCTCGTATAGTAGACTGGGTGCTGGATTCCTATTTGTTCGTATACCAGTGCATAACTGACGGCGTGGTTCGAGACGGTAAGTTATAAGTACAGGGAATCATTCTCTTGAGGTATTACGAGCAAGGGTGGTGTGCTGAGATAAGCTTTGAGATCTTCTAATGCTCTCGACCAATCTTGGTTCCATGCCACTATTTTTCTTCTCTTCAATAGCTAGAAGAATGGCTGGCACTTTTCGAAGGACTTTGAGATGAACCAATTCAAGGCGGTGAGCATGCCCGTGAGCTTTTGTATGTCTCGTACATGCGGGGAGGCTGTACCTTATTGATTGTATCAATCTGGTCTGGGTTGGCTTTAATGCCTCTCTCGCTAACCACGTACCCGAGAATTTTTCTTGAGTGGACACCGAAGGAACATTTGCTCGTGTTAAGTTTCATTTGGTATTTCATGAGGATTTCGAAAGTCCTTGATAGGTTTGAGAGGTGGTCTTCTTCGTGCCTGCTCTTGACGAGCATATCGTCGATGTAGACTTCCATGGTATCTCCAATTTGGTTTTTAAACATCTTGGTGACCAATCGCTGGTAGCTGGCTCCTGCATTTTTAAGCTCGAAGGGCATCACTTTATAATAGTATAACCCGATGGTGGTGATGAATGGTGTCTTGTCTTGATCTGGTACATACAGAGGAATCTGGTGATACCTCGAGTATGCGTCCAGGAAACTCATTCCTTTTTGAGCTGTTGTGGCGTCCACCAACTGGTCGATATTTGGGAGGGGGAAACTGTCCTTAGGGCATGCCCTGTTGAGGTCAGTGAAGTCTATACAAACTCTCCATTTTCCATTATTCTTTGGAACCACTATTGGGTTGGACATCTATTTAGGGAATTGAACTTCCCGTATGGATCTTGCATCCAACAACTTTTCTACTTCTTTCTCCACAACCTTGGCCTTTTCGAGCGTAGTTCACCGAGCCTTCTGCGCGACAGGCCTAAAATTTGGGTCGACGTGCAACCGATGATAAACCACACTGGGGTCAATTCCAGGAAGTTCGTAAGGTTCCCATGCGAAAATGTCCACATTGTTACCGTCAATTCCCTTTTTTCTTGATCTGTGAGAGAGGCTCCAATCAAGAATATTCTATTTTTTTTTACTGCCACCGGCTGCGACCTCTTCCAGGTCTTCAACGACCCGCTCATAGGGGAGGAGCCTAGTCTCCTCCACTCCGGGTCTTCCATACTTTAACTTTTACTTTGAAGGTATCAAACCTTCTTGTTCCTGAACTTTCTCTTTGGCCTTCTTGTCCTTCTTTCCTGGTTCTGGGCGGATGGCCGCTATGAAGCACCTTCTTGCCATCACTTAATCTCCATGGATCTCCATTACTCCTTGCTCAGTCACGTACTTGAGTTTCTAATGGTAGGTCGAGGGGACGACCTTCATTGCATGTAGCCATCCTCTGCCGAGGATATCTTGGTAGGGCAAGTCTATGTCGACTACCAGAAACTCGATCATCTTGGAGACACTTCTTGCCCTCACTGGAAGTACGATATTTCTTAGTGAAGCCAACTAAGGTGATAGTGTCTTCCTTCAAGTCGTCAATGCTTAACTTCAATTTCCTGAACATGTCAAGATACATTACCTCGGATGAGCTTCCCTGGTCGACGAGTAACTTGTTGACGTCATAGTTTGCTATCCGGAGTGTAATGATCAAAGCGTCATGATGTGGGGTTCTTACTCCCACTAAGTCTTCATCCGTGAATACGATGTGTTTGCTCACTACAAGAAAATTTAGTTTTAGCAACGAATTTTTTAGCAAGGAAGTAACTTTCGTTGCTAAAAGTGTATTATTAGCAAGGAAAATTGAAAAATCGTTGCTAAAAGAATAATCTTGTTATAAACATTTTTCAAGGAAATATTTCCTTGCAAAATGTAACTTTTAGCAAGGAAATTTCATAATCCTTGCTTAAAACATGGCGGTAAAATTTCCCTCCTTTTTTTAGTATCCGAAATATGTACTGCAACATTTTATTAATTTCGTTGCAAATAATAAGACATACATTTAGCCAAAAAAGAGACAAAAGCCCAAAGTTTCCTTCTCTTTAAATGTGCACACACTAAAAATCAACTGCACACACAAAACCCTCATTTCTCATTCCCACTTCTCTCTCCATCCTCCCCACGCCGGTAGTCAACCTTAGTGGGAGTTCTCACCATCAACCCTCCCTCTGTCCGGAGTTTCTTCTTCCTCCATGCACCCCGATCCTACCCCAACCCTGGTCATCTTTTTCCTCAGGCAACTCCGGTCACCTTCTTCCTCAGGTAGATTAACTCATTTTTAAGTATGCGATTTTAGTTTTTGTTGGATTATTAGGTGTTTATAATATGATGTTTCATTTTTTGTTTGATTATTAGTTGTTTAAATTAAGAGATTTCAGTTTGAAATGAGATATGAACTTCCAACTGTTACATTCAATTTGGGTTTGATTTAGCTGTTGCTCAAAACCTAGGTTTCTAGTGTTTATGTAGTTTTGGTTGTTCTTTGGTGTATCTTGCTAAAAATTCAAATTATTTACATTCTTACTCTTGTATACACACACATTGTTCTTCAATGTATGTTGTTTGTTGGAAGTTTTGGCAATAACATCATACAAACGTAGTCACCATAGACATTTTCAAACTTTGTGCTCTAACTGTTTGACAAAATGCCTGAATGAAATTTTCAACCCATTTTGTTCAAGTTACACCCAAACTTCAATTATTTCTTGCTAAACACTAATGTATCCGCGTTTATCCTTTTTGTGTAGACTCAAATGGCACCTAAAAAGTAAAATTCGACAATTGTTGTGAAAATCACTTCATAAACATTTTGCGATAATAAGTTTTAGGTAATTTATTATTATTATTATTGTTGTTGTTGTTATTATTATTATTATTATTATTATTATTATTATTATTATTATTATTATTATTATTATTATTATTATTATTATTATTATTATTATTATTATTATTATTATTATTATTATTATTATTATTATTATTTACTATTATTACCTATTTGTACTGATACAATCATAGTTATTACCGTTGTTGAGCCACACATTGATTTCTAATAGCAGAATAATGGAATATTGAATTAAGTTATCATAAAAATTAAATTATATCTTTACGTATTTGTTCTTGGTCCTACATGATACATAACTATGGACAAAGATATATTTTGATTATTATATCACATATCCTCTTTACATGCCTATGTTCGTAATCCTTCATTTGAATATTACCATCGACTGAGCATCTCCTGTGTGATAATTTTTGCTGAACTTAGTCAAACCTTTAAGATTATTGCAACGTTCCTTATTTATGAATAATGAACAAATTATTTGGAGTTGGTAATGAGTTACTTGTATTGATTATTATAGGGATTCAAATATCTTAAAGCCTTGAGGATGATAATCCAATTTGGATATTATTAGTCACGGTTTGCAAAGACCTATAATACTGTCATTGAATGTAAGTTGTTACCAACTGTAGGATTTCTTTATATCAACAATTTTGTGACTCATCAAATTTCTTAAATCAATTAATTTTTTAGCAGGTGTTGATTATTTATAATGGAACTCTCGATGGAAGTAACTTTTGCCTTTTTGAGAAAGTACATATTTTTTGTGGCTGAAATTACGTCAAGGGGGAAGATGTAAGAAAAGTAAGTCCAATCTCAATCGACTCATTAACTTAGGAAATGTTATGATGTTGACGCTTGATATGTTCTTTATTAATCTTCATAGCAACTGACTAAATTTATTTGCTTTTCTAAAACAGGGCATGCTTCATTTACATGGTGAGACACTTCTAATACTAATTGTTGATGGGGAAACCAATGTTATGACCTCATAGAGCTTGAAAACCAGGTTTTCTTTCATCCATTACTATCTATCACCTAATGTTATGCCTATTAGATCCTTGTAGTAGCCAAAAGGAAAAGAATTTTGGAGATATTTATGTGAGTGATTTCAAGTATAAAAATTCTAGAAATGCTACTTGTGGCATTTGGTTACATATGTGGCACATGAAACTTATCTCCTTAAAACACCTTTCCTTAACGCCCTCAACTCGACTGCTTACTAGAAATACGGCCTCTCTCGTGCCCCAAAATCAGTTGAGAAGATAGCCATTGCCCTGTTGGCATTAGTCTCAGAAAGCCAACCATTGCCCTTATTAGATCCTAACATCTTAATCCACACTTATTGAAATGGGCTAAGATAATGTTATCGATATACTTTGTGCATAAATACTCCCATACAATTAGATATTTAATGGAATATGTACTTCTTTGTCAAGTTTTGAAGTGACCCTGAATTAATGTTTATACAATTTATGATCTCATGCACCTTTCCTTTATTATAAGGCATTTCAACGAATTCTTAAAGCATATGCCAAAGGGTGGTACGTGAATTGTTGCAGCTGCCACGGGTATGGATGGACAGATTAAGGTACACTGAACTTCTTTTGGATTCCAGCTACAAAGGAAGAAGAATTTCTTTCACATAATGCTAATTTGGCACTTGTTTTCCATCTGGATATTATATGTAGACATCTGATAGGGACGAAAGGGTGATATTTTATATAGTGAACACTGGTGAACATTGCCACAACACGGTTAATTGGTTTTCAAGTCATAGGATGTCTATTGATTATTTTAGCATATTTTTCTTATCCATGAATTGGCTTTGTTGTAACTAAATTAGTTTGAAAATTTATATTATCTATATTGCTAATGGTTTTTTGATTTATAAGGGTTAAATATGCAATCAGTGATCATAATCGTTGGAAAGAAAGTTTAAAATTGAGTGTTTATGCTTAGAGTCTTCCATAAGTTATAAACCCTAAAATTTCACCCTTTCTTCTCTCAGACGACATGGAATTTTTTGAAAATATCAGTATTGGAGACCACATCAACTATAAGTTTAAAATCTGAGGTCTTTTATATTGTATTGAGCATTCTATATATGATTAAAAAACCTAAAGTTATTCGTACTCTAGCGTACCCTAGTTTTGGACTGTGTGATCTACGTAACGCTTTTGAAAACACTAATATTGGGGATCACATTGTATGTTTCTTTTCTTTATCTTATCTTTCTTGCCATAGAACTTATAAAGATAATGAATTGAAACTTCTAATTTGCAATAACACAACTTTAAGGATCTAAAAGCTATAACTCGAAGGGTAAAGAAACAAGCACTTCAGTGATGAGAGAAAAATAAGGTGAAATCACCAATGATCCTATATGAATAAATGCAAACCTAGGCAATTTTGTTGAATACTTTGGTGGTTGAACTACCTTCCCAAACTTACTATGCTCTCACCCTTTTATTACATTACTCTCTTAAACTCTCCCAAAATCACTTCAGTTCATTCCCAAACTTGCATATATTAGTTCAATAATTGCAGTCTCAAAATTTCATATATCAGTTATACTCATATATGAAAATAGGAGAGCATATATCATTTTGAGTCCCAAACTTAGCAGTGGTAAAATACAGTGGTAAAATACCGTTCTTAATGCTGACAGTTTCCCCAGGTCTTGATAGAATGTTCCTAGTTCTGATAAATCAACTTGTGTAATTTTATCAATAGATGTCAGGGCTGTTTCCATCAATTTGTGCAATCGATTATGTTATTCAGCCTTTATGAAGATATTAGACTTAGCTCTCAGGGCTGATCTAACTTTGAGGTCAACTCCTAAGAGTTATGAACCCTGTATTTTTGTAGAAGCTAGTTGGAGATGGTAGGAACAAATACAATAAGATTAGAAAACTTCAATGAAATACTATATATTATATATTTCATTAACATTTATGTATGGAATTTATGCTTTCCTTAAATGCATTATGGAACTACTTGGTCGTATTTATGTATGGAATTTGTGCTATGCAGCCTGTATATTAGTAAAGACATTCACCAAAATAATAGATATGTTAAGATGAAATTCGGTCATCACATTCATCAAAATAAACTCAGAGAACTCTGTGAATGGTTTTTTGGTCAATGGACCTCCGTAAAAATGGAAACCAGTACATTAAACTAATTGAAATTAATGATTTCAGTTATGTCATGTTCATATGATTCAACTCTTAGATTACCAACATTTTAAAACAGAATTTAGATGGATACTATATCATTATATTACCAAGATTTTAAAATAGAATTTAGATGCATTTGGTCCGAATCTGAATTTCAGATTTCTTTTTTATTTCCCTAGCTTTGGTCCATAGTAAAATTTGGTGCCTTACAGTTAGTTGGATAAATATCTATATCTCCTCAGATTTGTTTTGCAATCAGCATATTGCATTTTCACTGATGGTTATTCTAGAACTGGGGCATAATAGGCCACCTATTAGGGCCATATAGAATTTTTCACACTAACATCATCGGTGAAGGTTCTAGCATTTTGTGAAGACACATCCTGTAAATGAATCTTTTGTGTTTATTATAGCAAATAATTGATTTTTGCACGCAAATTGGGTATTGAAGACATCCTGTGATGACACATCTTGTGAAGACGCATCCTGTAAATGAATTCCCAATGAAGGTTTTGATTTAGTAATTGGTTATTATGATATTTTAGTATTTATCAATTAGTTAGTACTTATCCGATTAGTGGTTACCAGTAATCATTTTCTTATAATAATGATGCATTCCAAGGCTACATCATCACCTTTGCCTTCGCCATCTACCTTCTTCAGCACTTCCTTACCTTTTTCTCTTCCCACGACCAAGATATTGCCGATGCTCCAACTCTACCTACCCGTGATGACACAAACAAGGGCAGACCTTGATGCTTCAGTTAGCATGGACCATTCAATGTTGAATGTATGCGCATTTCTAAGATCCAATTCAATTTTTTTAGGGATTATATTATTCTAGCAGTGTTTCTCTTCTGGTGTGGGAGCATTCTATTTTGTGACCCATGCATTAAATTTCTCAAATTTTATTGGAAATTCTCCTCTTTTTCATTAAAATTGATAAGTCTTTCAGGTTAAGAAAATAATTCGTTTGTGTAGTTGGATACTATAGCCATTAACAATGTGTGGGAGAAATCAGAGGTAATTTTTTTTGTCCCGAGTCATTGGCTTGTCGTCTAATATGGACATTAAAAATTACTGTTAAAAGGCTAAAAACTCACAATCCTAGTGGCGAGTTGTGGCTGAGGGTATAGTGGATGTTTACTCTTTAGTGAGCTCAAAAGTCCGGTAGGAAAATTCTAGTGGAATTTGTCGAGTAGCTTTTACATCAGAAGCTTGTGATTCTGCTTTCTCACCACCGACAATCAATGAAAGTAAGTCACTAGGCCCACCAGATGAGAGATTATCAGTCAACCTATTATTTGCATCTTCATGAAACCAGTGAGCGAATTTGGATGTTGGGTCTCAACGCGTCATCGTGTTTAATATCATGATGCTCCACAAAACCTGAGGGACCACCTGTATTTACAGTTAAAAGCACTGCCAAAAAGCTTTTCCATAATTGATGTTGGATTGTTGGAATGGGGTTTTGGCAATTTCCATTCCATTCTTAGTCTTTTTGGGGTAATCACTAACACTTAATAAATCAATTCCATTCTATATCATAAACTATCCTTATTACCACATTCAATCAAATAGACTACCGAAATTGAATTTCAGTTAATACAAAACAAATAAAGCCAACCCACTACCTCTATATTCTGATCCATTAAGAAAATAGATATTAATTGGTTATAGGCTACTCCCAGTGGTTAAATTAGGTTCGTATTACTGTAAACTTTAAATTGAATTTGCTTCATTTTGAAATGAAAAAAGTGGATGTCCCAAACACGACCTTACTTCCACCAGCATAACTGCTTCATGCTCTTATGTTATGATCGATGTCTTGAATTCAATTAATGATATTTTCTTTGGAACTGAAATTAAAGTGTATTACTTTAAATTCTGAACTAAATTTGCTTAGATTTGAAATGCAAAAAGTTAATATCCCAAAAAGTTGATGTATTCTTTATAATTGATATTTGAGTCGTATCACTTCACGTTTTAAACAAAATTTTCTTAAATTTGAAATTAAATAAGTGGTGTCCCATGCACACCCTTACTTGCACCAACACAATTGCTTCAGTATGTTATACACGTGCAAATATCCTTAATCGACTTTTACTGAACAAAGATTGTTGTCAAATGATGTAGGGTTTTGATGTGAAACTAATTGATGTCACCCGAACTTTTAAGGTTACAAAGGTAATTCCACCTCTGCATTGGACTTCCCGTGTAGTTGGTTTTGTAAAAGCAAAAGGGCCAGCAATCCCTATTCCCGGTGTAGTTGGTTTTGAAAAGTTGTTACAATCAATTTTGTATCCTTCTACCCATGTAATTTATAGGCTTATTTTGAGTACTCTGAGTAATTATCCTTATACATAATAAATATAAATCGATTATCATACTCTCCTTGGGTTTTAAGTTAACTATCTATCAACAAAAAAGGGGACCAACTTAAAAGGATCAATCAATAAAGGCCCATTTAAGTGTAGTACATCAAATCACTTCAATTGAACAGGATCATAGAAACCACTGCAAACTATGTCAGAAAAACTCTCGGAGCTACAACAGATGGCAGGCACTACAATGTACCTTGTGCAAAGGCTCAGGGAAGGTGCAGTACCGAGGCTACTACCGAGTGTAATGAGGCGCATAGGATATCAAATGGTTAGGTAAGGCAAAGTTGGTGACTCGGGTGCTTCTTCCTTAGCATTTTATGTCTCAAACAAAATTAGCGAGGAATTTGGAGGTCGGTGCAACACTACTGATTGTTATCGGCCTGACTATCAACAAAAGAAGGCAAAGTTGTTATATATGCAGGAGGAGGTTCATTGTCATATCCTTCTCTTTCTCAATATCATATAGCATTAGTTTATTCAGTCTTCTATGGTAACTTACAATAATTTATGGAAAACTAATCTATCTTTTGTTAAATAATAAGGGGTGCCAATTCATGTTTTGAGGGGTCTTTATGGAATGAACACGATAAGAAAGAGTGGTCGCTGAGGTTTTCACTTCATCCGACCAGCAAGAGTGGTCCGTTTTTCATCATCGAGGTCTGATATGCTTTGCATATGGTCGCCGACTAGCAAGGGTGGTTGAGCAACCCTATCTCCTGACCGGTTCTGGCATTTTTGGATTTGACATCGCATCTACGTGGATATAATATGGCATTTTTGGATCTGATATTGCATTTACGAAACGAAATTTTTGGACCCAAAGCCAATATAGGTAGTAGATTGAGGTTGCAATCCCTGTCAGTTGCGTAAGACTTTATTTTTTATTCTTTTCCTTTTTAGTTTTGCCTAATAAATTACTGCAATTATTGATTTGGTGATTAAAATTGTATTTTTATGCTTTTGTAAATCAGGTACACGAACACACGCTATTCGATTTTGAGGATAGACATTTGGGGGTTTCAAGTTATAGGTACACGAACACATTTAATACGACATATTTTCCTTTCTTGTACAAACTTCTCGTGGTATTAGAGCTCAATATACATTGGACCATATCCACAAATGTATGATAATGGCCCCCATTGTGGACTGAAATGTCCAAGTGCAGGCATGCGGATTTTCATCGTTAAAAAGTGAAGCAATGGCTTCATCTGATGCTACTGCAGCCGAATAAACTGCAGGAGTGTGAAAGAAAGAGTGTATACTTCTCCCTGCAGCTATATTTCTGGATGTGTCATTGTAATAGTGGTTGGCAATGTGGGTTGGTTACTTGTAAAATGAAGCAAAATGCGAGTGTCTGTGGGGATATAGCCACGACTCAGCCACCTTTTCTTCCTAGTTTGCATTATCATCGCTTTCCTCTTCTTTTCACCCCAAACGCCTTTTACGCATTGATCACCCAACCAATTATCAAAAAACATATTCAATCCATAAACGCTTCCAATTAGATGAGAACGAGAGAAATTCTAAATAAAATATGCAGCACCATTTTGGACCTGCCCCAAATGGGTATAAAAACTGTTCATAGTGGAATTTGATCGAATCCGACATCTATGTTATATCATTTTTTTGTAGAAAAATCTTATGCTTGCTCTACTCGTTGCTCAAATGCCAAGTATGTTCATCGCGGTGGGATAAAGTCTTTTGTCCAATAGTTGTATGAAGACAGGGTAATTTTTTTAGCACATAGAATTTGTTAAATTTTAATTTATGAGGATACATACTTATGTATTTTATTTTCGTATGTTAATAGGCAAGTAATGCATATGAGATGCCGAAAGGAAAAATTTAAGTATTTTATGATTCTCATTGGATGAAGTACAATGGGTGGATTAGTGAAGAAGCCGAGTCTGACTATGTAAATATTAAAAAGAAAATAATTTTACATGCTTAAACATGAAGTATTATTCCCAAGCCATATTGATTTTTGTTGAAATGGGTGGACGAGAGTTGTTGGATTATTGATTTGTGTCGCAACAGGTTGGATTTCATGAATAAATAAAGGAAATTCTGTCAATTTTGTTTAAAAATAAAGTGAAATCGGTGGAAGGGATGCATTGATGATTTACTTGTATCTATAGTTGTTGAATTAGTGATTTATGTGTCACAACATGTTGGATTTCTTAAATTAACAAAGAAATCTCTATCGATTTTGTTTATTAAAGTTTAAAAAATTAGTCAAACCAATAGTGTAACATATAATTTTCTTTTTCGTTGTAGAAAGAGATGATTGAATTACAAAAAAGCTCAGAAGATTCTGATGAAGCATCAATTTGTCAAAAAGTCCTTGGAAAGAGGTCAGGATACGTGAAAGGTCTTGGTACCCAACATTTGAAATCACTATGCAAACAGAATTTTGATACGAAGAACAAAAAATTACAAACAGAGATCGTAGATTTGAAAATTCTAGTCCAAGGTCTTGTATCAAAGATGGCTACAATGGAGGCCACATTATTGCGAGATAAAGACGCTGCTCCCGAGGAAGATGTTCCTGAAGCATCTTCTGTCCCTATGAATCAAGTTGCTTGATGTCAAGTGTTGATTTTATCATTTTGTTTGTGATGAGAAAACTAGTATAAACTCATCTCTAAGTTATGAAGTATTATTTACTTTTGAGTTTCATTGTGACATGAACAATAGTACATTTATGTTTTGGATATAATATAACATCTTTTTTTAGTTATGTGTGTTTACTTAGGTTTCTTTTTATTTGTTTCATTATTTAATATAATTCTGCAACGAAAAAGAATGTTACAAAAGACTATTAGCAACGAAGAATTGACATTTGGCAAGGAGTTTTAATTCCCTCAAAATATCTTTTGCGAGGATTTATTAGTATCTTTTGCAACGAAATTTTCATTGTAAAATATTTTTAGTCGAAATACGAGAACTTTTTTGCAACTAAAAAAAGTGTTACAAAAGACTTTTAGCAATGTATAATTAACATTTAGCAAGGAATTGTAATTCTCTCAAAATATCTTTTGAAAAGATTTGTTAGTATCTTTTGTAACGAACTATTCGTTGTAAAGGAAGTCAAAATACGAGAACTTTTTTACAACGAAAAAGAGTGTTACAAAAGACTTTTAGCAATGTAAAATTAACCTTTAGCAAGGAATTTTAATTCTATCAAAATATCTTCTGCGATGATTTATTAGTATTTTTTGCAACAAAATATTCCTTGCAAAATCATTTTAATCAAGATATGAGAACTTTTTTGCAACGAATTGTTTTATTTTCCCCAACGAAAAATTTCATTGCAAAATATTTTTAGCGACGATGACAAAATTTCCTTGCAAAAGATCTATAGCATGATGGCTAATTCGAGGAACGCTGCAAGGAAAAAAAACGTTGCAAAAGGTGTTTTTCAACGAACACATACCTTTTGCAACGATTTTTTTCCTTGCTAAACACCATAATTCTTATAGTGGCTGTAGTCGACATCATCTGCTTACCGACGCTTTCCTGACTATTTTCTCATTAGATCAATTTGAAAAGCTTGCATTACTACCGTAAGCTTTTTCACTTCCATTCGATCTGAGTTTCCCTGAATCTGCTTTAGATCAGATGCCCCATGAATTACTGCGAGCTCATGGCCAGCATCATCCTCGAGCACGTTATCGGGCCTTGTGTCTCCGTTGGCAGTAACTTTCTCTGCCTTCTTTTTCACAAATTCGTTTAGGTGCCCGAACTGGGCCAGCTCTTCAAGGTGAGACTTAAGAGCCTTATAGTGCTCAGTTTTGTGTCCTCCTTCCTTATGAAAAGAGCATCG
Source organism: Sambucus nigra (assembly GCA_949130495.1). Classification (NCBI taxonomy): domain Eukaryota; kingdom Viridiplantae; phylum Streptophyta; class Magnoliopsida; order Dipsacales; family Adoxaceae; genus Sambucus; species Sambucus nigra. The sequence goes on along the minus strand of OX422211.1, from coordinate 632,147,120 downwards.
CAGTGCATGGTTTCTCTTCGAGGGATCTCCTCCCATCTTTTTGGGCCACTTGACGAATGGCTCGTTCTTGATCTTTGCTAGGATCTTATAGATTGGTTATTTAAAGATAATGTTTAGTGCCTGAAATGATTTCGAAACATCGTTATTGTTTCCATTCTTAGAGCCACCCTTGCCCCCATTCTTGTCTCCTTTCTTCTGACTTTTGGCCTTGTTGTTTCCCTTGGCAGCGAGCTTAACTCGACCATTCTCCCCTGCACTAAGGCAGGTCACATCCTCAACTTTGACATACTTCTCGATGCGAGCCATCAGGTCATCGATGGTTATGGCCTCCTTCTTAGTCAGGGGTTAGTGCAAGAGGCAAGAGCTGGGTAGGCCAAACTTGAAAGAGGCCACTGCTACCTACTCTGAGCAGTCCTCGACCTCGTTGAACAACTCCCAGTACCTTTTTACGTAGTCTCGAAGGCTCTCCTGGGGCGTCTTCTTCATTGTTAGCAAGGCATCCATCCTCATTGGATGGGAGATGCTGGTAATAAAGTGAGCCATGAAGAGATCTCCCAGGGACTCAAAGATCCTAATGGATCTGTGAGGGAGTCTCTCGAACAACTTCTGGTCCACATCATGCAAACTCGAGGGAAAAATCTGGCACATTAGTGCATCCCTGTGGTTCCAGAGAGTCATGGCCTGCCTGTACTGCCTAACGTGATCGATAGGGTCCATCTTTCCATCATAGATTTTAAATATCGGAATCAAGAACTTCTTGGGGGCTTCTTCTTCTTCTTCTTCTTCTTCTTCTTCTTCTATCTCCCTTGAAAAAGGGGATTTCATCTGGGTCCTGAGAGCTCGTCGGGCTAGCTCTCTGGTTGATCTGGAACCCCAATATGCTACGTGGTGGTCCATTTCTCTTCAAACCAAATTTTTTATGTCATTATTTCCTCGAGCCGGGCTCCTGCAACGATGAGCTGGTTGTTGTTGCTTGAGCAAGTCATCATCTGATGAGTGTTCCTCGATCCTTTGGGATTCGCATCTAGGGCTCCTTCCTCGATTGTGAGACTTGCTCGCCTGAGGGATAGGAGTGCGATATTGACATCGCCTGGTGCTACGATGGAGCTCTTTTCCATCCTTTCCAATATCCTTTTGAGGCGAGCCTTCTAACTTCTTTCTTTATATCGGCCTCTCTTTGCTCTTGGAGCCTTGCCTCATAGGCATCGATCAACCTGGAGATTTATGTGGACCTGGCAGGTCCCTGACTGTCCTCTGAGGCTTGCCGCTCTGGGCGAGCCCTTTGATATGAACGTCGAACTTTAGATCTGATCCTGCGAGGGGCAGGATGCTCTTGGATATTCGCCGCTTGAGGGGCATTGCTACTGTGACCAGACATTCCAAATTCTTTACTGGTGAGGGCTTTCTAAAAGGAAGACACACATTTCCCACAAATGGTGCCAATGGTGGTGACAATTAAGTTCAACACAAATTAGTAAGAAAAGGCAATCACCAAAATAAATAAAGAATGTAAAGAACGCCAATCACACGACACAATATTTACGTGGTTCAGCAAGAATGTCTACGTCCACGGTGATGCTCTCGATATTATTTCTCTATACTCCGGGGAGTGTTTTATAGGAAAAATAATACATGCCTTTTGCCCCAGGCTTAGGGTTTGTTATATACATGTTTGTTCTCGGGGAGGGGGGTTGTTGGACTCCCCCACGTCAATCCATAACCCCTAGAATATCTGCATACGAGATTTTAGGAACTTGACTGAGTCATAACTGAATTGATTGGGATGCGAGGCTCCCAAACTGTGGACCATTTTTATTGGGCTACTCATCTTGGGCCAGAATGATAAATCGAGGTACCCACAAAACTTTTTCTTTTTTATTCCAAGTGTAACCTCGGCTTTAAATGGATTAAGGCTTGAGCTCATACATCTGACTTTATTTTGCAGGGTATCCTGTCCATGCACCAATTTGTTGACTGTACACTGAGGAAGTTGCCCCTTATTGAGAAGGGAAAAGAGGCCCAGAAGGTGCAAACCTCTTTAAATGCAGAGGTTGAACATCTGAAGACAGCTTTGGATGAGTCTGAAAATAAGGTGAAGCAGAGGGATAGGGAAATAGTCAAGCTTAAGAAGGACCACACCTCTGCTTTGCAAGCCAAAGATGATGTCCTTCAGCCAAAGGTTGATGTTGCAGTAAAGGCTGCCCTTGAGGATGCCTCTGAGAAGATCTTGGTCGACTACAAAGTCTCTGACCAGTTTATAAGCTTCGGCTTTGAATATCTCAAAAGAGGTATTAAGGAAACTGGGAAGTGGGCTGCTTTAGAGGAGAATGAGACAGGGAGCTTAACTGCCTCAGACTTTGTTGGTGTGGGCTTCGGCGATTCTCGCTTTTCTCAGGCCTTGTAAGAGGTTGGGGAGGAAGGCGTTGCTTCTACAGAGACTGTATAGTTGGAAGCCACAGAGACTGAGGATGTTAACCCTCGAGATGACGGAGTCAAGGTTACCAACGTCGGCCAAGTAGACACATATGCGACTGCTGACCCTTAAGCCTTAACTTGTGAAGCCTTTAACTTGTAATTTTTAGTTTTTCGTCTGTAATTTTTTGTAAACTCTGATGATATACTTTGGGGCATATTTGATCTATAACTCTGATTACTTCATGTAATAACATTTCCTTCAGAAGATTTTGCTTCTTTCAATGAATCCTCTCTCTTGAATGTTATTTTAGTCATATAATGATGTTGTCTTATAGGTCCGAGGTCACCATAATATGGTGTTCACCCTCATGAATTTCACCAAATTAATAATGTTTAAGGTCCGCGGTCATCAAATTATGATGTTTCACCTAATAATTTGTCACCAAATTAATGATATTTAAGGTTCGAGGTCATCAAATTATGATGTTTCACCTTAGTTTTCCAATTTAATGATGTTTAAGGTCCGAGGTCATCAAATTATGATGTTTACCCTCATAACTTGTCACCAAATTAATGATATTTAAGGTCCGAGGTCATCAAATTATGATATTTCACCTTAGTTTTCACCAACTTAATGATGTTTAAGGTCTGAGGTCATCAAATTATGATATTTACCCTCATGAATTTCACCAAACTAATAATGTTTAAGGTCTGAGGTCATCAAATTATGATGTTTCACCTCAGTTTTTCCCAATTTAATGATGTTTAAGGTATGAGGTCATCAAATTATGATGTTTCACCTCAGTTTTCACCAACTTAATGATGTTTAAGGTCTTAGGTCATCAAATTATGATGTTTACCCTCATAAATTGTCACCAAATTAATGTTTAAGGTCAGAGGTCATCAAATTATATGTTTCACCTCAGTTTCGACCAACTTAATGATGTTTAAGTTCCGAGGTCATCAAATTATGATGTTTACCCTCATAAATTGTCACCAAATTAATAAGTTTTAAGGTCCGAGGTCATCAAATTATGATGTTTACCCTCATAAATTATCACCAAATTAATGATGTTTAAGGTCCGAGGTCATCAAATTATGATATTTCACCTTAGTTTTCACCAACTTAATGATGTTTAAAGTCCGAGGTCATCAAATTATGATGTTTACCCTCATAAATTGTCACCAAATTAATGATGTTTAAGGTCTGAGGTCATCAAATTATGATGTTTCACCTCAGTTTTTACCAACTTAATGATGTTTAAGGTCCGCGGTCATCAAATTATGATGTTTCACCTCATAAATTTCACCAATTTAATGATGTTTAATCATGATAAAATAATGTTGACACTGGAAATGCTCTTTTCATTCATAACCTCTTCATAAAATGATACATGTATTACAAGAAAATAACTGTGACATCATATTTAATATTTCTTCAAGTGGTCAGCATTCCAAGGGTTGGAGAAAGGTTACCCTTCGAGATTTTCTAGTCGGTAGGTACCGGGTACAACCTCTTCGACTACTTTGTAAGGACCATGCCAGTTCGGGTGGAGCTTATTTGTCTTCTGTAATGTCTTCTTCAACACTAGATCTCCTACAACTATAAGTCTTGATTTCACCCTTTGATTATAGAACTTTGTTGTTCTCTGCTGGTAGGCTGTCTGTCTGATCTCAGCATCTTCCGTTCTCTCCTCAATTAGATTTAAGTCAAGTCTTCTTTCTTCCCCATTCCTCTGAGGTTCACAGGTCTGAACTCTGTGGGTGGGGAGTCCTACTTCTATAGGTATGATGGATTCTGAACCATGGGCGAACATAAATGGGGTTTCCCTCGTTAGTGTCCTTGCCATTGTCCTATAGGCCCATAGCACTGCATAAAGATCTTCTGTCCATCTCCCCCTAGCATTTTCCAACCTCTTCTTAATCCCATCAAGGATTATTCGGTTCGTGACTTCAGTTTTTCCATTTTCCTAGGGTCGTCCAGGAGAGGAGAAGAACTGCTTAATCCCCACTCTTTCACAGTATTTTTTTAAGGAAGAAATCTTGAACTGGGTTCCGTTGTTTGAGATGAGGGTGTCTGGAAGGCCATATCTGCATATGATGCTCTTTAAGATGAACTGAAAGGTCTTATGCTCGATAATCATGATCATTGGCTCAGCCTCTACCCATTTGGAGAAGTAATCAATTGCTACTATCAAAAATCGATAATTATTAACAGCTCTTAGTAATGGTCCCACCAAGTCAATCCCCCATACTGTAAATGGCCAAGGAGAACTGATTGGCATCATAAGTTGATGAGGTTGATGAGGGATAGTGGAGAATCTCTGGAATTTGTCACACCTCTTCACGTAAGCAGTAGCATCTTTGGCCAAGGACGACCACCAGTATCCCTGCGTAATTATCCTCTTGACTAAAGGTCTTCCTCCTATGTGAATGGAGCAAGAACCCTCGTATACATCCTGCAGGACGTGGGGGACCTATGTGGGATGGACACATCTGAGGAGAGGTAATATGAATTCTTTTTTATACAAGACATCTCCTATTATTGAGAACTTGGCAGCTCTGTACCTCAATTTCCTCCTTTTTAACTTCGATTCTGGCATCTCTCTTTGTTTGATATATCTGATAAGGGGGTCCATCAATGAGTCCCCTAGGTTCAAGTTGAGGCAAGATCTAGAAACCTCTTCTTCCTCAATGATCGGTTTGAGCAGGATGTCGACTGGTACTGTCCTTCTGATGCCTGTTCTTGTTGTTGAGGCCAACCTTGCCAGTGTATTTGCATGGCTGTTGTCTTATCGGGGTACCCTCTTCATCTTTACCTCTTTGAAACATTCTAGCGTCGTTCTTACCCTCTTTAGGTATTTGGCCATCCTTTCATCCTTAGCGTCATATACTCCAAGTACTTGGTTGAAACTAACCTCGAGTCACTGTGGACTAGGAGTTGGCCAACACTAAGAGATTTTGCTAATGAGAGGCCTACTATCAAGGCATCATACTCTGACTCGTTGTTCGATGATTTGAAGTTAAATCTAAGTGCATATTTAATGTCGGTACCATCCGATGCTGACACTATCAACCCTGCTCCGCTACCACTTTCACAAGAAGACCCATCGATGAAGAGGTTCCAAACACCTTCACTTAAAGATAAGTTCCCCTCTGACAGGGTCCCTTGCTTGAAGAGGTACCTGTCTTCCTCATTCTCAGCTACTCCTTTTCTAGCTTTGCTGGACACAACCTCCTTCGAGTTTTGGAAGACGTTACTATCTGATCCCTCTGTAATCTTTGGGACATTCTCAATCTCAAGCTCTTCCCAGGTGAACTTTGTTACAAAATCTACAAGAGCCTTCCCCTTGATGGCAACCTTGGGTTGATAAATAATGTCATACTCTCCCAACTCGATGGACTAGGTCATCAACCTGCCTAACTTCTCGGAGTTTTGGAGGACTTGGCTTAGTGGGGAGTTAGTGAGGATGACTATAGAGTGGGCTTGGAAATAGGGCTTCATCTTCCTAGAAGCGTGTATCAAGGCATAGGCCAACTTCTCTATCCGAGGATAGTTCTGTTCAGACCCTTGAAGGGCCTTACTATTGAAGTATACAGGCCTCTGTACCCCATCGCCTTCCCGTACTATGGATACTCTTATAGCTGACTCTGAGACTGGTAGATAAACATACAACTTCTCCCCCAGAATGGGCCGAGATACGAGCAGGGGGGATTCGAGGTAGGACTTAAGCTCCTTAAAGGCCTTGTCACACTCCTCATCCCATTCGAAGGCCTTTCTAAGAACTTAAAAAAAAGGAAGACACTTGTCTGTAGCTCTGAAGACAAACCTATTGAGTGCAACAACTCTTCTAGTTAGCCTCTGAACGTCTTTTATAGTTCTTGGTGTCTTCATTTCAAGCAGAGCTTTGATCTTCTCGGGGTTGGACTCTATTCCTCTTTGATTGACGATGACTCCAAGAAACTTTCTTGCTCCTACTCTGAAGACACACTTAGAGGGATTGAGATTCATCCTGTATAAGTCCATGGTGTCAAAAGTTCTTTCCAGGTCAACCACGTGAGTTTGAGCCTTCAATCTCTTCGTCAACATGTCATCTACATATACCTCCATGGTCCTACCAATTTGATCTTCAAACATCTTTTTTATAAGATGTAGATACGTGGCCCTACATTCTTCAAGCCGAAGGGCATGACCTTATAGTAATAGGTCCCCTTGTCTGTGATGAATGATGTCTTCTCTGAGTCTTCGGTATCCATGAAGATCTGGTTAGAGCCTGAACATGCATCCATGAAGCTCATAAGTTCATGCCCTGCCGTGGCATCTACCATCTGATCAATTCAAGGTAAGGGGAAGCTATCTTTAGGGAAAGACTTGTTCAAATCAGTGAAGTCTACGCACATCCTCCATTTCCCATTAGCTTTGGACACAATGGCGGCATTAGATAACCATTCTGGGTATATGACCTCCTTGATGAATTCTGCCTCTTCCAACTTTCTGACCTCTTCCCTGATGACATCATACTTTTCCCTGGAGTAAACTCTTCGTCTTTGTTTTATTGGCTTAGCATCTTCTGCCACATTGAGTTTATGGCACATAACCTTCGAGTCAATGCCAGGCATGTCTGCATGGCTCCAAGCGAAGACACTCTGCCTCTTTTTCAAAAATCTTATAAGCTCTTCCTTTATCTCGAGTTTTAGGGCCTTATCGATTTGGTCAGTTTTTTTCAGTTTGTCCTCATTGAGGACGACCCTCTCTTTTGTTTAATTTCGATTCATCCCTAGGATCAATTGTATCAATGTTATATATGGTTGTCACCCTCTTATATGCCTCTTTCTCTTCTGCCGAGTTGAAGTAGCATTCTCGTGCCGTGGCCTGGTCACCTTGCACTTACCCTACCCCATAGGGGGTCGAGAATTTTAGCATTTGGTGGACCGTTAATGGCACAACCTCAAATTCCTTAAGGGATACTCATCCTATGATGAGGTTGTAGGCCGAAAAGACATTTTCATCCATCACGAAAAAATTGATCCTCCTGGTCAACTTCTTAGACCACTCGTCACCCATTTTTACATCCATCTCATACATGCCCAAGGGATGGACCTTCTCTCCGTTGAAGCCAATCAACGGATGATGATAGGGTAAAAGCCTTGCTCTACTAAGGCCTAGTCTCTTGAATAAGGTCCAGAACATAACATCCACAGAGCTTTCGCCATCAACAAGGATCCTCTGAACCTCACCCTTGTGGTAATTACCAGAGGGTCATCGTGTGGAGCTAAGATACCTTTGAAATCAAGTTGGGAGAACCCAACTATAAGAGTATCCATATCCACCTTCTTTCTCTTCTTCTTAGCCCCTGAAGACGCCAAATTCACAACCTCTACTTTGGTCACTGACTTAGCTTCTGCTACATGAGCTTTATGGTTAGATACTTCTGAGCCACCCCCTGCTAGTCCTCCACATATGGTGTTGACACGAAAGGATAGAATACTAACCCTCATCACAGGGGAATTGTCTTCTTTTGGTGGGAGGTCAGGATCTTCCTCATCATCACCATCTGAGTCATCATCTCTTCTCACTGGGGGATCATCTCGACATCTGTCATTTCTCTTCTTTTTAGGTTCATCTCTTCCCCTTTGAGGAGATTTACCGTCGACATACTTCCTGAGCTTTTCGAACTTTAACATCTTCTTAGTTTCTTCCTTCAAGGCGAAGTACTTGTTTGTCACATGGTTGTGGTCTTGGTCGAACTCACACCATAGGTTCTTATTCCTCTTATACGGAGGAGCCTTCATCTTCTCCGGCCACCTCAGGGATCGGCCATTTTTTATTTCGTTGAGGATGTGTTCGCAGCTCATAGTTAGAGGAGTATAGTGTGCAAACTTGTCGTCTGTAAATCTCTTTTTTCCATATTTCTTCCTTTGTAACTTCCCACTGCCACTTCCGTTCTCATCCTCATACTTTGCGGCCATAGCCTCTTCTGCATTCATGACCTTTCCTATAGTTTCCAATAGCTCTGCCATGGACTTGGGAGGGTCTTCTACAAACTTCCACAACAACTTCCCTTTCTGAAGTCCTCCAATGAGGGCGGTCATTAGCTACATTCTCTTAATAATTTCAACGTCTAATTTTTCTTTGTTGAATCTAGTAATGTAGTCTCTTAGGCTCTCGTTCTTGCCTTGTTTGACGTACAACAGATTAGTGGTCTTCTTTTTAGGTCTTACCCCAAAACAGAAATCGTGAATGAACCATTCAGCCAAGCTCTTAAAGTTCTCAACAGAGTTCTTCGAAAGAGAGGTAAACCAAATATGTGCCGCTCCCGTTAAAGTCCTAGAGAAGGCCGGACACCTCATCTCATCTGGAATTGAGTACATGTCTGCTGCAGACTGGTATATCTCAATATGGTGCACAGGGTTGGTGCTACCATCATACTTGGGAGACACCGTAGATGGCTTAAACTTGGCAGGGGTTGGGAAGTTCACTATCTTTGCCATAAATGGGGAGCCCTCTGAGAACCCTCTTTGTAGTGGGTCTTGACTTTTGATGAGGTTCCCTATATTCTCTTTAAGACATTGAATGTAGTCATTCCATGGCTTACAACATCGGCCTGGCTGAGGTTGTCCACATCCACCTCCAATGGGTGGACTGAGGGTTCCCTGGCTATAACACAATGTCGGCTATTTACCTCCTCTAGACCCCTGTCTTAGTCATGTTAGGGTCGGCCATGATGAGGCCGATGTTCCCCATCTTCCCTTTGTGAGCTTGCTACACTTATGGACCTGGATAACCTTTGCCTTAGGTCATTAACTGGGCCGAGTCTTTCAAAGGCCGACCCTCTGCTCAAGCGATCAAAAGCTGATCCTCTTTGTTGGGAACCACCATCTCTTCTGCCCCCACAACCTCTTCTCTACTGGATAGGACGTACCATGTTATTCGAAACCTCATATGGCTCCCAGCAGTCCTTTGGATCATCTTCCGCCTCCATATCATCATATATATCCTCAAGGCAAGGATTTCCTTGCCTCCCCAGACGTAAATGCCTAGGGTGGTCCCTTGGCTTCAGGTGGGGTTGAACAACTGCCGGAGTAATCATCTCCGGTGAGACCCCTGGTGGCCTCATCATATTTTGAATGAGTTGTGCAAATTATTCCTTTATTGCTTGTTGAGTTGCGTCCAATGACTTCAAGGCTGCTGCCACCTCAGCCATTTTGGACTGGGGTGGCGCCTGGCTAAAACTGGGTCCTCCAGCACTAGATGGTGGAGGAGGTGGTGGTAACTCCAGTGCCATATGTTAAAACTAAAGATCTTGTAAAGAAGGTGAGCTTAATACCTTAAAGGACCTCTTTCAATGGTTAAACAACTCCACACAAGGGGTGAGCCCTGGTTCACCACCAGAGTCTCCGGTGAGGTTAAGGTAGGAAAGGAAGAGTAATGTCTTCTCATTCCCACAGACGGCGCCAAAATGATGATGCTGTAAATAACACCACCAGAGAAAAAGGTAGTAGAGCTCAATCAGGGATAACAATGGCAGCAAATAACAACACATATATATAAAATGAGATGAGGAGAAGAGGAGAAACTCACCAATATAAGTGGTTCGACAATTGCCTACGTCCACTGTGAAAGTGAGTGTAAGTATCACTATTAGAAGAGGTCTCTAATGGACTTAGCAATACAATCGCTCCACTTTCTCTCTCTACTGTAAATGCACCAGAGTTTGGCTAGGGTTTGTAATTATCGATCCTTTACAATGTTGAGGATGACGTCAATATATAGTGCTTGGGGGGGTGTAATGTACCCCCTAGCATGCAATGTGCATATGCATGGAGATCCAACCAGTGGAAGGATGACATCTGGCTGATCTCAACTAAGTAATGATGACCTCAATATTCCCTCACGTGGAGGGAATGATTCAGTTATAACGGATTTGTCCACGTGTTCCAAGCCATACATGTGCGCATAGATGCTCGGCTGTCTTTCCTTGGTACAAACCTCAGCCTGGATGAGTACGAGGTTGGTGAAGTACGACCCCTGCATTGGTCGGGGATTATATGATGACCTTGGCTAGGATGCCAGCCGAGGTTAGATTTCTGGAACGTCGGCCAGGGCCGATGTTGTCTTGACACTCGATGCTGAGCCTGCAAGTCCTTGCTGATCTTAGGTGAAACTTGTAATGTGTGCTATGGCCGATGTTGATGGATAACCCATGTCCATACTTACCTCGGATGATTCCCTCACCGAGGTGATACTTGTAACGTCGGTTATGGCCAACCTGATGGATAACTGACCCCATGAGTCATATAAACCTCTTCTGATGCCCAATCATGGTGGTACTTGCAACGTTGGCTGTGGACGACCAGGTGAAGGATGACATCACTGGTGGGTAATCCTAAGCTATTGTTACCTCGACCGTCATACAGGCCGAGGTTAATGCCTCTGAGCTGGCAGGTTCACTTTGGGCATATCACGTGTAATAAAACTTTTAGTTAAATAAGCGTTTCAATTTATTAACGTGGTATCAGAGCTTACAAACAATTTTAAGTCTTTTCCTTTTGATCTGTTTTGATAAAAATGGATGAGACACATCGTAATCTGAACCGTCCCCCCTCTTTGATGAAAATAATAATTCGTAATGGAATGTAATTGTGGGTACCCAAAAATTAGAACTATGGGCCTGGACGAGTAGCCCAGCCCTGGAGGCCCAAAGTCCAGGCCCCCTCATCTTTCATAATTGATCCGGTCTCCCCCCACGATCCCATGAAGGGAAGTTATAGGGGAAATGGAAAACATGGAGGAACCCATCACCTCCACTCATCTACATGTACATGTATATATTAAACCCTAGGTCCGGGGCAAAAGGACACGAGTTGTATTCTCTGTAATCACTCTCCGGAGTATATAGAAATAATATCGACTGCACCACCATGGACGTAGGCACATCTTGACTGAACCACGTACATCCTTTGTTGTGTGATTGGCATCTTGTATTCCTTGTTCTTTTATTGATAATCTTTCTCTCATATTTATTTGTGTTGCATAATAATTTCATCTACAATTGGCGCCGTCTGTGGGAACGTTCATCTTTCCCTGAGAAGAGCCCACGTCAAGAAAGGAGTTTAAGATGTCTGGTTACAGCAGCAATGCTCCCCAAGCAGGAGATATTCAAGAGCCACCTGCTCCTCGCAGGATTAGGTCTGAAGTACGACGTTCAGATCAGAGAAATCGCCTAGATAGACCAGCCTCAGAAGAAATTCAGGGACCAGCGAGGTCCACGCAGATATCCAGGTTGATTAATGCGTACGAGGCAAGGCTCCACGAGCAGAAGGAGTCTTCTTGCAGATACGAGGCTGAGAATGCTCACTTGAAAAGAAGACTGGAAAGACTGGAAAGGGAGCTTCGTCCTAATAACAGGAGACGCCCATATCGCACTCCTAGCCCTCAGGCGAGAAAATCTCACAGCCGAGGAAGGAGCCCTAGGCGAGAATATCAAAGGGACGAAAGAGGCGAGTCAGACGATGACCTCCGCAAACAGTTGCGAAGAGCTCGCCGCTACCAGAGCCCTGCTCGTAGTGATGAAAACTTACGAAACATTGTCCGCAGGGAGATGGACCAGCATCCCGCTCACCACGAAATAAGATCAACTAGAGAGCTCGCGAGGTGAGCTCTCAAAACCGAGATGAAGTCACCTTTCACAAGAGAAATCGAAGAGGAGGAAGCTCCCAAGAAATTTGCCATTCCAAGGTTCAAGATTTACGACGGAAAGACTGATCCCATCGATCACGTCAGGCAATACCGACAGGTCATGACCCTCTGGAGTCACCGAGATGCCCTGATGTGCTGTATTTTCTCCTCGAGCCTTCATGATGTAGCACAGAAGTGGTTCGAAAGGCTCCCCCACCGGTCGATCAAGAATTTCAAATCCCTAGCCGAACTTTTTACGGCCCGATTCATCACCAGTAGCTCCCATCCCAAAAGGATTGATGCTCTACTAACAATGAAGAAAACGCCTCAGGAGACCCTCCGAGAATACGCGAAGAGATACTGGGAGTTATTTAATGAGATCGAGGACTACAAGAAGGAAGTGGCAGTGGCCTCCTTCAAAATTGGGCTCCCTAGTTCTTCCCTCCTCTACCAAGCCCTAATGAAGAAGGAAGCTATGACTATTGACGACCTAATGGCCCGAATCGAGAAATACGCAAAGGTGGAAGATGTCACCCGCTCTAATACAGGAGAAAACGGTTGAGCTAAGCTCACCACCAAGGTAGGTGAGAAAACTGAGAACCAGAGGAAAGGAGGAAAGAACGGAGGCAAAAATGGCTCCAAGAGCGGAGGGAACCAGGACGCGTCGAAAGCATTCCAGGCGGTCAACATCGTCTTCAAAGAACCAATTTATAAAGTTCTCGCAAAGATCAAGGATGAGCCATTCATCAAGTGGCCCAGGAAGATGGGGGAGATCCCTCGAAGAGGAACAATGCGTTAAGATGCGCTTTTTACAAAAAGGGAGGGCACAAGACCGGGCACTGCAAAGCTCTTAAGTCTCACCTCGAAGAGTTGGCCCAGTCCGGGAATTTGAACGACTTTGTAGAGAAAAGGGCAGAGAAAGTGACTGCCAACAGAGAGATGAGACCCGACAATGTGGTGGAGGATGATGATGGACACGAGCTCGCCGTAATTCATAGAGTATCTGACGTCAAGCAGATACAAAGGAACTCGGCTCAAATGGAGATGAAAAAACTTACAGCGGTAATGCAGGCTTTTCAAATCGATTGAGCAAAGTCACAGTCAGGAAAGCGTCGACGAGCAGAGGACGTCAACTATAACAAGCATATTGTTTTCAAGGATGAAGATTTAATGGGAGTAAGGACCCCACATCTTGATGCCCTGGTCATTACACTCAGGATAGCCAACTTTGGCATCAACAAGATGCTCGTCGATCAAGGAAGCTCATTCGAAGTAATATACCTCGACCTGTTCAGGAAATTAAAGTTGAGCGTCGCCGACCTAAAGGAAGCTACTGTTCCTTTTATCAGCTTCGCTGGGAAAATAACCATCCCCTAGGCAAGATAGTGCTGCTAGTTCGTGCTGGGAACGTCTCCAAGATGATTGAGTTTTTGGTAGTTGACATCGAATCACCGTACCAGGCCATCCTCGGCAGAGGATGGCTTCATGCAATGAAGGCGGTCTCCTCGACCTACCACCAGAAGATCAAGTATGTAACTGAGCGAGGAGTAATGGAGATCCACGGTGACCAAGCGATGGCGAGGAAGTGCTTCATAGCAGCCATCCGACCAAAGCCAGAGAAGAAGGCCAGTCAACCCAGCGAGAAAGTTGAAAAAGGTGTGATACCTTCTAAATAGAATCTAAAGTATGGAAGACCAGGAGTAGAGGAGACCAGGCTCCTCCCCTCCGAGCGTGTCATCGAGGACCTGGTAAAAGTTATAGCCGAAGTTGGTGACAGTAGCAGAGTCTTCTTGATTGGAGAATCTCTCACCGATCAAGAACAGAAGGAGTTAACGACCTTGCTGAGACACAATGTAGATGTTTTCGCATGGGAACCATACGAGTTGCCTAGCATTGATCCTGATATGGTCTGTCATCAGCTGCACATCGACCCCACATTCAAGCCAGTCACACAGAAAGCACGAAGGACTGCACCCGTGAAGGCTAAAGTGATCAAAAAGGAGGTCGAAAAACTACTGGATGCAGGATCCATACGGGAACTACAATTCCCCAAATAGTTGTCCAACCCAGTAGTAGTTCCGAAGAACAATGGTAAGTGGAGAGTTTTCATCGACTTCACTGACCTCAACAAAGCATGCCCTAAGGATAGTTTCCCCCTCCCAAAGATAGAACAACTAGTAGATGCCACTGCAGCTCACGAGCGAATGAGTTTCCTGGACGCATACTCAGGATATCACTAGATCCCCTTGTATGACCAGACCAGGACAAAAAGGCGTTTATTATAACGGTTGGGTTGTATTGCTACAAGGTCATGCCATTTGGGCTCAAGAATGCGGGGGCAACCTATCAGCGGCTGGTCACAAAAATGTTCAAGGGTCAAATGGGAGACACAATGGAGGTCTACATCGATGACATGCTCGTTAAGAGCAAGAAGAAGGAAAATCACCTCTCAGACCTGTCAAAGACCTTCGAAATCCTCAGGAAGTACCGAATGAAGCTTAATGCGAGTAAGTGTTCCTTCGGTGTCCAGTCAGGAAAATTTCTTGGCTACTTGGTCAGTAAGAGAGGCATAGAAGCTAATCCGGACAAGATCAATGCAATCAACAGGGTACAACCCCCTCGAACAGTCCGGGACGTGCAGAAGCTCACTAGAATGCTCGCTGCCTTAAATCGCTTCATTTCCAAATCCTTCGAGAAGTGCAAGCCTTTTTTCCAGCTTCTAAAAGGGAGTAAACCAATAGAATGGAGCCCGGACTGCTCACGAGCTTTGGACGAGCTCAAGTCCTACTTAAGCTCCCCACCGCTGCTTGTCATACCACAACAAATGGATTCTTTGTACCTGTACCTCTCGATATCCAATCACACTGTCAGCTCGACGTTAATATGCGAGGTCGCAGGAATCCAACACCCCGTTTACTATGAGAGCAAGACCTTATTAAATGCCGAGCAAAGGTACCTGCCATTAGAGAAGCTTGCCTTTGCACTGTTAATAGCCTCGAGGAAACTGAAGCATTATTTTGAAGCTCATACTATCATCGTCCTTACATCGCACCCCCTTAAGGCGGTCCTAAGGAAAGCGAATTTGTCGAGTAGATTGTCTAAGTGGTCAGTCGAGCTCGGCCGGTTCGACATCCAATTTCAACCAAGGACTGCTATCAAGGGTCAGATCCTCGCTGATTTCATAGCCGAATTCACTAGCGAAGAACTCCCCGACCAAACTCAACCAATAAAGCAAAAGGAGAACCCAGCAATAGTGGAAACCTGGAAACTATTCGTTGATGGAGCCTCCAACTCAAAGGGGGCAGGCGTAGGCGTTGTTCTCATCACCCCAGAAAACACCATCCTTGAGCAAGGAATCAGGCTTGAATTTGTAGCCTCCAACAACGAAGCAGAGTACGAAGCCCTAATAGTCGATTTCCAAAAGGCGTAAACTCTGGGAGCAAAACGTTTACATGTGTTCGACGATTCTCAACTTGTCTCCAATCAGATAAGTGGAGATTACAACACGAAGGATGAAAGAATGGCAGCCTACCTCGCCCTGGTGAGAAAACTAATGACGAGCTTTGAATAGATCAACATCCAGCAGTTTCCCAGAGGGCAAAATAGTCATGCCGACGCCTTAGAAGCCCTAAGCTCGGCAGTTGATTCTAGCCTTAAAAGGGTCATTCCCATCGATTTCCTCATTTGTCCGAGCATTAACCACAACAGCAAGCTGCCAAACGTGGAACAAATGCTCCAGGTGGGATCAACCCCCAGCTGGATGGACCCCTTAAGAGACTATTTAAAGGAGGGCACGCTCCCAGAGGACAAGAAAGCCGCCCACCAGATAAGAGTCAAAGCTTCTCGCTTTCACTTATCCACAAGAGGCGACTTATATAAGAAGTCCTTCTCCGATCCCTACCTTAGATGCATCCACCTAGGCGATGTCGAGCAAGTGCTGCGCGAGCTTCACGAAGGAATTTGTGGAAGTCATGTCGGAGGAAGATCTCTAGCCTTTCGAGCAATGAAGGAAGGCTATTGGTGGCCATATATGCAAAAGGACTCCGCAGTATATGTCCGCAAATGCCCAAAATGCCAACTTCATGCTCCAATGGTCCACCAACCCGCCAGCGACCTAAAATCCCTGACCAGCCCATGGCCCTTCGCCCAATAGGGAATGGACATCGTGGGACCACTACCCACTGCTGCCGGCAATCGCAAATACCTGTTGGTTGCAACTGACTACTTCACAAAATGGATCGAGGCAGAACCATTGGCAAACATCCGAGATGTTGATATGATAAGGTTCATATGGAGGAATATAATCACTCGATTCGGAATCCCCAGAACCATCATCCCTGATAATGGGATACAATTCGAGAGTGGCCCCTTTCAGGACTTCTGTAACGAACCCGGGATCAGGCACAACTTTAGTTCGGTGGCCTACCCTCAGAGCAATGGGCAAGCAGAAGCTTCCAACAAAACTGCGATCGATGGATTGAAGAAGCGATTAGAGCGAGCAAAAGGCGCATGGGCAATCGAGCTACCCCATGTCCTATGGGCATACCGAACAACTCCTCGGCGAGTAACAGGAGAAACCCCATTTTCGCTAACATATGGCATGGAAGCAGTCATTCCACTAGAGGCGGGTTTGTCAACAATGAGATCCGACCTTGTTGACTAAGGCCAGAATGATGAGGCACTGCTCGCTGAACTCGACCTCGCCGACGAGCATAGAGAATTTGCCCTAGTGAAGCTTGCGAGCTATCATCAATAGCTCGCAAGACATTACCACAAAAGGGTTAACCCGAGAAGATTCCAAGTTGGGGACTATGTTCTAAGGAAAGTCCTGGGCAACACAGTAAGGTCATCAGACGGAAAGCTAGGCCCAAACTGGGAAGGACCCTTTAAAGTAACTAAAGACGACCTGCAAGGTGCCTATCATTTGGAAACGATGGAGGGCAGAGAGATAGCACGAGCATGGAACGCAGCTAATCTCAAGAAATTCTATTTTTAGATTCTCAAGGAATTCTATTATTGAATCTTTTTCTTGTATTTATTATGTGAAAGGACAGTTCATTCCCCTTATTACTAATGAAATCAGTAGCAACATTTTATCACACATCTTTTCCAAATCACATGCACGATGGTCGATATAGAAGGGGAATACCCCTCCTCAGGTCATCGTTATGAAACACGAGGGACCTCTTAGCATTGCCCCTCGCAATATATAAAGCCCTACAGAGGATTCTTAGGCAATGCGACCAGATTTTATACTGTCCATCAAACCTACTTTGGTTGAGCAAAATCCTGATCGGATGAAGACATCCAATACCAGGTGTGTCCTCGCCAATTGCCCTACTTAGGCCTAAGGGAGTGTGACGACATAACCTAAAAGGTAAAATGGGGCATAATGGTATTTTGGTATTATACTGGACTGGGGGGACACTTGCATGACAAAAAAAAAGGATTTTGAAGCAGCAAGAATATAAAAAGATTGGATGAACACGTTTAGTCGGCAAAATTGCCCAAAACACGAACTTTTCATTAATCTCTTATATTTACAACAATGATAATACATGTTTAGTCGGCGAAGCTCGCCCAAATCATTCACATTATTAAAAAAGACAAAAGAATAACGACTTGTTATATTTACAACAACGATAATACATGTTTAGTCGGCGAAGCTCGCCCAAGGCATTTACATTATCAAAAGAATAACAACTTGTTATATTTACAACAATGATAATACATGTTTAGTCGGCGAAACTCGCCCAAAGCATTTACATTATCAAAAGAATAACAACTTGCAAAAATTCAAGAAGGTGGAA